>VWZS01001751.1:0-319472 GCA_013397075.1 Rhabdornis inornatus
AAACTCCACCTGAACATGAGGAACAGCTTGTCAGGTATCAGCAGGTTCATGCTGGCATAAAACATTCTAAGGATATTAAAAAATAGGCCCCACTGTTTCCTATTTCTATTTTCTCTTTAGAAGGAACAGTGCTGCATTTGAGATTGTATGTACTTGATCTATAATGGGGCTTGCTTAAGAAAACATTTTTATTTTTCTGTATTGCTGAGTGTTAAGTGATGTCCTTAAGGAGTCAGTGATGCTAATAAGCTATTCTTTGCACATTAAAAAATTCAAACGTATTTCAGGATAGTTTTTTTGATTGATAATTTAGAAGTGAAGAAAGAGAAAATAATAGGAATCATTTCTTGATCACAAGCAGCCAGTATTGGGAGCACAGTTGAAAAGAAACTCCTATCAGCTGGGCATTTAAATGTACACCCTCCTGATTATACTCATAGTTACTCATCCAACTTTCTTAAAATATTTCCAGCTTTTTTAATACAATAAAAATTTTAAAAGAAGTCAGTAACAAATATAATAAAATTAGTACTCTGCTGGAGACTTCATTCCCACTTCCAGTGTTTCCCCAGCAGGTGGCATTGGAGGTTTGTTAGATGTAGATTCAGCCCTAGCTTTTTGCTGTTGTTTTGCTGTTGGCCGTGGTTGGTTGGTTGGTTGGTTGGTTGGTTATTTATTTGTTACCATGTTCCTTATTTTTTTCTTCAAGCACTATTTTAAAAATAAAACATACCTGTTGTGCATAAATTAGGTCAGTTCAGTCTGTTTTTCAGTTCACGCTACTCTCCAGACATAAATTATGAGATCCCATTCTGCTGGGCATTGTAAACATACATAGCAAAATAGCCTCGCTTAGAAGAGGTTTTGATAGAAGTGGATAAGTATTATTTTTATTTTAAGTATGAGGATCTCTGGTGTATTTTGCAAATACACAGTCAATTTGTATTTGCACATATTTACACAACAGTCAGTTGAAAATAAGCATCACGGTCAGGATCAGCAACAAGTTTATTATAACATCATGGTGCCAAACAAAATCCAGCTTTCCAAAGTACTGGTGCACTTGTGCTTAAGCTGAATTTGCTTTGAATCATGAAGGTATTGGACTTTTTTAAGGAAAAGGAAGTTTTTCTCCGTCAGCTAATGCTGCAGTAGTATCTTTATGATTTCAAAAGTCTCCTGATGAGCTCCTCTTCCTATAAATATAAACACAGTAGCACTGTATTTCTATGACTTCATGTAAAGGATTACTATCTAAGCTGTTATCTTCTGCTGCATTGTATTTTTCTCACTATGTGGACTTCTTGTCTGTGCCTCCAGACCAGCAATTCAGGCTGGTTCTACAGTCAGCACCCCTGTTCCTGTTTGGACACCTGAAGAAGTGGGCTGATTTTCCTTCACATGCCCAGTGACACAGCGTTTAGCATCTGCCCCTGACTACTGTCTTGGATTTTGGCACACGGGGGATGGCTTTAGGTGCATGCCTGAGGAAGCCTGGCACAGGGGCAGGGATTTCTGCTGTTTCCTCAAGGCTCAGCAGGTGGCAGCTGGGGACAAGTTTCTCGGCAGATCCAGCCCACGGTATGCAAGTGCCCCATCACAGGCTGCCTTCTTCCCAGCCATCACACTGCCGCTGAGAGCACAGAAGAACTGACCAACACCTGCAGTGGGCTTCTGCATTTCAGGAATTTGTGCCACATGGTGTAGTGGGTTTTATACAGCAAGATTTGGCTCCCGATAGGTGTATAGTGTGTAGACAGGACGGGTGCCCAACAGGCTGGTGGGCCATCTGCAGCTCCAGGGCTGCCAGGCTTCCAGCAGCACGGCTGGACCTGCTGCTACTGCTCCAGTCAACCAGGGCAGGGAAATGTCTAAGAATCCCTAGGGTTTGTCCTGACAGAATTTATAAGATGACAAAGAGAACATGCTGAGAGAATAAAAGGTATTCCCACTGTGAGGTACAGAAATACTGCTGTCTTTATCCTAGCAGAGATGGAAACAAGAAAAAGCGTGACTGGCAAACAGTAACACAGCAAGCTTGGGGCTGGGACATGGCTCACAACCTGATATGTCTGGCCCTGCTTAATGGCCTTGGCCATTGAACATGAGGCAAAGCCTCCCCTGAAGCTCTCCAAGGCCAAGGACAGCAGCATGGTGGCAGAGCCTATCCATAAAATGAGAATAAACAGTGCTTTGAAGTAGCTCAAAATGTTCACTTGCACTCACAACTCTTCTTGCACCTGAGAGCATGGCTGTACAGCAGTATTCCCACAGGAAAGCACCCCTGACAAGTACTTATGAATGACAGTACACACTTCAAAGCCCACATTTCTGCACTGGCTACATCTTCTCCTAAAAGCACTTGGAACATTTTGGGGCTATGTCAATAGACCTATATTAGAGGAGGACTTTTTCAAAGTTAAATAATGTTATCAGATATTTGCACAGAGAAAATGCTCTTACACAATCCCCAGGATCTTCCCTTGATGCTCAGAAGGCAGGATGCTACCTTGTCTAAGTGACTGCCTGTTTGACACACACACCAGCTATGGGGAATACAATAATTTTAACAGATCTTTGTGCCTTAATCAGGCCAGAATGACATAAAATATCAAAACTGTGGTACTTGAAGTCTGGAATAGCAAGTATAAATGGTCAGTGCAGCTGTGTCATATGACTAAATAGGTATTTCATGCCTCACGGTGCATTTGTTATCCTCCTTTTGCTTTTCCTGCCCATCCAGCTCCTGTCTCTTGTCTCACCAACTTTTCAGGATATGTTTGTTAAGCTCCCTTGGGTGACCAGTCTTACAACACATTTCTCCATACCTAGCATAAAATAAGCACAGAAGGCCAGTTTATCATGCAGTAAAGTAAGCACAGCTAATAATATTTTGTTTTAACAAATAATATTTCTCTATTGTGCAATGAAAAACACACCTCCTGAAACTTCAGTACTTTTCCTTGCACTGAAGACAGCAAATATAGAAGGCGGAAAGGCCAAAATCCAACATGCTTGCAGATTTCCACAGGTCATACCAGAGAAATAGCTGGTATTTGTCCTATCCTAACTTGTTGTATTTTGGCTCAGACTCCAGTTGTGCTTTCACTGGAGTGCATAGAGAAGATCTTTGTTAACAGTAAAGTGTGTATAACTAAGGAAAGCAGTGGAAAAGTCTGACCTGCTGCTTGTGAAGTTACTGCTATCACATGGCATTGACAAACACTTTAGCTACTGTCTTAACTCACTGCAGTGAAACAAAGCAGGAATGATGTCCTCTCTTACAGATCAAAGTCAGTGGGAATTCCCTTTGAGCAAAAGTAGCAGCTGTTACTTGCATGAGGCTGAGGGATCATGTTTACCTGGAATTTCCCAGGACAAATCCCATAGCTGCTGGCAGGTATTTGTCAGCATGTGGCAGTCTGGCATGCAGAGGAACACAGTTCATAGTGAGTGCTTTAGCTTGAACACTGCTTGGAAGAAAGTGGAGAAATCCTGAGCATTGATGCCCAGGATCTCTGCAGATGAGCACAAGGCAAATTACATGAAGAGAATTACATCAATTCAGGAAGAGGGACATCCTATCTCTTAAATGCAGAATTAATTCCCACAGCATGTTGTGATTTCCAAAATATAAATGGTTTCTGAAAGGATAAACCAATCTGTGGAGGGCACATCCAAAAGAGTATGCTGAACAGAATGGTCTGGGTATAGCTTATGCCACTTTTCAAGCTTATCCACATTCCTCTGCATGGCATCCCATTCTTCAGGGTGTCATCTGCAAACTTGCTGAGGGTGCACTCAATCCCTTCATCTATGTCATTGATGAAGATACTGAACAATGCTGGTCCCAGTACGGACCCCTGAGGAGCACTGCTTGTCACTGATCTCCATCAGGACACTAAGCCCTGGACTATTGCCCTGGAATGCAGCAATCCAATAAATTCCTCATCCACTGCACCAGTCCATCCATCACACCCATCTCTCTCCAATTTAGAGAGAAGGATGTCATGGATGACCATGTCAGAAACCTCACAGAAGTTCAGGCACATGATCTATGTAGTAAATAAGGTAATGCTGATGATTGGAGCCAGAAATGAGACATTTTAAAAATATTGCTTTAAAATAATATCTTTCTATAACTACACACTAACGATTCACCTCTGCAAATGTGATATTACCAGACTTTAACAACTTCTGATGTGAACTTTTCACTGGGAAGAATTTCAAATTTCTCAGTAAAGCTATTCACTGCAAAAATGTCAGTGAAAACCAGCTCTCACAAAGCAAGGAAAGCCCCTGTGAGACTATTAAGATTTCAACAGGCCCAAGCACTATCCATCTACATTCAGATTTAAACTTAGATTTGTACGTGTTTTAAGCAGAGCCTCAGTGACTCACCTACGTGATAAACATGAGCACACACAGCTTTCAGAATGGGTCAGGTTGGAAAGGACCAGAGTGGCTCATCTGGTCCAGCCTCCCTGCCCAAACAGGGCCTGAGCTCACTGCACAGGATTTCATCGGGACAGTTCTGGAATGTCTCCGGTCAGGGAGACTCCACAGCCTCTCTGGACAATCTATTCCAGTGCTCAGTTACCCAAACAGTAAAGAAGTTCTTTCTCATGTTCAGGTGGAGTTTCCTGTGCATCAGTTTCTGCCATTGCCTCCTGTCCTGTTGCTTGGCACCACTGAGCAGAGCCTGGCTCCATCCTCCTGGCACCTCCCTCAGATACCCACAGACATTGATGAGCTCCCCTCTCAGTGCCTCTTCTCAAGGCTGAACAGCCCCAGCTCCCCCAGCCTTTCCTTTTCAAGAGAGATGCTCCAGGGCCTCAATCATCTTTGTAACCCTCCACTGGAGCCACTCCAGCAGCTCCATGTCTCTCTTGTCCTGAGGGGCCCAGAACTGGACTCAGCATTCCAGATGTGCCTCACCAGGGCTGGGCAGAGGGGCAGGATCACCTCCCTTGACCTGCTGGCAGTGCTTTTCCTAATGCACCCCAGGATCCCATTGGCCTTCTTGGCCACCAAATGCATATGACCCCCTGACTCTGTTCATTGTTACAGCTCTGGTAATTTCAATTTATTTTTTAAATATTCACATGGACCTTTATAACCCTCCTGTTTTCCTCCAGTGTCTGCAAATACTTTTCCACTTAAGTTTTTTTGACAATTCCTTCCTAGATTGCCTAGCCAGCTGTCCTAGGTTGTATACCTTTTAGGGCTAAATTGTATTAGAAATTTTCTGTATTTTTAGGAAAAAATGCAGACTAACAAAAACTAGCTTGTAAATTAGATCTGTCATTATAATATCAGCTGGTCAGCTGATATGGCAAGCCATCATTAATCTTAATAAGTGTTACTACATATATTGCTGCATAATGTATTGAGCATAAACAACAAAATTGTAACATAATTTTGGTGAATTATTTCTAGCATCAAGTATTGGCAGGTGTGTTTATCAGCCTCTGATGCCAGAAGTTCTCTCAAAATATTTACATTTTCACTTACATTTTATTTTTCATTACTTGTTTGCTATAACCATCTCAAAATTAGTTTCTGCAGATCTGTGTAAAAGTGTACTAGTCCAATTTCGTGCTACTTGAGAGACAATGATTCAGCAGTAATGGCTTTTTTGCATACATGAAAATCAGTTTGTTGCTGCTGCCAAGCTAAACAAACTGTGGCCTCTCTCCAGAAAAAAAGAAAAGAACTCCTTATTTGAACCCAAGATGTTGTTGTAAGTTTATCTTAATGAGGTGGTTACAGTCTTCAGCACTCATTTTTTAATTATTTGGAGGAATCCTCTTGCACTTAGTGAAATGGCATAGTAGGATATTTATCTGGGCTAGAAAAATCCAATTATCAGAAGCAAGTGGGCAGCTTTTCTAAACAACATCCATTACATTCTGCAGGATCCCAGTTTTAATTAAAAGAAACAAAGCCCTGGTGTTCTGGGTACAAAGAAGAACTCCAAACTTTCCAGTCTGGTTAAGGCTCAGCTGCCAGTTCTGTCTTCCCCTGGCTTTATCTATATTCAAAGTCACACCAATTTAATTCCCAAGCAGTTTTTAATCACAGTTAATGAAATAGATGCTAACTGCTGCAGAAATGCACTTAATTTGATTTAAATAAGGTTTATAGCAGCCTAGTTAATTGAGTTTATCACCACCTTCAACTGGTATATATAATTTCTAAAATGGAATCAGAAGTGTTTTCGGATTATATGACTAAATTTAAATTATACAGCATAATTTGAAGGTAAATTTTCCCTATGCTAGGGACTCCCAGTTTTGGGAGAGGATTTAGACAACCCGAGTTGCCATGGAAAGACCAGAAGAAGAACTCCACAAATCACCAGTGTGGGGCTGGAGATCATCAGGGCCTAGGTTTGCACTGAGAGCTGCCCCTTGCACTGTGAAACCATAGCTGGACAGGAATTTAATGTGATGTTAATGTAATCAGGATGAGCTTCACTGAGTAACAAATTAAAGAGCTGCAATGTGTATGAAAAGGGCTGGATAAAATATTAAATGAAACCAATGTGCCATGACAGCATAGCAGCAAAGACAATTGTTTTCTGTTTTAAGCACCAGAAAAAAAAAATGAAGATATGTGCACATTAAATTATACCTGGCACTAAGGAGATATAGTTCCCACCCAAAGGAGCAAGAGTTCTAAGTAAACTTTCTAAATTGCAAAAGGAAAAATCCTCTGATTTATAAATGAATAGTTCAAAGATGGACTGTGAACTGCCTTAAGGGTGATAGGATACCTTATTCTGATGGGTTCATTCTTCTGCTAAAACAGAAAAATCATTTCCTTGTCCCATATGCAAGCAAATCTCATATATTGAGATTTTTAACTAAATTACTTAGTCTCTCACAGCATGTTGATAATGTATCCTTAAACTCAGCTAAACACATCTACCCACAAACAGAGATATTTTTAATAGTGATATCTATTTAAAATTAATGCTGTAGGTCATGAAAACCTAATCTGTTTTTAAAGAAAATTATAATCTGATATGATTAACAATAATTTTGCCCTTGCCTGTTCAACCACAAATGAACCTCAAATAATTTTTCCTGTATTTTGGATTTCCCCTTTATCAGCAGCTCTGCACACTCCTTTATATATAACCCATTGGCATTGAAGCCAAGACACTGTTCATTATTTTAAGAATCCAGCAGACAAGACAAAAATCCTACAGCAAGATTGAGTATAGGTAATTGCACTGAAAGAAACTGCACAAATGAACAACTGAGGAGTTTCATTTAGCAAACTTAGTGTGTCCAGAGACTTCACCAGCACCACTGCCAGGGGCTAGCAGTATCACCCATCCATAGCCCAGCTCACAAGTGAAGCAGCTCCTATTTCATTTTGAGGCTCAGCTCACCCAAGTGCCCACATTGCATATGTTTTCATTTGCTGCTGGGCTTCAGCCCAGAAAAAACCAACTTGTTCCATTGGTGACAAAGTCCAAAACTTTTTCTCTGAAAACCAGCAACAGTGCATATTAGTTAGCTAACTGTATTAATTAGTAGCTCCTAAAAGACATCCTTCAGTCTCAGCTCTCACCAGGCTGAAAAGAGCACACCTCTTCCTATGTCACTCACCCTGCATCATGAGGAGGGTGGCCCGAGTGTTATGTCCCAGGATGGCATGTATCTTTACAGGACTCCAAATTCCTCCAAAGTAACTGAAGGATGCTTTACCATTCCTTCTTCCCTGCAGTATTAAACTTTGACTTGATTAGGAAATGTAAATGTCACAGGTAAGATCCAAGTTAGTGTCAGCTGGAGTAGGCCCACGTAAAACAGGGAAGAAGCTCTGCTGGAGATCAGCTGAGCATCTGAGCAAGCTTCCATGGCAGGGATGTCTCTTCTGCTTCTTTTTCTCTCTCTCTCATTTTCTCTCTCTTTCATTCCTTATTTCTCTTGCTTCTTTCTTTCCTTTCTTTCTTTCTTTCCTTTCTTTCTTTCTTTCCTTCTTTCTTTCTTTCCTTCTTTCTTTCTTGCTCTCTTTCTCTCTTTTTTGTCTCTCTCTCCGCCTTTCTCTATTTCTCTCTCTCCTTCTCTCTCTTTATTTTATTTTAATCTCTTTCTCTCTTTCCTCTTCCTCCCTGTTTCCTCTCTTTCCTCTTTCCTATCTTTCTTTCCTCTCTCGCTCTCTTTCTTTCTCTCTCCACAACTGATATTCGGGTGTTTCCTGGCTTCTGCAGTGGCACTGCAGAAATTACCACTGCAAATCAGAAGAACAGTGTACCAAGTCCACTCCCCTTTCCTGACAGCTGTCAACACCAGGTGTTGTAGAGGACAAGGAAGGAGGCACATTCAGCAGTTCTACCACGCTGTGGAGCGCTCAGTTGTGAACACGGCGAAGAGAGAGGACACAAACCCCTTGCACACAGACAGACTATTTCAGCTCTTTGGAATATTTACTTTTCTTAGGTAAGTACCTGATTTGATTTTAGATTTTACTAGCTCTGTCTGTCAATTCTATTCTTAGAGTTCTCTTCCAAACTGGCATTCATTTTAGTGTTTCCTGTATACATATGCTCTGTGAAAGCAGTGATCAAATGAAAATTTAAAATACCTCTGTGTCATTATTCCTTTAGGAAAAGATGCTGAACTGATGTCTAAACCACACTTGACTGCATGTATTTCACCTTGCATACACCTTCTCTTCAAACCATAAGCAATATAGTCATCTCCACTTTTCTTTTGTATGACTCTTGATTCCATTACTATTATTCGTATTTTTTTTAATTTGTCTTATATTCTAATTGAGATTCTCATTATTGAACTACCTATCCCCAGTTCTCTCTCTTGATTTTTTTTTAGTTTTATTTTTTTAAAATCCACCAAAAATTTCTATAATAACTAATTACATGAAAATGAGGGTAATGCAGAGGCTGTTACACTGGAGCAATTTACATAGCTTGAACAAGATAGCATTTTCTGAGAATATACTTTGAAGCAGCTAAGTTTCATGGGAAAGTGGAAAGAACTTAATTACACTGGAGTACAATGCTATGTTGTCACACCATCATATTTAATAGCAGAAAACTGTTAGATAGTTTTCGTCTTAGAAGTAATTGAAGTGTTACATCACTTTTAGATACAAGCAATTTTTTAAACTCCATGTTTATAAAAAAATGCAGTCTCAAGCCTAACAGTTCGGAAAAGATTTGAGAATATTGATTACATCTGGGAAAAAGTTTGGAAAATTTGGTTTCCAAAGAAAACTCTGAGGCTGAGTGTGACTAAACTATTTTTAAAATGTAAGAGATGTCAAACCAACACTTTGCATTCATTATGAAGGCAACTCTGCTTTCATTTTACCTGTCCAGTGAAGGAATTTAGAAACCATTAATTCACACATTTCTAATCTTTTTTTTCCAGTCTAATAAGCATGTAATTCAAGAAAAACTACATTAAGACAACAAAATGCAAGTAATTCCTACAGTATGGATTGCAGATGATTCAGAAGGATATGGAAAGTTGTATCCACCTAGTGCTTTTAGATAAAAGCATACTGACAAAATAGTTCCTCTCTTTCACTCCCTTGTTTTTGTAGGGTGACAGGGGCTTTTAATAAGGAAAAAGGGCCTTGAGAAGCACTGAGTTCCCCCAAAACACTTATTTTGACAAAGAGAGAAGTCATGACAACATTATCACCAGAATGTTTTTTCCTCTCCTCAGGCTCTCATGACTTTCCCAATAATAAATGACTTTCCACCACCTCAATGGATAATGAAAGACCACCATGGCCACTTGAAGAGTTAGACTGAGTAATCTCCTGAGAAAAGGCCAACTTGTGTTGGAACCTTTCCATCCCAGGAGAGCAGCATGATTTTTCAATGTTTTGATGATGATGATGATGACCATTATTGCTATTGTTTCATTCACATTATACCCATGCTTAGAGGTGCTGCAGAGGAAAGAGCCCACAGCAAGGGAGCCAAGGAAGGAGAAGAGCCAAGGTGTCTCCTCCATCTCCTTGCCTGTTGTGGTCACCTGCACCCCAGGGCAGGCATGTCAGAGTGACCCAGCTGGTGTCTGCTCTTGAACTGCACCCAAATTTCAGAGAAACCCAAAACCTTCCCTCCTTTTGTTTAGGAGACAGCAGTGAGGGTTTCTTAGCTGCAGGAACACCCAAACAATAAGGCTGGCTAATGCACATACAGTATATTTAATTTCCCGTGGGAGTGTTGCTGCTTAAGGGAGCATTGTGCAGGCAGATATGGCAGAGGTATTGCCAAGGCTTATTTAATTTAATTACAGTGCCTCGTTACTGACAAACATCCATTCCGGTCCATGAAAGGTGTAGGCTACTTTATAGAGGGCCTTGTGCCTCCCATTTTTTTTCTCCTGAGTTTGATCTTGCTAGGTATTTGAACTAGATGCCATCAGGCAGCAGCAGATGCTTATTATAATATAGTGAAGGAGGAAGGTTAAGCAGGAGGTGGAAAATTTCTGAAACTCAACCTTAGCTGAACAAGAAAAATTGAAAGAGTAAAGTATGCAAGGTGTAGATGTATCCATCTCTATATATGTGTGTATAGACAGATATAATCTATATATATGGACAGATTCCATAATTAAACATATTTTATTTTTATGACTTCCTACCTCAGAGCTTTCTTAAAGCAGTTTGTCTTTGTAAGATCACTGGGTGTTCACAATGGTCTTTTTCTTCAAGACCTTCTTTTCACAAATGGACCATGCCACTGGGTGAAACTTAAAATTAGAGGTAGGAGAACTCTTCCAAGGAGTCACACGCCTACAGCCACTGCCCTACAGTCCCTGGTAGGGAACAGTAGTAGTGATGGACTATTTACTGCCATGCTTGTTTCTGATCACTGATGAATGCTCATGTAGATCAGTGTCATTTTTCAATATGATAAATTTGGGGATAAAATGTGTACCTGTAATTTTACTCACTTTATCCTTCCCTATGGGTCTTGTGGGGCAATGAAAATTCCAGGTTTGTGAATACCAGCTTGCCCCCAGCCATGCTCAAACACTGTACTCATGCTCCCAAGACCATAACAGAGGTTCAGCTGAACTGACCAAAGCTCCTGAGGATGACAAACCCTGGTCTGCTGCATGTTAAGATTTTCTGCCTCTTTTGCTTAATATGATGGAAGTAAAAAAAGGAAGCACTGCAAGGTAGAGAGAAAATAGAACCACAGGTATGGCCAATCTGCAGCCTACAGATGATACAAGGCCTTCTGTCAGATGTACTGTTAGTAGTGAGAAGAATTAATACTGGAAGGAGTGTTTTTGATTTAGCAATTGTAATTAGAAGCAGGAGGCAGTAGCAGCGATGCCGTGAGTCTCCCTAGGACATTGTCTGTGTGCACACAGTGAGCTAATGAAGCAGTCCATGTGTTTTATCAGCAGGGGCAGGCGATGGAGGAGTAATCTGGGGAATAGAATTACACTGAATGGGGTGAAGAGGCTTTGTACAACAAGTAAGGATTTCAGGAGAGTATTTGGCATGTCACATGAGCCTTACCAGAAGCTGTAGGTGAGCAGGTTTCAGTATATGTATGGCAGGGTAGGTTAAAACTAGCTGAAAGTGATTGAACAGGATGTTTTACAGACCTAGCAGGACAGTCCCAGAGAGGCTGGAAGAGAAAGGAGGAAGCAGCCTGCAGCCAGGAGCAGGCACTGCCCACAGCAGCATGCATGAGTGCCACTGAGCTGTGCCTTGGTTGGGTGCACATAGCCAAAGACACCGGGGAGGGAACACCATGGTGTCTGAGGGATGCCCAGGAAAGCAAGAAACTGATGCAGAGCCACTATTAGGGCAGAATGAGCAGGACCTCACTGGTGTCAGTGAGCGCAGCAGAGACCAGGGAGAGGAGGAAACAAGGAAGCCTCCTGAACTACAAAGTCCCCTGCAGCCTTTCCACTACAGTTGTTTCTCACTTGGCTGCGTGGGAAATCTCTGTATCCTGTGTTGAGAGAGTGAGAAAGGGATTTTCTATATTTGGGTTTCAGAGCTGACATACGAGACAGTGCCCTGGTCTCTGTATCACTAGCATGGAGATGTGAGAAAAATCTGTGCTTCCAGCAGATTTTGCTCAATATACAGAGTAGCTCTGCAATCCCTAGCACTGCTCTTTTGCAAGGTGTTTCATGGCATGCACCGCACACCACAGCACCTCAGGGATTATCTCACAGTGTGGATAAAACACCTGTTTATCCAACGGCACTTGGTGCCTTTCTTCTTACACACTTTTTTTGTCCTGACAGGCCACCTCCCACCACATCTTCTGGCTCTCTCCAGTTACAAGGCGGGCATCCAGCTGACAGAGACAGCTCATCTTTTGTGTGTCGTTGTGTGAGGCAGGAAAGTCTGAAGCAAAAAAGGGCAAGTTTCTCATGTGGGAGCAGAGTGATGTAGGGATTAAGCAAAGTGTCAAGGTTTAAAACCATGTCATCGCTCAGAACAGGACTCCAGATTTGGCTAGAACTCAAGGAAAAAAGAGAATTTGTGCCCTGTGGAAGAAGGGGCAGGCAACTCAGGAGGACTACAAGGATATTGGCAGATTATGCAGGAAGAAAATAAGAAGGACTAAAGATGAACTAGAATTTAATCTGGCTGCTGCTATAAAACACAATAAAACATGTTTCTATAAATATATCAGCAACAAAAGGAGGACTAAGGAGAATCTCCATCCCTTATTGGATGAGGAGGGAAACACAGTGACAAAGGATGAGAAAAGAGCTGAGGTACTTAGTGCCTTCTTTGCCTCAATCATTAATAGTGAGGACTACCCAGTTGACCAAAGGATACCCAGCCCCTTGAACTGGAAAACAGTGATGGGGAGAAGAATTAAAGCCCCTATCATCCAAGGGGAAATGGTCAGTGACCAATCAGAAATGAAGCCTACAGGGTCAGATGGGATTTACTCAAGGGTACTTGGGGAGCTGGCAGAGCTGCTCACCAAGCCACTTTCTGTCATCCAGCAGCAGTTTGTCTTGTCAGGGATGTCCCAGTTGACTGGAATTTAGCAAATGTGATGCCCATCAACAAGAAGGGTCATAAGGAAGATCTGAGGAACCACAAATCTGTCTGTCAATCTGACCTCAGTGCCTGGGAGGGTTAGGAGCAGAACAACTTGAGTGCATGTACCAGGACAGCCAGGGGATCAGGCCCAGCCAGAATGGATTTATGAAAAGCAAGTCCTTCCTGACCAATTTGATACCATTTTATTTCAGGGTTACCCACCAAGTGGGTGAGGGAAAGGCTTTGGATGTATTTACATGGACTTCAGTAAAGTGTTTGACACTGTCCCCCACAATATTCTCCTGGAGGAACTGGTTGCTCATGGCTTAGATGGGTGCACCTTTTGCTGAGTGAAAAACTGCCTGGATGGCTGGGCCCAGAGAGTGATGGGGAATGTAGTTACATGCAGCTGGTGGCCAGCCACAAATGATGCTCCCCAGAGCTCAGTGTTTGGCCCAGTGCAGTTTAATACCTGTATCAACAACCTAGACAAGAGAATCTAGGGCAGCCACAGTCACTTTCCAGAGAATAAGAGGTTTTTTGGCAGTGGAGGCTGAACTGTATGTCAGCTACCCCAGGGTACAGGGTGAAACTGAAGATGGGAGCCTTCTCTTTTATCCTGAGGAAGCAGGGGTACAAGGGCCACTGGAAGGAGTTGGGGCTCCTCTCAAACAGCACTGGGGAGCAAACTTACAGCCAGCAGACACCTTCATGTGTTTCACCCTGGCAGCTTGTGCACCCCTTTCCTGAAAGTCAGAAGGCGATGTACTTGCCTCACCCTTTTCCTGGCTTACTGGCAAGTCTTGGATGGGCTCTGCCCTGGCAAACCCATTGCTCACAGTCAGCAGAAAGCTTTCAACTACATAAACAAGATGCCCTGCTCTTTGAGTCATTAGCACCACCAGCTTTAGGAGTTGAGTAAGTCATTAGTTTCTTCCAGAAATATCATTTTCCCTTGGTAGCTTTCCAGGCTAATGTTGCCAAAGACTTCCTGGATGGTACAGGTAATACCCTTTCTCTTTTATGTTCATTTGAAGTTCCCAGGGCAAGCTGTTAGCCAGGTATGTCTCCCTGGGCATAACACCAGTCAGCAGGACCAAAACTTGCTCATATTTATTTCTTCTCTCAAAGCCTAGCTCTAGTCCTTAGGGGGAAAGAAAACAAAAAACCCAAATCACCCCCCCAACAAAAACAAACAAACAAACAAAAAAAAACCCTGTTGTCCAATTTACAGCATATTTTCTCATCCCTAAACAGCTGGAACATCAAGTCCTTCTGCAAAACTCACACCACTACAAATGAGTGACACATAACTAAATAATAGTTTCAGCTTACAGCAAACAGGCACCTAGAGCACAGAATCATTTTTTCCTCTAGAGCATTTGTCCTCTTCACTGATTGGGCAGGTTTTAGGAACCCCAGTCCTTTTTAAAAAGTCACATACAGAAATATGTGAAAGGATCTGCAAAACACATAGTGTTTTGTTAAACAGCACATTCTTAGTGGTCTTAAAACACTGACACTATTTTTTTAATAACTGTCCCCAAACAATTCTTCAGCTTGTCTTGGCCCTAGATAAGACAGGCACAATGGCAAACTTGATTTGCTTTCTTGTTATATTTTTAATCAGTATTTGAAAATTTGATTTCATAAATCCTTTCCTTTCACTCACCACAATCTTCCTCTTCTTTACTTCTTCTTATTAACACTGTCTTGTTAGGGCTCAGGGCTGACCTCGGCTTCCGAAATCAGAGGCAGGACTCTTGTGATCGGGCATTCACCAGGAGATAAGAAAAAAAAATACTGAATGTCAGTGTTTGAATCCTCCTAAGGAAACATGTCTGTTTGTCAGTTAAAAGAGACCATGGCCACATGTGCGTCATACCTGGCTTCCACTACAGTTCGTGGGAATTAATTTTCTCAAATATCTTCACTGGTCCTGGTTCTGTAGCAACTGGATTTCATTTCATTTCCATGGATATGAGGATTTACCCCAAGTGACTTGCAAGGGATTGGAAAATCAGCTCATGTAATATAAAAAGTTGGAAATGCATGCATTCTGGGTACAGTTCTTTGCATGTAATTTCATCCCAAATGCCAGTCCAAACCTGCCATCACAGTTTCTTACATAAATGACATCCAAGAGTGTGGGCATTGATGGGAAAGTTACAGTCACATTAAAGCACAGTACTTACAGTCACATTCACTTTCTCACCAAAAGAACCTAAAGCATGTTTTAAACAGACATATCACTGTTTCCTCACATCACATATTTAATTAGAACAGATAAATCAAATTACTTCCTTTGCCTGTACACATAAAATCCCTGTGTAATTACAGAAGAGAAGGCCATCCTGCAGGCCATTTTGTGGCATTATAAATGTGCTGATTCACCTGATCTCGAGCCAAGCTCCACTTTAATCTTCCAAGTCTTGTTTTAGTTTGAGGAACAGCCAAACACACCCAGTTGGGCAGTAGAAATTAGATTTCCCACCATTCAGTAAAACAGACAAATAAAGTAGTTACTTTTCTGAGACAGGTTTGGGGTTTCTTTTTGATAGTAAACTATTGTAATCCATAAGATCCATAAGGATTTAATGAAAAAAGAGAAGGTGGGGGGGCAGGGAAGATTGATAGTCACTTTCTATTATGTATTTGTTAATTAACAAGCACAGAACTTTCCTTTGGGTCAAGAAACACTGTTGCTTTAGTTGCTGTACAGTGTCCCTACTGCCCTCAGTATGAAGTGGTCCTGATCTATGTTAGTGCAAATAACAATGGTAGCAGGAATAGGGACAATGATGATGATTGCCATGGTAATAACAACTTTCAGTTGTGACTGCAAACAGTGTCCCAACAACTACAGACCAACAGTCTTGATCCTGGTGTCAAATGCCCATCACAAATCCAGACAGAAGAGCTGCAGAGTAGGTGATGATACAGCTGGCTTTCTGGAACACTATGACCTGTGGACTCTTGTCCAGCAGCTGAGATCTTTGATTCCCATCTGTGCTTGAGCAATGGTCTGTCCCTGGCAGAAACATCCAGCTTTGGCATGGGGATTCCACGTGCTAGAGACTTTCTCAACTCCTCCCATTTCAGCAGCTAATTGTGCCCAGTGTTAAATCTGACAAGTTCCAGCTTTGAGAAACTATATCTTGTCCTGTCTTTATCTGTTAGATTAAAGAGCCCCACAGTTTCAGGTATCCTCCCCTCCCCTTCACACACACACTCAGACTCTGATTGAATTCCCTCTTCCCTTTCTCTGCAATAAGTTAAATGTGCTGTGCCCATCAGCATCCCTTTCCCCAAACCACTGCTCTCTCCCAGCTCTTTGCAGTTGGCTCCAGCCCAGTGGCAGGAACTGATGGCGATGGGATCTGTCACGGCTCTGCCCTCCTCTCCCATCCCACACTCATGGTGTGCTCAGCATTCTGTGGCTCCCAAATACATCCCCTTGGGCAAGGCATCCTTGACATGGACACCCTTTGGTACCAGCCTCCTGAGCACCCACAGAAGTGATACAGACCCCTTGGTTCAGGCTTTCTCACTACTTGGTTGCTCTCTCACCACGAAGGAACCAGAATGTGCTTTTTTCCCCCTCTGGCCTTCCTTAGTTTTTAATTCCCATTCTTCCGATTTTTTATGCCATCTGCAATTGCGTCCTCAGTCAGTCAGAATCCTCTGTTTCTTCCATATCACTGGTGAATTCCAGACAGGCTATTCATGTGACTCATTCCCCATGAAACACATTTTACCAGAATCTCCTGTGGATTGGTATTTCCTCACAAACTCTTTGTGATTCCTTCAGACCTTCAGTTAAATCAGCTGATGATTTCTTGACCACTGTCTTTTAGGCAGTGACTGCAACAGGAACAGAGTCAATCCCCCAGGGGTTAAGTCTGCCTCTGATTTCTTACAAGCATTCTTGCTTTACCCAAAAACATTTTTCCCCTTTTAATCAGACATTGAATCTTGGAATCCAGTCTTTGCTGGGAAATTTTCTTCAGCAGAAGATAGTGTATGTGTGAGTGCCATGGGGTCAGCAAGTTTCCACTGTACTTGGGTGAACCTGTTTAATGAATGTCCTTGCTGTGTGTTCTACAAATAAGTTTTGGGTAGCCTAGGGATGGTCAGCTCCACCAGGGAGGTGCTTTAGAGTGAAGCTACACCAGACTTTGCAGGCAGTCTTTTTATCTATTTTTAGATAAACTCTTATATCCAGAAATCTTATCAAAGAGTTTTAGATAAACTCTTTATCTATTTTAAAATTAACTCTTATATCCAGAAACTGTCCCAAGTCTTCAATGATCAGTTCTAAGGCTTTGCTTCTTGTTTCAGTGGAGTTCACATAATTTTTTTCCTGATCAGACACAAGCCTCAACCATAGTTGAACAGCAGACAGGCCTGTGAAACTCAGAAGGAGATCATGGTTGAACAAAACAAATCAGAAGTATCACAAAGAATAATCAAAAAGAAAATGTTTATGCTTATGGATAATATTGCCTTTTGCTGCCTAAAGGAAGGGACAGACTAGACATTGCTAGACTTCATTAAATCTTCTTATTATCCTGCATATTCAGTGGTGAACACTGAAGAATTGCAGTCTCAACTTATGTCAGGGGACAGGCTATCTTCCAGACTCACTCACAGGACGAAGGTGAGCACTGACTTTCTAGCCAATGTAGTCACTCTATATGGTTTCGGTCCTAGAGACAGGGAAAAAGAGCAACAACACACATGGACCTTTTTAGGGAAAAAAGGCCAAATTTATTGAGCGGAGAGCTTGTATTTAAAGCATGTTATGAGAGACTAGAACAGGACAGTAGCTCATTGGCTAATTGGGATAAACATCCAGGAGACCAGGCCTCAGGATGTATCCCATGGGAAAAACAACAGGTGTTAATCTTTATTATGACTAGCACTCTGTTTTTCACCAGATTCTAAGTTGGTTTTGACCATTTATCACCTTGGGAAATTTCCTTTCTGTCTGCAGCTAACATCAGCTTCTCAGCCTGCGAAGCAAGAAGGATTCAGGCTTGAGAGAAAAGATTCTCGAGCTGTAATTTTGCAGCTCCCTAGGTGTCTCTGTCCACAACTCTACATGAGGCCTTTTAGAGGTCCAGAGAAGAAAGAGAACTGAAGCTTCCCTGGGAGATAAAGCTGAACATCATGCCATTTCAGAACTGGCATATGGTGAAGGCTCTCCTTGCTTCTGCTGAAGGTTGGATAACCGCACAATCGTACTACAACAAGGGCACTGAGGAGGCAGAGTACAAAGCATTAGTAGAAAACAAACACGAGAGTGTTTGGTGACAGTGCCATAACAAAGACAAAAGAAGGCAAAACCAAACCAGAAATTCTCTGCAGCACAGAGATAGAGGCTACTCAGTCTTGGGAGCAAGCAGATAGTGAATGGTGAATGAATATGTAAACATCACATTTCTGCAGGTTTCTGGCCTGAAGACCTGCAGGCAATATCCTCATTTCCTCAGTGAACAACTTTCTCCTCTGGCCATGACCTTACATTTGAGATATAAGTTTCCACTATTTCAGTGTTCCTAAACCTATAATGAATCAAAAGCAAAAATTACAGACATGAACACATCCTGTACTGCCTGGTTGCTGAAGTGATAAAGAAATCACTTTCTTTGGCAGTATCCCATGCATGTCGGAACTCAGTAATAGAATGTTTTGATCTACCAGCCTGCTATGTTGACATACTGAAACAAAAAGTGCTTCCACTCAGCCAAAACCACTTATCTTGGCAATCTGCAGCCTGAAAGACAACAAAGACGCAATCTAAAAACTTGGCAACTGTCTTGGCACGCTACACCTTGGGATTAGTGAGTCAGTCACGCTATGCTGGCCCTGATTTTGCCATAATGCAATAACACAATGGGAAATTCTGGAGTGTTGGTCCTCAACACATTGTCTCTGCTGATTTTCAGGAGCTGCTTCAGAAGCAAGGTAAATCCCTGAGCTAGGAAGTTAGGCTCCTTTCCATAATCCCCTCCTGGTGATTTAAAGGTGTTAAATGGAGGAAAACACTGCTTACTGCAACTGCCTTTCTCCTACTTGCCCGCTCTCTACTGCAGGTGTTTTCTAAGACCTGAAACATTGCACCATGAATATAATGCTTGCACATCTTTTTAAGCACTAACCAATGCTTAAGAGATCAGATACCAGATTCAGCCAGGCATCCTGGAGGCAGATTGCCAGAGGTCTCTATGCTTGGTGCAAAGACACTGCACTGGCATGTTTCTAGTGGGATACTAGGCTGGAAGACAGCAAAGGAGAGAAAATGAGAACAACTTTGGGCTATTAGGAGGGGCTAGGGCAATTTCCAGCAGGAGGCATTCATCAAATATAATGTCTTGTGAATGGACTGAAATACCCAAATTAAAAAGTCATCTTGCTAATTGAATAGACAGGGAACTAGTAAACACATTGGTTAGGTTTATTAACTCTAACACAATGCTGAAAATGCCAGAGCCATGTTAATCTCTGCCACTTCAGGATCTGGCCTTACTCTGCAGAAGGATGTCTGTGAAAACTTTAAATCAGTGTTTGAGGACTTCAGAAAATATAAAGAATCTACTGTAAAAGTCTTGTAACACAGTGAATTTCACCTCTTTGGGCTATAACCAGTGAATAAATGATGTGCCATTAAAATGGTGCTGTTAGATGCAAACATTTCACTGTTTCACTGCAGATGAAAAAACAAAAGAATAATTTATAGGAAAAAGCAGGTAAGTAAATATGATGTATACCAGGCAAAATAACAGAAATGTTCTAAAAATCACATCTAGTAGGCATATGGGTAAATACAGCATATTGATGAAAAGCTGTAGGGCTTCTGCAAAGTGGAGTTGTATGTCACAAACTTCCTAGAGTTATCTGAAGGCAACAAATGTGCAAACAAATCAGATCTCACTCATATTCTCTAGCTGGATTTCTAGAAAGCATTTGAAGTGGGTCACTCACAGAAGACTCTTAAAGAAATTAAACTGATCTAGAAAATAAGAGGAAGAGAGGCTTTTCATGTGGGAAAATGCTGTTAGAGGTTAAGGATTAACAGTGGGAATAATGTGCTGGTTGTAAAGATACATGTCTTCTTACTGTCTTTTCTGCCACACCCAAAGTATACTCACACCTTCCTCTCCTCACCTTGAAAACCGGGATCAGTCAGCCACAATTTTTTTCATTTATTCTTCCTTTTGAAAAACAAAATTCTGTTCATAACTTAAGAATACAGTACTGTAGGTATTTTCCCTTTCTAGTGTCGCTTAAGAGGGAAACACTGGCACCACTGAAGAAGGGAGGCAGCAAGAGTGCCCATTCTGGTGACAGAAGATCAGGCATTGTGCCTGTGTTTGGCAAGGGCTTGGCAAACAGTAAACCAGCGATTCTGCATTCAATACCAGCAAGAGTTTTCAAACAAGCAACTATAAAATCAGTTTGGAATTACTTAGAAGACATGAGCAAGACTGAAAATAATCAGCATGGGGATCTGAAGAGCAGTCTCTGACTTGGTGGATGAGTTGGAAGCTTTAGATCCAGATATTTCTTGACTTCAATAAGGTTTTAAGTAGCATCACGATACTCACAAAAGCAAGTTAATGGACATTAGCATAAATAAAATGCACCCAGCTGGTTGGAAATACAGTTTGAAGGAGCACACCTCAGGAATTTGTTGTTCGTCTTTATATGTGCTCCTGCAAGAGCCTTTCATGAGTAAAGCAATCAACATTTCAGTGAATAGCTGAGAGGACAGAGAAGAGTGGGCTGAAATGTGACACACCATGCTGGAATGTTTGTGAACCATCAAGGACCAGAATTCAAGCTAACTGTGAAGGATTACAGAGAGCAAAATCCAAATGAGGATGACATTCAGAAATGACAGTGCATGGTGCAGTACCTGAGAAAGAAAAATCAAGCATGCAAATAAATGCTTGGTCCGAAAGGGAGGCTGGGGTTTGAGGCTGATTCTAAGCAGAATATGAAGTAATAATTTAATGCTGTTAATTCATCTCAGCTGAATAGCAACATCATGCATATCTCACAGGAGATAATGACAGCTTTCTTCTCTTTCCCAGAAAAGACCTCAAATGCCACATTGTGTTTGGCTATGAAAGACGGGGAGAAACTGGAGAAAGAGAGTCTGGGTTACAAGACGTTGAAGCATTGACTATGAGAGAAGAGTGTTGTTGCTTACCCCAGGCACAAGCAGGTTTGGGGAGGGTGATTAGATAGCAATCTTCTGATGGATTGCTCTGAAGGTAATTTGAGAGAGGACTGTGATAAACTTGTCTCCACAGTTACTCAGAGAAAATAAAAAGAAATTATATAAATTTGCAGCAAAGAAGATTTAATTTATATTTTGGGAAAAACCCAACCTTTTTGATAGGAGTCCTGAAATAGCGGAATAGACTCATTAGACATGCTGAAAGTTTGCAGAAACCCACTAGACAAACCCTTTTAGGTAATTCCTAAATGCAGTTTCTCCTTTCTTGATAAAAGGATTTTACACAAATCTTTTCTAAGTCTTCTGACCCTACATTTCATTTTTAAATAGCGAATCTTTGAAGCTACATATATATGTATAAATTCACTGGGTTTTATTCACACTGAGATTTAGTCAGCTCTATATTCTGTAATAGCTGGCCTGCATTTTGCATGCTTCATCGATTTATTTATCGCTGTTATGATATCTGCTGTTCTCAGCTCTGCCAAAGAACATGCTGACCTTATATGCTTTACCAACAATTTTCCTACCATTCACCAGTAAATGAGGAAACATATATGAAAGGTGATGATTCTACAGTATCTGCTGTCCATGCTGTGATACTGCCTACAGGCTATAACTGAAAATCCACTGAATGAGTACAGCCCATGTGAATCACTGTTACGAGGCATTCAGTACATTTACAGCTCCATGCACCCCTATAAAATCCCATCTTGGTTGCCAAGAACATGTCTCTAAGATTTAAAGATTTTTTTTTTTAACTACTGAGAGGAAACAATAGTCTGACAAAAATTAATTCACAGACGTTAAGTTTTGCTCAGTATTTTGTGAAAACTGGTAAGAAACCTGTTGATACACTGTGTGGCATCTTTCTAGAAGAGAATATGCTGAACACAAATAGGAAACAGATGTCTTCTAAATGAAAAGATAAATTCTAACCTCAGTCATTACACACTAACTTTTTCTTTTCCTCACACAAATATGTTCTTCAATTTTTAATTTTCTTTTTTAAGTGACACTGCTTTTGTTGCTGATTGATTGCTACAGAATATTTTCTGAAAGTCAGGGGTTTTTTTTTCCTGCAGAAATAAATGTGAAGTTCTCATTTAGTGAAAATACAACCTTAGAGTACAAAAGAAAGCTTCTTAGGATTTTAGAACATTTACGTACCTTAACGACATCTGTACACAGGCTGTGTATGAACTACTACCATCACTATTTATTCACCCAACACAGACTTTCTGGTTTTCTTCACAGTCCAGGCTTTGTAAAACAGGCACAGAGGTATTACGTGTAGTATCTCTGCTTGTCCTGTGTCAGATCTTGTAAAAAATGGAACATCATTTCATTCACAGACCCTAAACATTGGCCACAGTTAGGATGTGGCATCTAGAGAATAAAGTGCTGCTCTCACATGAGCATACAGCAACAGAAGGAAGAAGAAAAACTATGATTGAAGAAAAACACATTAAAGTATCTTTCATATAAAGACTGACATGCATACCAGAATTAGAGAATGCAAAAACAATAGAAGGGCACAAAACTAGAGTGATAATAATGAGAAAACAACCAGTAATGTATGGTAAATTAATTTCTTTCATTGGTCTCCTGATTATCCTAGAGCAGAAATCTTTCACCAAAGTGTAGTGTTAATAACATCAGTCAGGCCTGGCCTAACACCTCTTTAATTTAATGTGTTATAGGAGACAGCAACAGCAATTTTCAGCTGACTGCTATGGAAAGCTAAAATAGCTATAGCTATTTTTCATGCAGAGGTGTTCAGATGTGAAATTTATGGGTTTAGGTGGAACAGATCCTGAATTCAATGTTTTTTCATGGTATAAAATCTTCAGTCTCATTTTGGCTAAAATTGCCACTTGGAGATTTTGTCTTAATCCCAGCCTGTAAACCAGAGCAACATTAGTGAGTGTGAAGATGAGAGAACCATCCAAGCAGCAAGGGCTGTCATGAAAACCCAGAAAATAACATTTTGAGCAGTCCTGCTTTATTTCATTAATTTTTGGCTAAAGAGATCAGGCAGGTAGCTAAAATCCTGCTAGTCTCATTCCCTCTTGTCTGCAGCCACTTTCCAGAGGAGAGGAATTGTGTTGAATTTCAGTTTGATCCTGCACCCTCAAACACACAAGCTATCAGCCAGTTCAGCAGTTGTGCAAATACATTCTTGTTCATGGAACATCTACAGAGCTGTGTGTTATGGATGAGTAACACTATTTTATCGCTAGGTTCATTCAGGACTTAGCATGAGTGTCTTTAGGAGTTAGTTTTGTGCCATTTTTTTCTCTTGAAAATGTCTGAAATAATTTTAATCTTTTAGGACATTCTGCCTCTGAATAGAACATATTTTAAAAATACTCACAACGTGGAAATCTGCTATGTGTCCTACAGCCCCAAAGAAGGTACTTTAAAAAGTTCTTTGGCTTCTGGCTAATACAACTGTAAAGGTGAGTATTTTGGTATACATAACTGTATTGCAAAATGATATTCATATCTTGTCAGATGACTGGAGTAAAAAATGTGTTGTCTTTTGGACAGCAAACAAAATCAGAGACGTATTCACATGATAATCTGGCAATGTTTCTCATAGTGGACCAAGTATTCAATCATGTGCTTTCTTTTATTTAAACTTACAATCTTCATGAAAGATACTGGAATTAACACCTGTATCAATAACCTCTGAGAACTGAGAAACAGTACAGTGGCAGCAGAGATAAGCAATGGGAAGAAAGTAAATCAATAGGCCTACTCTGCTATGCAAATTTAAATATTTAAATTTGCAGGGTTGATGCCAAGTGACATGACTAAGAAAAATATTGGTCTTCTGTTGGGCAAATTCCATTCATATACATGGTTCATGAAATTAAGAAATCTGGGAATATGTGGTGCTGGAAGAGATGTGAAAAATGAGGAATGGTGTAGAGGTGCAAGCTGAATATGATATTGCAAATCAAGCTGCCCCAGTGGGGGAACCTCATAGCAGAGCAGATGATGGATGTTCTTGTGTTTTGCTGAGCTAACAGCATGGGCTGTAGCCTGGGCAGAAAGGCAGCAACAGTTACATTCTGCACTGAGTGCAAGTTTATAGTCCCACTTAGTCTGTTTAAATGTGGTAGGTTCCTGAATGTTTTGCATTCTTATGCCTCAGCCAGGTGATTGTCAGCTCTGATCCTGTAATGGAAACTTTTCTTAACTTGGTAACACCCTACACAAGATGAGTAGTCTCAGCTGCTCCCTTTTAACTAAAAAAGCCTCGCTGATGCCTGATGCTGCAGCTATGGACTTATCCTGGCAATTTGTCACACAGGTATAGTTTTGCAAACAAATTCATTTGAATACTCATACTAATGATGATTATAATTGTCCTCTAAATTTAATTTCCATGGGAAATTCTTTAAGTGATTGGTTGGGGCTGGATGGGTAAGAGAGTCTTCATGGTCTCCTGCTGACACTGCAGATGAGAGGTGAGGAGCAAAGACACTGCTTTCCTCATCCACCCACTTTGTCTCCACTAGGTCTTTGTAATGTTGAAAAGTTTTTACAATGAATTGTGCCAGTGACTTGATAAGTAAGAAATCTGGGCCTTGGATGGATGCAGAATTGTAGCAGTGAAATGAGGATGAGTTAAAGAAACAGCAAAAGGGACTTCAGTGGCTGTACTTGTTTTTCTTGGATAGACTTTGGACTGTTCATCTCATCTCTCAGAAATTATTTGGGTGAACTGGTGACTCCATGGTGTTTATTATTTTAATTACCACTGAACCATGCAGTTGAAATTTACTGAATAGTAAATCTGTAGACAGATGTACTCTGCATATCATCATACACCACTGTAAATTCTGTAAAAGAACAAGATTTTACTTACCACTTTTAATTGGGCACAGAACAGAAGGGTTCAGGAATTTATAGCCAATGCTTTCATCCATTAAAAACAAGAGATTTTTCTGATTTGTAAATTATTGGCTTAATTCAATTTAAATCATGTCAGCAGGAGCACCTTAGGGTCATTCTTGTTTCTGGAGCTGGACCTTTTTGAGGGATGTCCACACGAGGGAAGAGCAGAAGTTGGGAGGAGCACACTGCAAATAATTAAAAGATATTGGGAACTGAGTTCAAAAACCCATTGTTTCTGTTTTATTCCAGCTGGTGGCCAGTGTAGGAAGCATATTAGAAGCAGAGAAAATAAGGATTCCTCATCGGCACCAAATGGGTCATAAAATGCAAGCAAAACTGCCAAAGGCCCTTAGGGACACAGGCAACTGTTTTCCTGCTCCCAGTTAAGGGAGAGGTTGCTCTATGTGGCCATCTCTTTGCTATACCCAGATATTGTAAAATATAAAGGCTCTTGAGAGGAGTAAAGTTTGAATTAGCCATTAGCAGAATTAATTTCTTTTCTCCCCTTCAACAAATGGCATCAGCCCTGCACGTGTGAGAGGAAAAGACAGCAGTAACAATGCATGGCATGGGTGGCAATCCCAGCCTGCAAACAAGTGTGGATCTGCAAAGCCTTCTTCACAGGGCTGGCAGAGAGAGAAACAGAGTGCAGATGTTGCATGGGAAGGGTCTGTGACAGGTGACCCCATGCTCCAAGTTTCTTTAACTTTTTTTAACTTCCAATAAAAATCCCTCAGATGCTGGCATTTTCTATACAGACGGAAATTGTTCTCTCTGTGCAGTGTTTGGAGTATAATATCAATTACAGGCCCATTTGAATGTTCACAGGAAGTGGCTTCATTATTCATCCTGTTGTCAGCTTCTTGCTGATAACATGTGATAGAAATATCTATTAATACTTGCAGCATGGCAAAATGGGAAAGGAAATACCTAAGAAAGCAGTGGCTCTGACAGCAGGCAGCCTTTTCAGAAATGACATATTCTATGATTTGAAGCAACATGTCTTGGCTAACAAGACTGCCTTCACCAGCCAAAAGCATCGTGAGATTAACTGAGTTACATAATATCAATAACCTTAAATATAGTGACCTAAAACCCCTTGCTTTACCCAATGCCCTACAAGACACCAAGCACAGAGTCAGACCCTACCCTTGGCAAAGGAAGCACTGGGTTTTCCACAGGCACCTTTAATGCCAGCAGGCAGAGAGAGCTCAAGGAATACTGCAGGGGATTGCTTCCCAGCTTACTTTGGTATTGGCCTTTCCACCAGTCACGCTTTGTTGGGTCTTGCTGGGTGTCCTCAGCAGCAGAGATGTCCAATCATTATGTACCAAAAAAACAACAAAGGGAGCTCAGATGGCTCCAAAGAATGTGGGATCTGCAGCCCAGGCCGAGGGGGGCTGACAAAGAGCAAGGAAAAGTCAGGCTTCAGTAACTTTTAATGACAGCTCTCATTAGGATTGAAAAAACAACTCGGCCATGGCACTGTGATTCAGTCTGAAGGGGTGTCCATCACCCTTGTGCTGTAGGTTGCAGCACCACAAAGGAGGTTGTCATCCTCAAAATTGATAATTTGGAGCCACAGTATCAAGTGTGCAATGCCACGATGCAAAAGCCACTGCTGTCTGCCAGACTGGAGACTGACTGCTGCCACTTCAGCCATTCCATCTTTTTGCAAGATCCTGTTTCGCCCATCAACCTACATTCTTGTTCCAAGTGAGAAAATGTAAGTTGTTTCAGCAAAGTCTGTCTTCATCTTCTTTCCCAGGCCCCCTGATCAGCCCCTGGAGTGACTGGTGCAGATGGACACTTACAAATAGCACTGGCTGGAAAATCACAAATAAATTACCATCCGTCATTTGTCCCATTTCTTAGTATTTATTTGGCTAACAGAAAGGAAGGTTTAACATTTTAGAAAGCTCTTATCATCCTTTCCTGCTTTTACTGGAAATAAAGACCATTCAAACAAAAATCAGTGGTCAGGATTTGTAGGAGTCAATGGATTCCCAAGCTTTTGAAATTCTCCAGAAATGCCATATACTTGACCTTTTTCCTCATCAGTCCCACATGAGCCCTTGGATATCTTTTTGGCTTTGAGAGCATTGTCTTCCAACATCACAGACAAAATCTATCCAAGTCTTAGTACTTCGGCCACATCTTCTATGATCCTCTACTGAGGTTAAACTCTTTTCATCACTCACCTCTCAGTAACTTTCTTGTGTCAAGAACAGACTACATTCTCATTAAATGAACAAGACGAAGTGAAAACCCAGCTGTTGATACTTCATTTCTTCTGAGAAAAAAATAATAGTTATTTACTGTGATTTGTGCTGCAATAGGTCCTGAAAGCCCCAGTGGAGACACCATCTCTGGAATCATACAGGCTATACATGACATATGGCTACACATCCTGAAAGTTTGCAGTCTAAAATAAGAAGACAAACAACTCTGATGTTATTGCAGACAAAGAATATCACATATCATGAAATTAAACAGTCCCAGTGGGAGAGAGATTTGCTTGGGTCTGTGGATAAGATTGGCAGAAATTCATCCCCCGAGAGTAACAGTGTAAAATACGAGCTTAGAACAACATCAATTACCATACATTTAATAATTTAAGTGATGTATACTTCATCTGTGCCTCAATTAACACCAGACTAGCCCATTTATTTCATTTATTTATTATTTGCTTGGATATCTTCTCTACTGTCTGGATTTCTGCTGTAATACTGATAGAGTATGTTTTATTATCCATTCCCTTTTCTCAGGAATTTTCATTCTGTAAAATAGCTCTTTGTAGCAGTTATCTTGAACTCACAATAGCTTCACATCAAGAATTCAGAGGTATCATATGACTGTTATTTTAACATCATTTGTGTATTCAGTTCCACAGAATTATGAAATGTAATTAGGAGAAGGAGTTTGGGGAATTTACGTGTAAGACATTTCACAGTCGTTAGCAACATCAGCAAAGCCCTGTTGGACCAACAGAGGAAGACAGAGAGAAATGCTTCTATTTTTCTAGTGTTCTGGAGTGGTTTTCCCATTTGTTGATTCTAGACTTTTTTTTCAAGCAAAACCTACTTCCAGGAGCATGGGAAATCGCCCTAGATTTACATTCATACACTGTGGAGGACAAAAACCTGATCCTACACAATAAATTATTTTCCATTTCATTTCAATATGGAACTGCATGACAGCACACTGGGGAAAATAAAAATGTAATAGTATCACAGCTGCTCATGGGCACATTAGCAGGAGGACAAACCCAAGGTAATACTGAGTTCAGAAGTTCAGATCCAGCACAGTTATAAAAACTGAATTACAGCCTTTGCTGGACTCAAATCCTTGGAGCAGCTACTCCTCTGACACACATGCACACAGTGTCTTGTGTCCTACAGCAGAATTACTGGGGTGCTTAAAATGACAACTTTCAAGTGTGAGTATTTCTGCCCCTCCCTCGCTATCTTCAGTTATTTTTCAGAAAACCCATGACCTTGTTCTTTCTCTGATAATTATGGAAGTTGCAAACCAACAGAACACCAGTTTTGGAATACTCCTAAGCCCTATTTTTTAGCATAATGGAAATGTCATAGTAATAGCCCGATGCATGTACACATATTAATGGCTTTTTTTTTGCAGGAATAAAAAAGACTATGAAGTGAACATACTTCTCAGTTTATGTAAAAACCTATTGGATTTTAATGCCTCAGGATATGAAAAATCAACATTTAACCCAAGGTTCTCACCATGTTTGGATGGAAGCATCACTCCTACATCAAAATGGCTACCAGGCTGGATGGAAGAGTGGGAAGGAGAGAAAGGCCGTGGAGAATGTGCAGCTCCTCCTGTAAACTCATGCGCTGGCTGACAAACAGACTGTCCCAAAAGCACGATAGTGTTAGAGTTATTTCTAGGGAAAGGAGGTCCCTGGGGCCTGATGGATGCCCACCAGCTCCTTCACCCACGCTCCACAGTTCAAAGCAAGCAGATCCACAGCAGGAATCTTCCCTGATTTTTGTTTTAATCGCCGATCCTGAGTTTCTTTGCTGTTTCAATTCAGAGCACTACCTGCAGCAGGAAGAAGGTGTAGGGAGAGGACCAGGGTCACTCATGTATCTCCTGTGAGGGCTCTTTGCCACTACAGCTGAAACCATGGAGGTTTTTGTGGGACAGCAAAGGAACAGACCCGTAGGGAAAGGCCAAGGGAGACACTGAAGTAATTTAGCGAAATGGTGGGTTTGTGCCTTTGACTTGCTGCTGTGCTCCTTTCTGACAGTGATCCAAGGAAACTGATAGACAGTCAGAGGACATGTACTGAAGAGATCTATTGACCTGTGTGGCCCCAAAAAGACCTAGTTGGTGCTGTGTTCAGTAGGTCTCTCATTTGTTTTCACTTGCTATTTTCCTAGCAAGATTTTCCATCTCTCTCTCCCTCTCTCTTTTCCATCAAAGAACCTAACATTAGCCTTTTAAATCTGAACGTAAGGTTGCCAAACATTGCAGTAGGATTTGGCAACACTTGGGCTATTATTGAATTCATCATTGCAGTGAGGATCTCACTGCAATATGACAATATATTCTAAAACAATGGATTTCATAGCAACAATGAACTCCATCCCAATCCAGGGAAATGAGCTGAATGCAATATCCACCACGCCTCTGCCTCACAGGAGATATCCACCACAATTTGGCCAAAAAGCACTGCAACAGTTACATGCCATTGTGATTCGGCAAAAGCAATCAAACAAAAGAGCTGCTGAAATAAAGCCACTGAAATATGCTTCCTTCAACACACTGCATTATATTTTCTCTTCCAAAATTTTATATTTCTTTTCTCATCTTTAGGATCTTTAGCTCCCTGCTTTTAACCTAGGGTCATTTCTCACTCTTTTGGTTAGCCCACCATAGTCTCATGCCATTCCAGCACTATTTCACTACAAGCCAAGTCTGTGTACCAATTTGTACTATGCCTTCTCTTTTCCTTCATGCTTAGATTTTACTAAAACACTTCTGTACTTGCACAGTTATCTACAACAAACTATGAAAGAGCACTTTGAAAACTTATTTCTTTCCAGAAGGGAAGGAAATAAGTTTTGCTACTGTTTCATTTATAGGATCCCCTTAGGAGCTTGCATAGATATGTTTTGCTGCAGGCTTACTGCATTGCTGGTGATTTCCCCTCAAAGGACCCTGGAACAAACAAAAATCATAATTTTTCCCCCATCTATCTCAAACAATATCAGAGAGTAGAGAAGAACACTCATTTGTTTTTTTTAAAATGATATTTTAATTACTCATGTCATGCCTCAGCAAAATGGCAAGCCTTTTGTTAAAATGGGGCTTAATTGCATTACGAAGCCTTCATGGGACCCTTGCACATAAAGCGCTTTTCTTCAGACTTTCAAGACCTAAATTTGCAGTTGGCTCCTGACCAGCGCACTCGAGCAGATAGGCACGTAGGTAGCGGGCAGACCCCGTGTTGATGAAGTAATCATAATTGACTGCCTCGCATGTGCTATTCCACAAATTTGCCCACAAACAAAAATTGCATCTGCATGTTGGTTTTCATTTTGAATTCATTCAGAAAAAAACACCCAACGTGAAAAAAAAAAAAACCCTGGCCCTTAGTATGTCAGAAAGCATGGAGACACCTTCACGGACTGTTGGCTACGCCTCAGCAAAGCTTTACAACAATCTGTTAGACAAAAAAGAGACTGATGCAGATACCTTAATAAGCATCCCATCTGTGAGGTCATTGGGATATTTCAAACAACTTTCAGCTCTCATTAGTTTAGTGGATTCCACAAGCATGTCCTTATCTTTTGTAACTTTTGCAGCCAAACTTCCTGGGAAAGCCTCTGAGCTGGGTGACATTCCTACCCATGGGTCAGTCTGCAGTAATGAGCCGCCAATTTGTGTGTCCTTTGCACTCACAGGCAGTATATGTTTATATTAACCTTTATGTTGAGAATTTTTTCCTTTATCCATGTAATTCTCTGGGTTCTACCATGCAAATCTCATTATTTCTAATAGGCTGCAATTAGGATATCCAAGCTGTTGATCACAGTCATTTGCAACACTGATGGGCATTTTCCAAGAATAAATGCTTTTTTTGGTTTTTTTTACATTAGTGATGGAATGTGTAACTGAGATTATACCTGAAAAGTAATAGTGAATAGTAGAATTGCAGGCTCATGGGAATCCTTATCAACTCTCTGATTTTGTACCTTCAATTAACACAGGAGGTATAGCATAGTCTATTGCTTCACATAAAACACACTATGCATGACGTTGCATGGAAATGAGATTTACAGCTTTTCAAGTCTGCTAGCCTGAATGAATAAATGTGTATTTGTTACAATTTCTTACAGTTTTATGCACTTGAAAGGGATAAAGCAGGTTCATCAGCACTTGCCCACATGTTAGGTCTTTACTGCGCTAACGAGTACCCCTTTAAAGGGGATGTTGTAACGCTATTTTCTTTTCTAAGAACTCCCATGTCTGTATTCAGAATTTGTTGGACTGAACCATTCTGCTACATAAGGTACAAGAGGGTAATATCCACAGTCCTTATTCAGATCTTTCTCCAGCTGTTGCTGTTTTCTGAGTTTTGCGTGAAGGACATGGGTGGAAAAAGAGAACTGGTGAAACACTGATAACAGATGGATGCAGTATGAAGAAGTAAGAAGAGATGCCACAGAATGTTTGTCTGCAGGACCATATAAGGTAAAACCAAAACTTTTGAATAGGATGGAAAAAGCAAGGGCAGCCTGAGGAGTGAGCCAAAAGGTGGGTGCGCGTGCGTGGTGGGAGGGGTGTCTGCCCAAGGCAGGACAAATGGGCAAATATGATTTGGGGGAGAAAGTGAAAAATGGAGGGTAAGCAGAAGATATTTCAGTATTTCAGGAGTGGAATAGTCAACATCCAGACTAAAGTTTTGGTGGGAAGGCTAAAGTAGCAGTAAAACAGGGAAGAGATTACAGAAAAATGCCTGAATGGGAGCAGTACAAATGAGGAGTAAATCCCCAAAGATTACAGTCATATGAAAATCCCAAAGTGAGCAGGGCAATGATGAAGGTTAGGAAGCTCAGAGTAGGATGGGAGAGACTGATTTCACACTTGGAGGTACAAAGCTGTATTCTGATCACATTTTATATTCCAACTGTTTTCATTTTCATCCACTGTAAAGAGAACATAAGTTTTATTCCCTCCTTTATTAACCTTCCTTCTCCAGCACTGTGTATTGGCCCACTTAATGTGCACGACAACTTCCTTTTCAAAGCTAATAGAAAACAATTATGGGGCACCACATGACTTGAGTAAGGAGGAAAAAAGCTTCCATTCCAGACTTTCTCAGCTATCTACTGCCTCAACAGGTTCCTCTGCCTTCCCATAGATTCCAAGCAAAATTAATAGAACCTGGGGAAAGCCTGGTAGGAAGCATCACTCAGGTCATATTCCATAACCAGGAAGAGCCTTGAGTTTGTATGTAATGGGATCTGTGGGTTTGATAACAATTACTCTCATTTCCTTCTTTATGTCTATCTAACATGCTATTTTATTCTGCCTTGACTATTTACAGTTTTCAGTAAACACTGACAATATCTTTTCTGTTGGTACTTCTTATAACTTCTCACTCTTTCACGCAGAGGTGTTTCTGGAACTGCATTAATGATTTTCTCTCCCAGGCAGGCTGACTTCTAGGTTTCTCCCTTTACTCTTCTTGTACTCCCTAACAAATCCTATACAATATGACCTTAAACTCAACAATCATCACACACTTAGTGACATTTATTTGTGTTTACCTGTCAGTTTTCATTTTTACAACTTGTGTGCTCATATGGAGTCAGTGTGGTTTCCTTTCATTGTTTCATAAAATAAAGTAGCTCACATTTGAAAAGGGAATTTTGACCACAGTAAAATCCTTTTCCTGTCTTAAAGAAGAATGTTTCTGGGGTGGGTTAAACACTATGTTTTCCACATGCAAACCTGATACAATTCAGAATAGACAAGTGAAATGCGTTGTTGGACCCCAGAAAAAGTGAGGTGAGGAAGAGAGATTAAATAGCCAGTCCTGGGCAATGAGAAATAAATGCAAATAGTAGCCAATGCTTTGCAAAATACTTCCGCAAAGATACATATAAAAACAGTATTTGCATAGGAGATTGAAGTTTTGTGTATGTTTTATGATCCTGAAGTACCACAAAAAAACAATCCATGAAACACAAAGCTTTTGCTGTGGATGTTCTTGGAAGATGTCAGCTTTCCTATAATTTGTGATATGGGATATTAACTTTGGAACTAACAGCAGTACAGACATATAGAAAGAGAAAATTTAACCCACGTGTTCTAACAAGGTCTTGGTCTCCTCTCTTAAAAAGTTTTCACGGGAAGCCCCTTCATAAGACTGGCAGTAAAAGCAGAGGGTAAAGTTTTAGGCAGCTAAGATAGCAATATGTCTTTGGTTTTTCGAACTGATACATCTCAGACTGATGATTCACAACTTCATGATAACTGTCCTGCAGAACCAGGTTAAACAATACAATTTAGTGCTGTCAGCAACAGTTTAAGGACAGGTTGTCAATAATTAGTTCACTTATTCTGTTTATTTGGGAAGCAACTAATCTGTAAGATGCCCTTTCTCTCTGTTTCCTGGAAGGTCCAAGAGATGCAATAAAGGCAGCTTTGCTTCGAGGAGCCTGGCATAGCCTCGCACGCTGCCATCTCCATCTGCAAGGGCACACAAACACTGCCTGATTCTAGCCCCACAAAGCACTGACCTCAAGCTGCAGATATGTGCTTAGTGATACAAAGACTTGCACAAATGTAAAAAAATGTAAAGCAAATAAGATCATCAGGAAGAACAACAACTGCTGTCAGAAACCTGATTTATTCTCTGTAAGATAAACAAAGGCAGCATTTATGGGAAATTATTAGCTCTCTTGTGTCCTTCATAGATTAATTACTGTATTATAGGGTGTTTTTTAGGGGCAGACATGGCCTAGATCTCGATGAAGTAGCTTAAACATGGGTGTTTAGAGGTATCTAGACTATGTCCTCGATCTCTTGTCTCTCAGATGCCACCCAGAAATTTATGTGTATCCTGTAGATTCGGCATGTTTTTATATGTCTTGCACAGCTGTCTCAAACCCACATGTATGGGAAGTTAGTGATTCAAGAACGCACAAGCAAATTCCTAGAGCATCTAACAGGCAGAGAATTTGCAGAGCAATACCCCCCTGATCCAGAGCCCTGCTCACAATCAGATGATGAAAGTCACCACAATATGAAGAGACAATTCCTTCAGCAGGTGGTAGTCTAGATTTGTCAGTAAGCAAAAGGAGAGTGGAGAGGACACTCAAAACATTTTGGTCACTGTAAGCTCTTCCACATGGGTGAGAAGGGACCCTGCTCACATATCAACCCCTCTGCCCTGGGAACATTCCTCTTTGCAGGCATGGAGCTGCACACAATGCATGAAGTGATGGAGAACCTGCCTCGCTCCTGGATGCACCTCTTGAGTTTCCCAAGCCCAGAAGGCTCTTTCCTCCCTTAGGATGTCATCAAAGGAAGGACCCAGCAAAGCCAGGCCTGAAGGAGAAGCATATAATCTACTACTCAGTGGTCAAAAGTTCTTACCCTGTGATACCATAGGAAATGCTAAGGACTTATCCCTCACAGCAAGCCTGTGCCATTCAGCACCAGATCACAGTGTGGCCATGACCTGGCCACATCATTTCTGGCTAGCTGACCTACCCCAGTGATGTGGGTGCCCACACAGGCCTCGTGGGAACTTAGTGCATTCTAAAATGCCAGCATGAAAACAAGATAAATTTCCATCAGATTGTCATCAGACCAATTTTAATCTTCCAGAGCTAAACAATCCCTTCTGCTGAAGGCCCAGATGGGATAAAAAGAATGCAAATAGCAGTGTAATCAGTGTGATAGAAAGGGAAGATGTGGGAGCAGAGCCTTGTTTTCTATTATTTGAAACCCAGCCAGTGAGTCATTTAATCTGCAGCAACATGTATAGTACCAGTAGCTTGTAAATGAGATGATTAATATAAATTTTATTTTTTTTTTTAAGATGTGAAATTGAAGATAGTGTCCTGTAGGCAAGTGGAACACCACCTCTGGCAACATCCAAATAGTCTGAAAGAATCAAGCATTGGATTTCTTTCAGCGACCTGTGTAAGTAGTTAGCCAATTTCAGCAGATACAATCTCATTAATAACATTTCTTGCACTTTCTTTCACGTTGTTTTCAATTGGATCTTTTTACAGTTTTGTTGTGGAAATCACCTTCTATAGAGAGAGGTTTTAAAATTAAATCCCCCCTTTTCCCTAATATTTACTTTTTTCTCCATATCTGACTAAGCTTGTACTGCAATAACTCTATGCTTTCTAATCTGGAAAGGTGCTTCGTGCTTAACCAGTAGATGTTGATAGGTTTTTTCCTGCTCTGTATTTATAAAGGAATTAGCCGTAAAGAGACATAGCAGGTCAAAAAAAACCCCTGCAGATAAGCAGCCATGTAAGACTCACTCTTTCAGCTTGTGTCCTCCATTTACCTTTAGCTGACATCTACTTTTAGTAGATATTTAAAATAAACCAAAATAAGAGACTCAAAAAGTGCATATGGGTGCTCACTCTGCCCAGGCTGGAGCAGTCTCTGCCACATGCAAACAGGTTTGGCATCAAGGTAGAAGAGGAATGGCTACAAGAGGAATTTGTGAGGGCTGTGCAAAATCATCGTCTTGTGTGAATATTCTCTCTTTCCAGATTTAAGTTGAAGTCCCATATGGAGAAACTTCAAGGGTTGCCAACAGCTTCTAGCACTAACTCACATTTCCACAGATTCAAATGATACAGTGATATCTCTGTTACAGTAAAAAAATCGAGTAAAGTTTTTTCAAAGAGCAAAACATTTGGAAAACAAATTGAACTGTAGCTTTCATTATCTTTCTTAATTGTTCAAATCCCCCAGGTCCCTTCAATCCCATGCAGCAGATATCCCACTTTTAAAACATTTGTTCTACCACCTACTGCACTGATTTTTATTGAGGTAATTCAATTTCTGCTGTGGTTGAAATTATGGTGGTGATTTTGCTGTACAGTTCGCTGACAATAACACAAGAGCCAAAGAGAAGGCCAAGTATGGATTAGACTTCTGCAAATATTCCTGTACATATGGATGCACATGCAGAAGTGATGTCACTGAAGTGAATGGGATGAAACACCACTCAAAGGCTATATGTAAGTGCTTACAGTAAGGTACATAATTAAGCTTCCACAGCCAACAGACATGATATATTTATTATGGGGAGGTAAGGGCATGGACAAACCCTGGAGGCAACTAGTGAAAGGACATGCTCTTCAGAGTTTCTTGCTGCGGGGGCAGTTAAACGATTCTTAAGAGAGCTCCAGCTGAACACCCTGTAGGATGAAGAATACGGATTCAGTGTTGGCTGTGGAACAGCTACCCTTACAGAGAGCCTGGGAGGGGTTTGCCCTGAAGTAGGGCAGTACCCTGGTAGACGAATTTTAAACCAATTCATGTGAAGTGGCACAAAATTGAAGCCCACTTGCAACAATGAACCTGTTTCAGGACAGCCTCAAATTCGCTACAGAAGGTTTTAATTTGTAGGCAAAAGACGGCAGTCAATGAGCTTGCTGCCAATTAAGATCATTTATAGAGAACATAATGTTTAATTTCAAACCTCACAGTTTCAAGGAAGAGAGGGCAGGCCTTGAATGAATGCAGATAAGAGGCTCCTAACAGCGTTGGCATGTGGCAACATTGGCAGCAGACAGACATCCCGGAGTGATGTCGCTGTGTGGGGACAAGACATCTCCACCCTCCCTTGTCTGGGCTGCCACCTCCCGGCTTGTGAGAGCCACCCTGTCCCTTTCAGTCCAAATGAGCTCAACTAGTGCCATCAAAACTAAGTAATTTTAGCTGAGAGAGTCCTGAAAGGACAAAAGAGGGACATTTGGTAGAGGCTACAGCCAGCGCTCCATGGTGCAGATGGGCCACATGCCACATCTGGGGATACTCACAACAGTGAGCCTTGCTCCTGAAGACCATAAAACCTTGCTTTTCATGCAAGTATTTAGAATTTCAGAAGATATTTTAAAGTACTCTTGGAAGTGCCCCTTTCCTAGCAGGTTAACAGCAAAGCCAGGACAAGTTGCAAACATTCTGTAGTCACAGAACAGCCAGTTGAGAGCACCCCAGGCTCAGAAGCTGCCAAAGGGAAAGAGCTGCTGGCAGGTTTTAACAGGCTCCCTCCAACAGAGATTTTTAAAAAGCACAAAACACCACAGCAATAAAAATGTAATGTGCTAACCGGAGGTAAGCCTGAGGATGAGCTTCTGAGGAAAACTTGCTGTTGATTTTCAGAGAGGCACAGCTCATTCCCTATCCCAACCTATCTGGCCTGGCAGCTAGAGAGCCTGTTGGCACAGTGCTTATCCAGTCCTTAATTACAAGTCTTATCTATCAAATTAAAATGCATTAAAAATGACTAGGTGGGCTCTTGCTAGTGATTCTCTGTGGCAATGACACCGCAGCTGTAAAATAGGTGAATGTGGTGTCAGATATTGTTCATCATTACCTATGAAGAAAAACTAAGTGAGTTTCCAGAAACAACAGTATTATTGCTAATGTCACAGATGAGTAAAGCCTCAGCTACACTGGTGTACAAAGATCTTGCTGTCTGTGTGTTCAGGAAAAATTAATTCCATCTGAGACAGGTAAGGAAGGACCACAAAGATGGTAAGAGAATAAGAATGCCTGATGCAAGAGAAAACTGAAGGAATTTATCCTGACAAAATTAAAAATGAGATATTATATTGCTGCAATTTAATACCCAGGGGCAAGTGGCATGGCAGGAGAAGATCCAGCCAGGCTGACTGTCAGAAGAGGAAGGCTCTGGTGCAACCTGTCTGTAGCAGCAGTGAAAGCAAACAACTTAATCTAAGCAGCAGGCAAGAGTTGATAACTTTCTCGTGATCAAGCTGCAAATTACTGATTTATAGTCTATTCCAATATACTCTTACTATACTATACTATACTATTACTGAAAGGAGAATGCTGTAGCATTCTGCATTAATGTTATATTAATATATCTCCATATTTCTTAATCCATCAGGTAGAAAAGCACTGCTTTCTGTGTACATTTTGAAATATTTTGTTGTTAAAATCATTTAAAATATTCATTAACCAATACCAGTAGATTTAGAGAAGGTTAAAGCACCATTATATGTGAAGCCTGCACTCATGGTCCACCCATCAAAAAGAAAAATGTGCATTTTCTGGGAATAGCAAATAAACTGACATGAAAATTCTTGTTAGTGCTTTCTAAATGTATATCCAAACCTGTTCATGTCCTACATGCATTGCTAAGAAGAATGCAAAGGTGGTTAGCCCAGTAACAGTGACCAAAGATGATAGTTACTATATCATTTCTATGATCAAGTTTCAAATTAGAGATCAAGACTGGAACATATGTAGAGAGGACAGCATGGATCCCATCCTGATGGGATTTATCTTGTCAGGACTAATAAACAGCAACAAAACTGTCAACCCAAGAATGAAAAAAAACACGAGTTGGACTTGAGCTATAATAATTATTTGAATTTCGTGATATTTTAAAATACACAAGAGAATTTATAAAGTGTATTTGACTCCTGGTTTGATAGCCCAGGTTTTTCCTGAAACCAGGAAAATCCTCAAATTTACTAAAAGCAAAAGGGAAGTGAAGAAATTGGCGTTCACCTGTCATCAGGATGTAGAAAAATTATTGTGGTCCTGTAGGACTGAATTAAAGAGTGTCAAGGCTGCATTGGCTCAAGTAAACAAAATGCTCATCTATCAGCTATTTAAAAAGAAATTAGATAAATGGCTTTCTCAGAGCAATTTTGTTTTCTAGTTATTAGATATTGTTTTACTCCTCAGTAAGGGAAGTTTGGTGGGAGATCTCTTTGACTTATAAAACACTTCCTTGCTGCAAAATCCCATCTATAAACAAACAAATATATTGCAACTTAAGCTGCAGTTGCTCCTATTATACTGTCAGTTCTGATTAACTTCACCATAATCTGGTACACCAGTTTATTATAACAGGCAGACACGGGTTTCTTCTCATGAGAACAAAGTAATGGATATGGGGAATGAAGACCTTTGTTTTTAATGCTGTAGTCTGTTCTAATGCAGCGAAAACCAACAACAAGAACGAGAACAATGATGGATCCACAAACCTTGTGGATTTGTCATAGTTTAACCCCAGCTGGCAGCTATCACACAGACACTGGCTCACTTCCTCCACCCCAGTGGGATGGGCAGCAGAATCAGGGAAAAAAGAGAAAAACTTCATGGTCTAAGAACCCTTTAATAATTGAAATAAAGTAAAATATACTAATACTAGTAATAATAGTAATGAAAAGGGAGATAACAAAAAGAGAGAAAGGAATAAGACTCAAAAAAACCCCAAGCAATGCACAATGCAACTACTCACCAGCTTCTGACTGATGTCCAGCCATTCCCCAAGCAGCCATCAACCCAATTCCAGGTAACACCCCCAGTTAATATATGAGGCATGGCATTTCCTGCTATAGAATATCCCTTTTGAGAAGACAACTCTATCTCAGCCAAAACCAGGACAGGATGTTGCCTACCCAGATTGTGGTAAAGAATTTGACATAATTTCCTGCAGCATTCTCCAGGAGTAAGCATCTTCTCTTGGCTTGGACAGGTACACTGTTTGCTGGGTAAAAATCTGGGTGGATTTTTTCTGGCCCAGGCCAGAGTGGTGGTGGATGGAGTTACATCCAGCTGGAAGCCGGTCACAAGTGGTGCTCCCCAGGGCTTGGTACTGTAGTCAGTCCTGTTTAACAACCTTATCAACAACCTGGATGAGAGGATCAAGTGCACCCTCAGTTAGTCTGCAGTCAACACCAAGTTGGGCAGGAGCATTGACCTGCTGGATGTTAGGAAGGCTCTGCAGAGGGATCGGGACAGGGTGGATCTATTGGGTGACACCAAATGTATGATGTTCAATTAAGCCAAGTGCTGGGTGGCCTGGAGGAGAAGGACCTGGGGATGCTGGTTGACAGTCACTGGCCATGAGCCAGTGTGCCCAGATGGCCAAGAAGGCCAAGTGCATCCTGGTCTGTATTGGCAATAGTGCCCAGCAGGACCAGGGCAGTGGTTGTCCTGTACTTGGCACTGGTGAGGCCACACCCAAGTGCTGTGTCCACCTCTGTGCCCCTCATTAAGGGGGGACATTGGGGTGCTGGATCACATCCAGAGAAGGGCAACAGAGCTAGTAAAGGGTCTGGAGCACAAGTTCTGTGAGGAGCAGCTGACGGAGCTGGGGTTGTTAAGCCTGGAGAAAACGACACTCAACAGGAGTCTTTATCACTCTCTGAAAGTGCCTGAAAGGAGGCTGTAGTGAGATGGGGCTTGATCTCTTTTCCCAAGTAACAAGAGGCAGGACAAGAGGAAATGGCTTCAATGGCTCCAGGGCAGGTTTAGATTGGATATGAGAAAAATTTTGTCACAGAAAGGGCTATCAGTCACTGGAACAAGCTGTCCAGAGAAGTGGTTGAGTCAGCATTCCGGGAGGTGTTTAAAAGATGTGTAGATGTGGCACTTAGGGACACAGTTTAGTGGTGAACTTGGCAATGCTGGGTTAAAGGCTGAACTTGAAAATCTCAGAGGTCTTTTTCAACCTAAACAATTATATGATTCTATGATTCTATGGTTTTGGTGCTGACCTGAAAAAAGTGCTGTCATTCTTCTCACTGAGAAAATTGCTCGTTATGAGACCTTTTCCAGTACCAATTGAATCGGTTCTGCACTTCTCACTGTACGGTGGTATGGTGCTACATTCCAACACACAGTATTCAGGCAGGCAGCATGGAAAGTTTAGTTAAATAATTTTCTCTTGTTGTTTAAACAGATTAAGTAGATTCCATTTTTGCCAAATACTCTACACAAAATAAATCATTCGAGAGCCTGGACAGTTATGCTGAAAGAATTAATTACTGCCTGACAACACCTGTCATCACTTTTCCATTGAATCAAAAAACAGATCACAAAGACAGCTATAGCTGAATAAGTTAGTCTCTTATTTACAAAGCAAAAAGTAACTGTGCTCCTTAAAAACTTCAAATATTTTGTTTGATGGCTAATGTTAAAAAGAAGTAAAAGTGTTTTAAGAATAAATAAGATAGTCTGAAATGCCTCACTGTGGTTTGCTAAGCATTTTTTCCCACATGACAAAGCAAGCTTTCCTCTTCTTTCCTTGCTTGCGGATCTAGTTTTCACAATGTGGGTGACATGGATGATACAACTGTGGGTCTACATTACTCGACTCTTCCCTCTTGGGTTTCCAGAAGGACATGGGGACAACAACCAAGTCTTTTGTCTCCATAGACAAGAACTTCATTTTGCCTGTAGATTCCTTCTCAACCTCCTGACACAACCCTGCTTTCATAAGAGACATGCCCTGAGGAGATAAAAATTGCTGGAAATGTGCAAACAGTGACCATGCAATCACCTGGAGGGAGAAGAAAGTTGAAGGCTGACATCTTTACGGGAACAAAATAACATATCAATAAATCTCCTCTTCTACATTTTCAGAGGGATATGGTGTGATTCTTAGGGTTGGCCTGTGCAGGGATAGAAGTTGGACATTGATGATCCTTATGGATCCCATTCAATTGAGAATATTCTGTGATTCTCTGATCCAGCACGTAAAAGAATCCTCCTTTTTGAAGAAGAAGCACTTAGATCTGGGGGTGAGCAACTAGCATATGAATCATGACCAGCCACAAAAATCCTCTTCTGTTCAAAACTTACTTGATGTTATGAGCGTTCAGGACTTGCTTAAATAAATCCCCCAGGCAAATATTTCCTGCAGGGAAACAGGCTCTCCCACTTGTCTAAAATCTTAAAGAAAAAGGAGAGGCTGAATTATTCCTAGAAGATGACAGTGAAAACCCAAAGATTGGAAAAACTCAGACTAGGCACTGACGAAGTGCTGTCTGTGTAGCTGCAGCACCCCATAGGAGCTAAGCACACTCTCGATACATGGGAAAATTAACACCAGTGAGGTTTGACAGGGATGTTTACCTACAGGCTCAAAAGATCAAACGAAGAACATTGAATTTGTGTGTTTAAATCTGAAGGGGTTGTTTCATGCAAATTTCACAACTAGCTCAGATTTTACATCCCTTCTAAACCTGTTTTTGAGCCCTTTCAAAGTATTTCTAAAATTCCTGCTTCTCACCGAAGTACCCAGTCCTCTTCCCAGTCTCACTCATTCCTGAGCCTAGTTTTTATTTCTTGGCACAAGTCTCAAGCTCCAGCTGTATGTTACATAAAATGCATTTCCTTTATTCTATTTGGAATTTGCCCATATTTCATCTCCCTTGCTTCTGTGTTGTGAGAAAGGTAATAAAAGCAACAAGTCTAACTGCTCTAAATGCTTTACTGTGTTGTCCAGTTTTATGTGTTCTCTTTGGCCTACGCCACCTCAGATGAAAAAGCATCAATTTTTTCATTCTCTATGGAAGTTTGGATTCATTGAAGGAGGCAGAAGCAGCCTCTTTCTACTCTATGTGCAAGAAGTGGAGACAGAGGCAGCTTTGCTACCTCTGCAGTCAGAAAGAGACTGACACATCACGCCTGGTGAGGAATATCTGAAGACATGGAGATGCTGGACCAAACATGTTCCAGACAAAGCCAGTTTGTTTTATGCATCAGCCTGAGGCATCCTTAGAAAATCATTTGCTTGTAGACTTCTTGGTCATCAGGTAGAGGAAAGCAATGAGTAAATTGGACTATCAGGTGCTTTCCTGGGTGACTCTGTCTCTGTGCTGTCAGCCAGTAACAAAAGCAGCTCCCACCTCACATGTCAATAGATGAAACAGGAGTAATTCATTTAGTCACCTTAAGACACTTTTTAATCCAGTGCTGCCTTCTTTCCTTTCAAGTTAGAAACTTTACTCCTCTTCTAAGCATTGCTGACAGCAAATGTTGCAGAGCTGTGCAAATCATCATCTTTCAAACACATTTCTTTAGCCATTGTTAGGTTTCAGCATTACCATTTCAAATCCATCTTAGAAATGTATTTCCTAAAAGGAATAGTCATTATGGTGGCCCAAGGAGAATACACACTTTGTTCTTGTGAAAGCAGAGACTCAGATTTCAAATGTCATTGTTGGTTTAATACTTTTCACAGCAGAATCTTATTTCTCACAGATATGAAACTACTGAAAAAGTGAAAACTGCCATGAATGGGTCATACTACATGGGATAAAACTTGCTGTAAGTTGGAATTCTCATCTCAAAACTTTTGCAGGAACATGGACCCAAATGTCTTATTCATGCAATGCACATAATTTTTAGAGAGGCCCAAATTACAAAAACTGGCATACTTGGATTCTCCACAGCTCAGGCTACTTGATCTTTCCTCCCAGAGACACTCTACCCCTTTGAGCAATGTCAGTGAGTTGGAGAGGTCTCCTATTGTTTTATAATGCAAAAAAAAAAAAAGCTTCATCCAAAACTAGAAACAATTCACATACTTCTGAAGATGTGATAAGAGAGTTAGGGCAGAAATAGACAGTTTTCTTATCAAGAAGTGCAGATGAGCTGAATGTGTCTAGATCTGGATCCCTACTGTCTTTATCACACTTTGTGGTCAAAAAGACTGAGAGCAGGAGTTCTGGCAGCAAATCTCTCCCTAATAGCTGCATATGAGTTTGTTGCTGCTCCAGCAAGAACCAAGTTGTATCAGCTGTAAAAAATAGGAGCTGGGATTGACTAGTCTGAGGCTATGAGGAAAAAAGACTGGGCTAACTGTGACAGACTTCAGATAAACCACCTGCTTTGGAAACACAAGGCAATGGCCAAGTCCTGAGTATGCATATTCATGGTATCCAAAATATGCAGACTAAATAGCTTAGAAAAGGCTCAGATGATCCTAGGAAGCAGCCTGCCCCTGCGTGGTGCGAGGCCCTCTCACTGCTCGAGACCTCGTGCAACACCAGCGCGTACCGGCATGCCGAGGTGGGCATCCCCACAGGGTGCCCTGTCTGTCCCCAGGCCAGCCCCGCCTGGCACTGAGCTCTGGTGGAGCCCCCAACACTCCTCTGGGAGGGGACAAGGCTCAGAGGAGACCTGCCCTCCACAGCCCTCCGGGGATCCAGATGGGCTGATGCTGTCGCTGGGAAGAGCCACGCCTGAAGTCTTGACTGGCGGTCAGAGACTTCTCCTTGGAGACAAGAAGGAAAAGGAAGACCAGCAGCGTTCAGTGCTACAGATGAAAGAGTTTGTAAATAAGACACTGTAAATGCTGTATCATAAATAACAAAAACTGGCAAAAATATCACTTTGGTTTGTTCAGCATTGTTTTTGATCAAAAACTTGTGTGCTATCAATGTTCTCTCTCGAGCACAGCACGAAGGAGAAGAATGTGACACATCAGGAAAGAAGGAGTGCTGAAGAATGATTAATGTAGCCATGCCTTGTAGCTCTGTAGTGACAAGCTGCACTGAGAAACAATATATATGCATAAAAAGTAAGTAGGTGCAGTATTAAGCCCTGTGGGGCTCCATAATGCATAAAATTACCAGAAAACAAATTTATCAAAAGACTGATGTGGAAGTCAAGGGAAATATGCTCTGAAAAGTATTTCATTAAATTCAAGACTTGCACCCATAAGAGCACTGCTTCACTTCTGGCCAAGGGATGTGAAACTACTGAACCTGCCACTGCCCTGTGGATTAGGGTCTTATGGCTGAATTGTCTATTAAAGGATGAGCTTGTGATGAAGTATGCCCTTCAGCAAACCTCTGATGATACGTCTCTCTTCTGTTCGGTTTGACTGAAGTTTATAGGAATTCCAGGACCCTGGGGATCTCAATTCCTCTAGTTTGGAGAGGCCGGGGTGTTCAAAAGGTGTTTGTGGGTCATTAAGATACACACATATGTGCAGACAATAAGTGTTGCACTTGCTTTGCCTCTCCAGGAAACTAGCTTAAACCAGACACTCTTCTCATCTGCTCACTAAAGGAAAGCATCCAAGAGAAATGTGGACAAATATTTTGCAGGACTGCTGCCTACTTCTTTTAAATAATTGCTGCATTAAGAGAAGTTGGAACAGCCTCAGAGATCAACACATAGTTCAGATTTCCTGAATAGCTGAGCTTGAAAAGCCAGGAAGGAAAACAGTCCAAAAAGGCTGTAGGTGGTCAAGCACATCTGCTAAGCCACTTGAACAGGATCAGACTGGGAAAAAACAGCAATGAAAAACAAAGTGAGAGACGAGTGCTACAATGGCAATAGGACATAGGGTCTTACCCTTCTGTACCATTTTCTGACAAAAATATCCCAGGTCCTAGAGAAAGACAGCCATGATTCTGTCCTGGAGCCAGCATTGGAACCGAAGTGACATAGGGAGATATGGTTTTACACCATTTAACAGCTTCTAAGCACATATTTAATATATGTGCTTCCAATGTAAAAAAACCCCAAAAAATAAATAGCAAACAGACTTAGCTGGCAAGAGCCATTTCCAGCCTGTTAAACTCGATGAAATGGTTTCAATAAACACAAACAAAAAGAATATAAAAGAAAGCTAATACTTTAATAAACTTAACAATCTTTGGTATTCAGACCTTTGATGACCCAAAAGGAAAATAAATGTATCATGTTGGGCATCTGACTGATGGTAATGTTTGTCACTTTTCCTCTAGCAATCTTGTACAGTTTGTTATGTTTGTGGTTTACAACTTAGATATAAACAGACCATCATCCTGAAACACCAGATTTATAAATCTCAAAATACAAGCAAATTGGCTTCTGCACTATGAGATTATTTATCTTATTAACAACTAGTCTGATTACAAAAGATCTGCATGCTCACACTTATAAACCACATTATAGCTTCATCTAACTTCAGTTGAATTCATGCCCTAACAAGAATTTATCAAGATAATATGAATGACATCACATATTTGGCCATAAGGTGTTATACCTGGCTAGACAGTGTTTATTCCTTAAACTCTTCCGTAATTACAGATATTGCTTAAGTATCTGGTGTGTGTGCTGGTGCTCTGAAATGCTCCGTGTAAACACACCTTGGAAAACTGACTTACCACCTGTGGGGAAGATGATATCATACTTCCTAGGTGGTATTACCATAAACCCTCAGTTCACATTTGCTTGTAATATGAGACATGGGAAACACATGCTGCATGTAGCTAGAAGAAGAAAAAATGACACATCTCACTTTTTAATCGTTTCAACGTTCCACAGCAGAGCCAAGTATTTTGTGGTGTTTTTTTAGTGTAACGTTCTTTACTAATGATTCTTGTCTTCATTCTCACTCACAATCTTTCCAAGCTGGTGCACTCATTGCAGTGTAAGCCTGTCATGCTAGAAGACATCAGCTCAGTCAGAGAAGAAAATTTTAGTGAAAATCAAGGAATCAGCCACATATACCATGGAAAAACCGGTCTGCTGTCACAGAGGTTTAGCCTGAATCCTCCCAACTGCCCTGAAGAAGGACCAAGTCAAAAGAAATGCTACTGCACATGCTAAGCCAGGGAGGTGTGAGGAACACATGAAGAACCCTATTGGAATACAGAAATGCCTTGTAACTTCCACTATAGCCTACAACAATCCCACATTTCATGTGGTTAACAGGGAAAGTACCTGATAATTGAGTGCAGTAATTAAATTAGTCCTCCACATCTGCTATGAGCAGAGGCGTTTACCACGGATGTGGAGCTACTGCACTTGCAGCAACTTCAGAGAAGGAATTTATCCTAGTAGGCATTGATTCCTTTAGAAAGACTCATTAGAGTCTTTCACATCTGCCCACTTTACAAAATTGCCCTCTTTCTGCTTTCTATCCCAACCAGCACAGCTATTTTGTATGACAAAAGATATGCCACTCAAATACCAGAGACATTTTCTGAAGAGATAAAATGGACAGATACTGAAAGAAAGTAATGAAAGATAATTTTGATGAAGAAGATGATCCTACTGTATACTCCACCCAAATAAACACTGCTGTATTTTTTCAAGCATCAAAATAGACTTTCTGGGAGATGAGAATGAGAAGGCAGGAATGAATGAAGTGTTTTCCAAGAAGACGATAAAAATAGCTTCTGCTAAAGTAGAATAGCTGCTCCTGGGGATACATAAACCCCTGTGTCATTCCCATGGAAACTTTTAATTATTACAACATTGTTATGACAATAAAATTAATAAAAGCAATGCAAATCAAAGGAAGCTACATATCCATGTATTTAACTATTATAACTTCTTCACATTGCATTTATTCATTTTTTTTCATTACCTCACAAGATCTTGCTTCAGGACATATAATATTGAAAAGAAACTCCTTCCTTCTTGGAAAAGAGAGGCACAAGCTAATACAAATAGCAATCCTGGAGTGATGTGTCACAAGATTTATCTTAAAAAAAAAATTTTTGTTCTACTCACTTGTACTTTTTTTGAATACTCTGTCCTGTTTTAGAGTAAAAGCAACGCAGGGGAATAGCAAGGTATCTGGAAAAAAATTAACAAGAATCACCATAACTCTGGGAGCTCTAATTTATAAGGAGACTTGTAGGCTCTATCTAAAGAAAACTAAGGGGAGATACCATGTCAGACTTCAAATGTATTCAAGACTGCAGACAGAAGAACTTATTCACTGGATCTTTAATGAATAAAAAGGGATGTGTCTGAACTGAAAGAAGGAAACCTGAAGCATGACATTTGGCAAAGGGCAACAAAGCCCCAGATGTACTGTCAGAGTGGGATCTCCAGAGGGAAGGGTTTTCGGGAGAGCTCAGACACACATCTGTTGGAAACATTGCAGGCATATTTGATCCAGGTTTGGCAGCAACAGGGTGGTCTGTGTTATCCTTGGAGATTCTCCTCAGCCCTCCATGGCTCCAGATCTGTAATTCTTCTTTTTGGCAATTTCCAGCTCTACTTTTCAGCCACTTGACCTCCTAGGCTGCTCACTCCACTTTGTGCATGGGGACACAAAGCCAAGGAACGATGGGTCCCAGTGGGGAGCTCTGTGTTCTCTGGATACTCACATGTCACAGCACCATGCATTGATGGTACTCTGAGACATGCACCTGCAGCCAAGGTATGTCTCCAGGTGTCAGCAGGTGAACCATGCACGGGTTTTCTCTACCATTAGCCAGGGCATGACCAGATCCACAGCAGAGCTGGAGTTGTTTGTCCCAGATGACAACCTGACAGGTGTAACAGAATACACTCTCCATGACCACGTGTGGAGTTCACAATGTTTTGCCACAATTCTTTTCCTGCCATGTTTGGTGTTTTAAATCTGTGTTTTGTTGACAGATTTCCCAGGGGAGTTTATAAGAGGTGCCAAGAAAATGTTTCAAGTAGGGTGAGCCACTATCATCAGCCAGCCTCAGCACTTTGCATTATGATAGAAGGGAGTGTGATGCCTAGCTCATAGTAATACAGGTCTGACTTTCCAAAACAAGGTCTGGGAATCAGCAGAAGCAGGTGAATGTATTTATTCCTCCTGGTATAGAAGATGTTGGGATTTTTTCTCACATTTTCTTAGTAAGATGAAAAATCTGTCAAATGTTATCCATCTGTGGAAACACTTATCAAGGTTATCCCTGAATGTAAAAAGGTACTAGGTATAAAAGGTAATGCCAGACAGAAGTATGAAAAAGGAACATGAATCTGTAGATGAAGTACAGGAACAGAAGTAATTAAATTTTATTTTATTGCCAAGCAAGTAAAAAATGTCAGAGACAGCCTCTGGAAAGTCCCTAATCATGTTGTTTCACTGTTTTGCTCTCTAAAATGGAATTTTAATAATTACCCACCTCACAAGTGTGCTATAGTGCTGTGCTTGGGAATGATTGCAAAAGGGCCTGTGATTAGCTGACAAAAAAATGTTGTTCACATCATTATCACTATGATCTGTGAACATTTATGCAAATACATCTGTGTCCCTAGGTGATTTATTTCAGATGCTGGCTGGAATTTAGATGTAAGTAACTCCTTACACTTAAATTGTTCTTCTATACTTAGTACAATGGATTGACAGAGTTACTTACACTTATTACAAACTGGTTTGCTGTATAATCTGGACAGCTGCCTAATCTTAAATCAAGACCAAATAGGGAAGAGCCCAGTAAAAATTCATCCTGTAATATGTAACAAGGATGCTGCAGAGCAAAATATATTGAGAAGGGGTACATTAAAATCACAGGAAGCAACTGTTTTTAAAATGCCCAGTGTTGGATAATAAACAGAATCCAGGTACTTACCTGTTGAAATAATGATTTCAGACGACCTTGATGGAAGAGTAAGAATTATGCTCCATAGAGAACAAGTCAGGCAACAACTCAATGATACAAACCCACAAGCCCAGCTTACTAGCAATACATATCTAAAATACCTGGGCTATGTAAAACTGCCATGAACTTTCTCTGTCAGTTCAGATTAGTTCAGATCAGTCCAGATTATTCTAAAGATACATGATCCCCTGTGCAGAGGTAATGCCAGACTAGATAGGATTTCTTTTCATATTGCTCTTATGGGTACCACATCTCCTTACACAGCTGGCATAAAGTGTAAAAACTGTGATAGGACAAGTCTATTGTGCCACATGATCTGATAGCACATTGACGTAGCATTACTGTGCATCTATGGATCCAACTGCTCAGCATGCTGGGAGACAGCTGGCCAGAGAAGAGTGTGCATGCTGTGCTACTTTGGCTACATTAAAAAATCATAGTAAAATCATCTAACAAGACAACTAATAAGATTGAAAAAGCACAAAGATATGAGTGACATTACCCGGACAAAGAAGAGTCAGCTTCAGAACCCTGCAAGAGAAAAGGTGTATGGGCTGGCACAGAGCAGGCAGCTCCCTGGCAAACCTGCAGTGTTTGGTACAAGTGTATTAAAGCACACTAAAGTGTACCAGGGCCACCACCACCCCTGCTCTGCAAAGATACCACAGGCTAAACAATCCTGAAATGAGCCACAGTTAAACTCATCCACACCACGCAAAACAAGGTAGAAGCATGTACACAACAATAACAGCAGAGAAACCTTTTTCTAGCTTGCTGAAACCTCCAATGAGGAGCCTTTTCCAGTGCTGTCCTGGTACCAAGTTTTTCTTATGTTTAAATCTCATGGGGTGACCATGTAAGTTTTGGCCAGACATCCATTAGAGCTAGAAAAAACAGCTCTGGTCCTCATGACTTTTTCAGATTTCCACCCAAATACCCAAGTCCTTATCAGCCTAAGCAAGGCAAAGGATTTCCATTGCTTAAACTTTGCTACAGGTGTCTCTTGAATACAGTGCTTTCATTAATTGAATTTGACAAAGTTCCCTGATGCTTCTGCAGAGGCTGCCTTCTCAGGCAAGGTTGCCATTCAGGGACGTGAGTATGGAAACTACTGACTATCAGATAGGCACCATGAACCAATACTATTTGTATCTAGTTCTCTGCACTGCTATTACTCCATCTTGTTGGTGTCCAGCCTTCTCTGCAGCATATCCATATCACTTGGGATACTAAGCTTGTTTCCCATGTTTGCAGCCTGCTGAAACCTTCATCTCTACTTGAATCAATGTGAAAATAATGACTTAAATCAAATGGTCTGTCATTTCTCCTGATTGCATTAACTTTAAAGAAAATGTTATGCTGCTTGAGTGGAATAATTTAGAAAATATGGAGTTTGTCAAGATTTTTCAAAACCTGCTGCCATGGAAAAATGTTCAATGTAAGATTAATATAAGTGACTTTATCACTTTTTCCATGAGCAGTACATAAGTGGTGGTGCTGCAGCCAGTCCTTAGTCACACCTACTGAACTATTTGTACTTCCCTCCTCTCTCTCTCCTGGCCTATGCACTCTTTTGGGAGTGACTTCCCACTCACCTCCTCAGCAGTAAATGCCATGCAGGCAGAGCTCTGCCCACTTTGGAAACTGCAGCGGATTGTTACTGCTACCCTATTTTGCCCTTGTATTGTTTCAGACTTGGAATCCATTTTTATGATCCCTATTCAGCTGAAGATAACAGTAACTGGTTTGTCCTCGTAATCTGATGTCAGATTTTCTATTTGGGAATTTAGCATTTTCTGAAGACAGAAGACATTACTCATACTCCAACAGCCACAGCTTTGCAACCTGATCAAATGCAAATGCTGAGTATTAGATAGATATCCTGAACTAATCTCAATCACTCTACTTTCATCTACTTTTTATTTTCAGTAGGACTTCCTCTTGTGTGTACGTACACCTGAAATCGAGGCCTGCTGCTTCTTTACAACTTTTTCATACTTGCCTCCTTACACTTATCTTTCAATAACATAGCCTGGGATTACTTTAATGAAGGAAAAGGGAAATGTTTTGCTATGGTTGTCACATGCTCTTTCACAACCTATATGCTGGTGGGCTTTCTTGCCCATGGGGAAGGGAAAGGTCAAGGCACAGAAATACCCAAGTCTTCTTCAGCTTTCGCTCCAGGATACAGTTTATTAACCAAACATCAGATTCATAAAGTAACACAAAGCAAAGCTATTCCCTCATCCAAAGCCAGCTGCAGGGGCTCCCAGGCTTTCCATGCCAGAAAAAGGGCACACATCTTCATCTAAACCCCTGACGAATCAAGTGACAAGCAGGCAGCCTGTAACCCTTTCCTGACTGTTTAACCCTGTCACAACAAGGTTTGCTGTTGTGACTGCTTTATTCCAGGGCTGGAGCAGAGAGTTTCACACTCTTTCAAGTTTCTAAGTGCAAAAAACTTCAAGGTTGGTTTCGATTTTTTTTGTTTTGTTTCGTTGTTTTGGGTTTTTCTGGCGGGGGTCTGGGGTGGGTTTTTGTTTTTTTTTTGTGCATCAGTGCTTACAGCAACATTAGGTGATTTTACTACACTTATTAAAAAACAGGTTGTGAGCAATAATATGTGTTGGAGTGGTTTTTGTTTGTTTGGGTTTTGTTTGGGTCTTTTGAATGAAAACCTTTCTTCCTCAGAAGAAGCCTGTAGCAACATTTACATTTTTATAAATATACTGACCACAGAAAGACCAACTGTGTGTTTGAGAGTTCACAGCTTTTGTGAAGTTGCTGTTAGATGTGAGTTTTCTACACTTGTATTATCAAGACAAATGGGGAAAAATTAAAATGCAGGTTTGCAAAATTTATGTATTTTGGCTTCTTAGAATTGAAAAACAGGGTAAATGGTAAACTAATAAGGAAAAAAAAGAGTTTTTAAAAGAAAGCAAATTCCTCAAAAGGGAAGCTAAGGAGGGTTGCAAGCAAGAAGCAAAAATATAGCAGAGGAGAAGAAGGAAAATCAAATGGATTTATTTTGAAAGCTGATTCAGATAAATTCCTTTTGCAAGTGGACCATGTTTGCCTGATGACTATGGGCTTGTGAAGCTAGAAGGCAGAGTTGCAGTGTTTGACTTAAAAACACGAGTAAAAAAATCTGTCCATCAATAGTTGCCCTGCAAATGTAAACATTTTCCTGGATGCTGGCTGTACAGGATCTGTCTTAAGCTAGAGAACAGTAGAACAGATACTGGGCAGATCCACACACAATCATCACTCCCAATTTTAGGGGGAATCTGAGGCAAAAAAGATTAAATGTGCTTTTGTCCAGAAATTCAACCTTATACAGAGGACTTGCAGCAATAAGTCCATCTTGTTTTCTGTCATTTTAACAATCATTTTATGATGCTCTTGTTTGTAAGAGAAGCACTTGATTTTCTGTAGCTTTTCCCACTGTTTCTGAGAGAAGTGTGAGTAGATCTGTCCCTTAAATCCCATAAAGCTTAATTTAACTCATGTTGCTTTCAACTCCCTGGAGATAAGAGGTGGAGCTGAGAATCAATGGGATCCTTTCCCTTTCTTGAACCTCCAAACAAAATGTGAATTAATTCCTCTGGTGCAGTTTTAAACAGCAGGTTAAAACACATAGTAGCAATAAAACCACTGAAGTTTAAGACCTCAAGGTTAATTTGCCTGGCAGATAAAGACACTTCCTTTCTGCTTGAAGACCTAGCTAATTTGATGTGAAATCACTGAAAAGAAATTTTTAGCAAACATCATTAGGCATTCCCTGCGGAGTGAGCAAGTCAGTGTGCAGGCTAAGCACTGAACCCCACATCTCCTTGCTGTAACTACGTGTCTTCAGCTGTAACTATGTACCCATGAGGGATGGATATTCTTTACATCTTGCTGAGGGAATCTAGGTTAAATGAAATCTCTCCAAACTGTGTGGGGGCTGAGTTCCACTCAACAAAATGTGGATCCCCTCTCTATCCAGGCCCCCACACCTCAGTCGAGGTGTGCATCCCCACACACCCTGACTCTGTTGCCATGAATCAACTCATTTGCAGCTTCCTCCAGCACTTCCAATCTTCTGCCTGCCATGCAAAAGTATGCACAAACAGGCAGGTGTAAATATCCTACCTGCCTTTTTTGCCTAATTTTCATAAAGTGTTCATGATCAGTTGCAGGTGCAGCCATGAACAAACTACAGCCTGGATAATGTGATCATACATTCCTTGCCTGAAGAAAGGGCAAGACTTGGTCTCCACAATATTGCAATAGAGGCCTCTACATAAATGGTGGATTAATTAAGAACAAAATCAGCTTCTGTCACTTTAAAACTTTCCTTCAGCCTCCATCACCTCCATCCATCAGTTGCCTGCAGCATGTATATTGAGGAATCGCGTGCAAACCTTAGCATAACCCAAGGCTTAACATAAACTATGCTCTTTCAGGTCATTGGCAAATAACAGGTATATCCGGTTGTGCCTTTGTACTTGCCTGCACGCAAATTAAAAGCGCATGTAAAGTTACAATAATCAAAGTCAGTCAGGGGGAAGGGGAGGAGAGCAGGGGGATAATAACCGGGGGATCAGGTTATTTATCTTCACAGGGAAGCCACTGGGAGAAGCTTGCTTGCATGCCATTTACACCTCAAAAGAAAGATAGGGGCAAATCTGGCTCCTGGCCAAAGACATCCCCTACAGCACCCTAAGCTGTGCCTAATCCTGTCTTTCCCTGCAGCTGGTAAAGACTCTGTTAACTCTGCTGCTGCTACTTCTTCCCCATAGTGCTGCACAGCATTTTAAGCTTCCTGCTTGGCTGCAGAGTGAGTGTCTCTGTGGGAGACAACAGCCAAGATGGACTTTAGGCTCTCTTCATTACAAGAATTTTCTTCTCATGGTCTCAGCTACTGCTGCTGTCACCATCTCCAGTGCATTGCTGCTTCTGCAGCTTCTTCAACCCTTATTCTCTGACAGAGCCAGACACTGTTCCTTGCAGGGTGACCCCACATCTGCCCAGCCACCCCAGGGCAGGCACAAGTTCCCACACTGCTCTCCCTTCTAGAGGAAGCCATTAAGCCTTTGTGCGGCCACCCTGAGCCTGTGTGTGGGTTGCTTGGGAAAAGGAAGAATTTATGGCAATTCTTTTCTGTCTTTCTCCTTTGGCGTGCCACGAGATTAACAGACATTAGCAAATGCCTCTTCCCGGAGTGCTGTGACAAGATGAAACCTGCCCTGACTGGCACCTGCAGTCTGTTTCCCTCATGGTCTTTGATCTGACATTGCTGAAGGTTAGAAGACCTGAATGGCTCAGAAACAGAGACTTCTTTGGGTTTGCTTCCAAATGCTAGGAGCATGTGTGTGTCAAGACTGCTTTTCCTTCCTGTCAAATTTACTGAGGGACAGAGGAAATCTTTATTATCATTATTATTATTATTTATTATTATTATTATTATTATTACTTGTCTTACAGAAGAAATCAACCATCTTGACCAAGATTGCAGCCCTTCCATAGAATACTTTAAAATTCTCCTAAACTCAATTTTCCATCACTGACCACAGATACCACAAAGGGAGTTTCTCTTATTGCATTAGTTTGAATACACATTCTCCAAATCCTCGTTCAAATTAAAAAATGCGCAAACAAATAACTCCCATTTCCCCTACCCTGGGGAAAAGCATAAATAATTCTATAGGCTGGGGTATTACCTGCATACATCCCAGTCCCAAGTATTTGAGTCATTTCATTTACCACTGAAATGCAGTTACTGCTGGAGGCAAATGCACCAAAGCTTTTCACAGCAGAGCAGAGGAAACCAAGAATGCCTTGCTACAGAGGGATGTGCAAATGTTTCCTCAGCTGAACTTCATCAGCCAAATCACAGAAGCTCCTGGTTCAGATTCATGTGTTTTCACCTTACAGGATACTTCAGTGAAGCCACTGCAGCATAATCACTGTTTCTGCTGGATGAGCTATCACTCTGCAGCTTTTTCACAAATACTATTCAACATTCTATTGACCTGAAGTAGTGGAAGGGAGAAGGAGGGGGTGAGCATGTGTCTTGACTCAATTGAGCAGGGCTATCTAAGAGGTGACATTTACAAGCAACTCCTTGACTGACATGAAATTTATTAGGTTCGTAACATGAACCTCCTTTGGGAAATCCCAGCTAAAGGCCTGTCTCTTCATGATTAAAAGTCAGGGAAAGTCCTCATGACGGACAAATTACTGCGTTCCTCTTTGGTTCAACTGCCATCTCAGCTATCAGTTTGTGCACAGTGCCACCTCCTCTCTCAGAGCACCTGAAAGCAGCAGTACTAAGGATAATGATGTTTTTGAATGCTGAAAACTTCCCGTTATAAAATTTCCATCTTCTGGACAAGAAATTACTCCAGGCACTATGGAATCCGTGCCTAATAGTAAAAGAAATTTCAACATATCCATGTGAATGTGCAGGTAAGCAGAGGAACCTTTTCAAAAGTTATAATAGAAGCCCAAAGGAGAATTCTGAAATTCAACCTGGATTGCTCTAGAGGGGACCAGATTCAAATTGTGTGGTCTATTTTATTATTTTGACCACTTGTTCTACTGTCAAGCACCAAAAATGGCACCACCAAACACAAACTGAAGAACACAAATTACCAATATTTGTATCATTGGAAATGATGATATTTGTGCCATGTGAAATTATTGGTTGGAAAGTGGTGAGATGAACATTTATAGGCTGGAATAATCAAAGGCTAGGATACTTGGGAGACAATATAGGAAAACCCATATTCTCATCAAAGAAATGCAAGTTTCTTCATTCCATCTGCAAGTGCTTCACTGTCTTCTCCCTCTGTGCTGAAGGGTCAACTCCCTGCAAGTGTCTACTTGCACAGAGTTCCTCAACTGGAAACTCTGGGATCTCCTTCACCTATAATTTTACTCTATTTCAATAATCTGGTCTGAAATTTTCTATCCCTCCCGCCAAATCCATATTTTACATTGTAATCTTTAGAAATGTTCTGTCTAAAACCAGTTGAATGTATGCACAAGAACAAGGCAATAAGCGTTCATGTTAAAACATGAAGGGGCATTTTCTTTGAAAAATTTTGTCTAATGCTCTAGTGCAAAGACTTGACATTTTTCTGGGTAATGTCTTTTCTCCCAGATTTGTGCCTTGTGCTCTCCCCTTGATAATTCACTCAAATTTGGTCAAATGTCCAAACTCTGAATAACTATATTTTGCATATCCATAGTAAAGGCTTTGGAGAAGTCACCCCTACAGAAAATATTTCTGCCTGTGAGGGAATTAGACTTTGTTTCTAGCTGTAGCCCAGGACTGTTTTGAACTAGTGTATGTCAATACTCTCAGCATACAAGTGCACTGGTGTTTTCTAAAATGACAAATACTAAAATCTTAGAGTTAATAAAGCAATTGCACTACAGAGCTTGTATCACTACTACTAATACAATACCCAACAAAGTCTGGAAAACAAAGGAGAGATATATTACTGCTTGTTAACATGATAACAATATTGGTCCTAAGCAATAATTTTAAAGCTTTGAAGTGACCTAGCACATCATAAAAGTTGTAAGATTTAGATAATTCGATGTAAAGATGGACATTCACAACACAGCTCTTGGTTCTGCAAACCTCAAAACCTCAAAAAAAGGTGTGAGGATGCAGAGCTGCCAGATGTGCCTGGGAGATCCCCTTGCTGAAGCAGGTGAGTGAGCAGGCACAGCAGTTTTCCCATACATCGCATTTGAGCACAGACTCAATAATGCATACCTTGAGCAGTGTCTAATCTTTCCTAAATGTAGTTTAATCCATCTGCTTCAGACTACTTCTTTCAAAGAACTTTAGAAGAATTTGTACAATGTCAGTAAAAAGACACACAGAAAATAGCATGGATGAGGGCCCAACAGTGTGTAAATTAAATTTTGCTCTTCTGCCTTGCAGCAGAAGACAGTTTAAAAAGCCTTCTCAAAAAGTATCCACAAAGGTATCATCTCTGTGTTTTCCTCTCAAAAAAGACTAAGCTGTATGGTTTCACCTAATACTGTCAAGAAAAGGCAGCAAACTTTGGAAACAAATACTGTAGGAATCAGGCAGAATTAGAAGTTTCAGAATCAAGTTTTATGCTTGAATTAAGTGTAACACCATGTCCTCATTTCTGTAATCATACCTGTGTGTTGCCTGTGTGGAAGCAGACCACAATGTATGCCTTTAATTTGTAAGTAACATGAAAAATGCAAACAGATGGAGAGGCTACAATTCAGTCTACCACCGAGCTGAGTCCCAGCAAGCACTGGGAGGTTCCTTGCCTTCCCACAGCAGCTGTGGGAATTTGGCTCAGAATTAGAAACCAAATTTAGGGTTTTCAATAGCAAGGCAGAATTGAAAATGTGAGCTGGGAAGTCAGTGGGAATGCAGGGAAGAGTGAAAGTCCAAAGAAAGCTGCAAGTTAATGAAGGTTAAGAATGTGATATGCAACCACAAATACATATGCTTTAAAAAGCATACCACAAATGCTTTATTTTAGGCCACAGTGAGTGGCCTAAATAAATAATCCTGAATCATAGAGCTGCAGCTGGCTCCTATATATGCCTGGCACTCTGCATAGACCTGAGGATGTGGCTCTTTCTATTTTGCTTACATCTCCTGTTTGGCATGACCAGAAATCTGCCAAACTCAGCCAAACCAGGAGCCTGCATCAGAAATTATCTCACTACCATCCACACTTGTGGTGCTGCTGTCTCAGGTTGGCTCCAACACTGAGCACTCAGTGCAGCGTAGATAAGCCAAAGGAAGCAGGGACGTCTCTGGGTGCAGAGCAGCAAGCACAGATGGTGACCACAGAGCCAGCAGTCATGAGCTGGTTCAGTGGCTGGACTGGACACAGACTTCGGCTCCAGATCTGAAAGTACTCGAAGCATAATGGTAACCCTTCATCACATGGGATCACCACATAAACGTAGTCTGAGTGAGCTGTTGCAAACATACAAGTTTACAGGTTCTTATTCTGCTTGTAGTAGAGGTGATTTTCCTGACTTACAGCAGTATTGAGATTAGGGCTGAACACTAGAAGTATGTAAGTGCATCTGTACAATTTTAAGTAGCCTGAAACAGTAGGATATTGCACTTGGTTACGTTTCCAAGTGATTTATGTTTTACAGTTATGCTACTTGTTTATTCATCTTTTATATTATTTTGCAACACTCTGAAACAGACAATCAGAAACAACACTGCCAAAGATTGTTTAACAAAGAATGGCTTGAATCACTCTACAATCGGTAAACAATTTGTATAAGCTCTATGCTGAAGCAATCCCAAGATAAAACATTGCTCAACTAATCCACCTTGGGATTTTGTAAAATTAAGAGAGAGGAGGAAAAGACCCATAGTCCCAGGTATGGGAAAGACAGAAATCTAGTGTGGGAGGGCTCTCCATGGAAAGATGCAAAACGAAGAGGTAAGAAAAGAAAACAAAGCAAGGTCAAGTCCATGAGAAATTCCAGTTGCTGCTCATGAGGATTTATGAGCAGCTTGCCAGTATCCAAAAGCAAAGGCAAGGGCTGCCATGGTTAAAAGCAAAACTGAGTATTGGGTCTTCTATGCCTGATTTAGGTAAGTATTTCTTAACACTTGTAAAAATCTCTTAGGGCTTAAGGAGTTTTCTTGGAAGAGGGAGGACTGTGGCAGATGTAAAAATTCTCTCTTAAAGAGCAAATGAAGACTCTCTAGATTGTGCAATTCCTCTTCCTTTATCGAATTTTTACGTCCACAAGAAGGATGCTTGTCCAGATCTGTAAGCAACTTTATTCAATCACAGAGGTGCTGATATCCCCCACAAACCCTGCATCTCGCATTCCTATCAAATCAATAAAGATTTTTAAGAGATTAGGCCTGAATTCCTCTCCCTTAATCCCAAACCGACTCACTTGCAGCCCTTCAACTCCTTTTCTGTTATTATATCAAGATTTTCTGGACTTCAGAAATAATTCGTTTTACGTGACATACTTTTACACTGATTCTTCAGTGCCTAACAAAACTAACCAGCTCAGGAATCTGGGACTGGTTTCAGTAGGACCTGCGTCTCAATTAAGTCCCTAGAACTGGGAAAAAAAGAACATACATTCTCTACGAGCAATTCTGAACTCCTATGCTTCTACAAACAAGAGGTGAGAAGGATGAATATAGAGGTGGGCAGGTGGGCAATTTGTAGCATGTAATAGAGACCAAGGGACTAATCAAGGTCACACAGAATCAGAGCTTAAAAAATTGGGTGAATGTTTAGTGTATACAGTTGAAAGAATACTCAGGCTATAATACCTGCAATAGGGAACCAAAGCTGTAAATAGTACGGGGGGCCAACTGGTACTATCACCACTGAAGAAAATACCTAAAATTGTTTTTTTTTTCTTTCCTAATAGTGACAGAACTCCTGAAGAACAAGCAGAAATAAAATAAGAAATAATTTATGTTTCCTTAAAGCATTAAAAAAAAAAAGTATCAGGATTTATAACTCCTAGGTTCCTGCCTTAAATTTTGAGTTTGCAAGCCATGATAGTAGAAATGTATTCTTTTCTCTGTAATTCATGAAAACAGCCAGGAGCAATCCAATTGCAATACAACTAATTTAGTTGCTGAACCAAAAAAAAAGAGTTTAGGGACTTACTAATGAGAGCTGGAATGCCTAGAGTTTAGGAGACTTTTTAACACAATCACCAAGAAAAAGGCAAATCTACCTGCTGGCAATAAGAAATGCCCAGCACTATAATATAAAGTTCAGAAAGCTGATCCAAGCTAGTTCTTACCACTCAGATCCAGTGCTTGGAACAGATCTTCTGTTCAGTGGAAAAAGATCAGTACCACCCAAATCTTTTTCTGGAATTTTGACAGAAGATGTCCATGTCTCTTCTTTGACATGAGACAGATGAAGGAGGGGGTGGTGACAACTTTTCCACAGCTGAGTGGTTATAGCATGTGAAATTTGGGTTCAATCTTCTGGTAGTGATGGAGATATCAGAACACCCTAACCTTAGTCCAGTAGGGATGGAGCTGTCTTTGCTCTTTTTTGAAGCTGGGATGTGTGTGCAGGATCCTTACAGTTCACCCTAGAAGTGGGGCTGGGAAAGGGAAGCTCGCTTTCCCCCGGCACTGCTCAGAAAGAGTGGTTTTCACACCTCTGTTACTTGGCAGTGACAGGAAGAAGCTCCAAGCCAACAGACGATCCAAGGCTGATGCGAGTCTGAGCAAGAAGGAGCATCACCGTCTGGAAGAGCCTGGGACGGTGGCAACAGGTAGGATTACACTTTTTAGCAAAGACAGAAACAGTAGCAGCCCGGCCAGGACCGGGCTCACACCCTGAGCTGGGCTGAGTCCCAGCATCTAATTTTGTCTAATCCCTAAATGCTACCAAAACATCGTATTTTCTTCTCATGACGTGACTGTAAAGAATCTGAAATAAATGCTGTATTTTCTTTTTTTTTCTTGTTACTGCAAAAATGACAAGAACAAAGCAAAGGCATTCTGTTTTCTTGGGGAACGATTTCCTCCATATCTGGGGGTTTTGCGGTCCCGGTTCCCCCGGGGCGCCGGAAAGCCCGGGGGGTTTGGAGCGCCGTACCCACATGCCTCTCGCCAGCTCTCCCAGTGCGGGCGGAGGCGCCAGATTTAAGAGTAAAAAGGCGCCGTAAGCGGGAGAGAAGAGAGCGCAGGGCGGAGGCGAGGCCGGAGGGCACCGGAGCCGGCCGGGGTGCGAGCTGCCCGGCGCTTCCCAGCCTTATTCTCCCCGGAGCTGGTGTCAGGTATTGCGAGGAGGGGTAGGGGCCCGGGGAGGAGATGGCTGGAGGCTTTCCAGCCCCGGCTCACGCAATGCTAACTCCGCACGCAACGGGGAGGCGACAGGCGGAGGAGGGGAAGCTCTTCGGCTTCCTCAGCCCCTAAGATGCAGGCGAGACTTCGCCTCCCGACAGCGAGAGCTGCGAGTCCGCCCGCCACCTCTCTCCCCTCCCGGCACCTCCTCCGCTAAAACTTTTGGCCCCGGCCATAAAAGCATCCGCGGCTCAGCCGCTCCGCTTGGCGAGGGCCCAAGGGCAGCTGGCAAATAACTGCGACCCCTCAAGCCAGGGGACGGGCCAGGCAACGGCGATTTGCCAGCGGGGCCGTCCGCGTCCCGCCCGCACCTCGCGGCGCACCGCGGATGCCGGCGGGTTTAAAGCCGGGAGTGGCAATGCCAGGCGCCCAGAGGTGGCGGCTCCGGTTCCGGCGGAGCCTGAGAGCAGCGGGCCGTCCTCTCCGCGCCCTCTGAGCTGCTCCGCTTCTCTCCCTGAAGCGGGCTGGGCTGGCCCTGTCCTGTCCCCGCAGCCCAGCAGGCGGGTGGGAGGGAGAGAGAGAGGGAGGGAGGGGGCGCAGCAGCCCGCTCTCTCCCGGTCCACGGGGCTGCTCGGGGCAGGTGGCTGCCTTGGAGCGAGCTCCAAAGGGTTAAAGAGCTGGGAAGGTGATAACTGTGCTGGGATCGGGCGCAACTGGCGTTTGTCTGCACATGACCTGCCAAGCTCCGGGTGACAGGTACCGGGGCTCCTAATGAGTTTCCCAAAGGCTTGGATCTGAACGCCGCCGTCGCCACTCTCCTCGGAGCCGCGGCTGTCCATTACAGCTGCCGCCGGCTGCACAGCTCCTCTCCATCCTCTCCAAGGTCTCGGATGGAAGCAGAGTGCAACAGGTCAGTTCTGCTACAGGAGCCTGCCGCTTATTTCACCCCTTCATCCTCTCACTGCTTCTGAAAGGCTGGATCAAATGGTAGGAGCGGGCGGTCCCTGGGCACGGGGAAGGGAAGCGGGACCAGTCAGCACTGCCACGCAGAGTCCTCGGGCATCCTCCGCAGCCCATCCCCGGGGCGGCACACCGCCAGCCGGCGATGCCGCGACGGGTCCGAAGGCGCGGGGAGGAGGGAAGGGGTCGGGACAGAGGGGGTTCCGTGGCCGCGTGCGGTGGTTTCTCCGGAGCAGCGGGAAATTCCGACAGTGGGGCGGGTATCCCGTTTCTCGCAGGGGATTTTTCGCCGAGGGCAGGGATGTGCAGCCCTGGAATTAACCTGTCTCAGGCGCACGTCAGTTGCCGGCATCTGCGGAGGCTTGTCAGGAGAGAGCATCCTCCTGCTTCCCACTGTGCTTCTCTCAGCCGTGACCTGTTGGATCTCTCGCTGAGAACTTTCCCAACCGCCCCCCCGCCAAATACGACTTCGATCTCTTATTAGGAGCTTGCCCCTTGATTATCGATTATCCCTTGTTTTTCGCACAGAATTCGAGGGGCTTTAGGCACAAGGAGCGCACAGTAAGGACTTGCCCGGACTCCGAGCGCTCGGACGGCTGCCGGCGCTCCCCTCCGCCACGCCAGCGCGCCCCGTCCGGGCTTCCCCTTGCCCGCGGGACCCGACGCTGCCCGCTGACCTTTCCAATTCCCTTGCAGCATGGCCCTCGAGAGGCTCGGGGAAGCGCTGCGCGGCATTCCTCCGTTGCAAATCTCCCTCCTGCTCCTCCTGTGCCTACTCGCCGCCATCCACCTGGGCAAGCTCGTCCTGCAGCATCAGCAGCGCCGGCGGCAGGGCCAGCGCCGGGCACCGCCGGGCCCTTTCCCCTGGCCCCTGATCGGCAACGCGGCGCAGCTGGGCAGCGCCCCGCACCTCTCCTTCGCCCGGCTGGCCAGCACCTACGGCGCCGTGTTCCAGCTCCGCCTGGGGCGCTGGCCCGTGGTGGTGCTGAACGGGGAGCGCGCCATCCGGCAGGCCCTCGTCCGCCAGGGGGCCGCCTTCGCCGGCCGCCCGCCCTTCCCGTCCTTCCAGCTGGTGTCGGGCGGGCTCAGCCTGGCCTTCGGCGGGTACTCGGAGCTCTGGAAGCTGCACCGGCGGGCGGCGCACGCCACGGTGCGCGCCTTCTCCACGGGCAGCCCGGCCACCCGCCGCCTGCTCGAGCGGCACCTGGTGGGCGAGGCGCGGGCGCTGGTGGCGCTGCTGGTGCGCGGCAGCGCCGGCGGCGCCTTCCTCGACCCCTCGCGCGTCCTGGTGGTGGCCGTGGCCAACGTGATGAGCGCCCTGTGCTTCGGCCGCCGCTACAGCCACGGCGACGGCGAGTTCCTGCGCATCGTGGGGCGCAACGAGCAGTTCGGGAGGGCGGTGGGCGCCGGCAGCCTGGTGGATGCGCTGCCCTGGCTTCAGCGCTTCCCCAGCCCCGTCCGCGCCGCCTACCGCGCCTTCCGCGACCTCAACCGCGACTTCTACGGCTTCGTCCGCGGCAAGTTCCTGCAGCACCAGCGCAGCCTGCGCCCCGGCGCTGCCCCCCGCGACATGATGGACGCCTTCATCCGCCTGCAGCGGGAGCAGCCGCGGCTGCAGCTCGAGCACGTGCCCGCCACCGTCACCGACATCTTCGGCGCCAGCCAGGACACCCTCTCCACCGCCCTACAGTGGCTCCTCATCTTCCTCATCAGGTATGTGCCAGCGGAGGCGGCAGCACAGCGGGGCGCCCCACCGGCCCGGTGTAGGGGGGGGGAACATGCGAGCCCGCCCGGGGTGCGAGCGCTCACCAGCCCCGGGGTAGCCCTGTTTAAACTGCGCCGCATGGGCAAAGGCGCTGTTGGGAGCGCTCCCGCGGCGGGAGCAGCCGGCCCGAGCCAGCGGATGGAGCTCCGGGTCCGGGCATGGCCGGGGGCGCGGCCCCGGCAGGGACCCGCCGTCGGGTCGCGGGTCTGCGAGACCGGGCAGCGCCAGCCCGTGGAGCGCGGGGTGCCTCAGCGGCCTCCGATTAACTAACACGGAAGCTCTGGGAAACCTGCCAGAAAGAGATAAGGAAGTATAAAAGAAAAGAAATCCCACCCTACTCAGGCGGTCGGGTTAGGGTGCATAAGGAGAGGCTGGCAGAAAGGCAGCCGAGTAAAACCTGAAAGTAACAAGATTTTACCAGGTCGAGATCAAGGAGATCATAGGAACAGGATAACAGCTGCTTAAGCACGATAAAGAGTTCGTGCACCGGTTTACAAACACGCTATTATGCTGCCGCTGTGTGTGCCTTCCTTGCCGTTGCGTGACTGGGCAAGGCAGACCCCTTGGGCAGCCGGCGGGAGCGCTGCCCTGGCACCGGCCCGTCCGCCGCGGAAACTCGGAGAGGGGAGCTGGTTTAACAGAAGGTGCCATGACATTGACTCTCTAGTCTACCCTGGCTTTCTCTTTCATCGCCTGCATAATTTGTAGGCTTATGCAAATACTATCGACTCAGTCGCTTCTTGAAAAACAGGCAAATATTTAACACTCCAGCTAAAGGTGTTCACATAACTTTTGGGCTTCTCTCCATTCCCCGTGTTTGCCCAGCATTTGGCATGTGAGTATGCTGCAGGAGGAAAAAGCAAAGATGCAAACTTGAATACTTAAAGCAAATAAAGCCTCCTGGGCAGAATGTGTGCTTTCAGATAAGCAAAAGATGTATTAACATTTTGACCTTGTTTGGTTACTGTGTGGCCTTCCAAACTGTCCAGATTTCAAGACAGTCATCTTTAAATACATTATAGAGAAAACATAATTTGATATTAATCAGAAAATGTCTTCTCAAACTAAAAGTGGGATGTTCATAAAGCCATTCTGACAATTTAATAATTAGGATTTTTTTCTAGTTTAGAAACCTGCAGGCTTCCAAAGGTATGAAATATGTCTAGTGATAACGAACTCGGTGCTAACTTTTAAGTCATGTACAGAGTTGGAAAATCAGAGTTCCCATGGAAAATCCAATACTTAGCAGAGACAAGTAATTCTAGTTTAAGAATTAATTTTCAAAATTGGATCGGAATATTTAGTTTCAGCACACTTTAGGTTATTGCTATTTTTTATGTTGAGAATCAGTTACATGGGATATTAAAGTAAAAATGGAGCAAATCTAAAATTACACCAGTGCATGGGAAGTTTGTTTTTTTTCTCAAAGTTTTCAACTGAGGTCTACACATTCCTGCAATGTATTTAAACTCTGCTCACACTGCATCATTTAGGATAACTGTGAGATTTTGTGAAAAATATTTATAGCAAGGATTATTTGTAAGAAAAATCCTTTGAAAGCGTTATGTATGCACACACATCTTGCTTTAAATGACAGGTATCCGAAAGTGCAGGCTAAAATGCAAGAAGAAGTGGATAGGATTGTTGGAAGAGACCGTCTGCCGTGTGTTGAAGATCAGCCTCACCTGCCCTACATCATGGCTTTCCTCTATGAATCCATGCGTTTCAGCAGCTTTGTGCCTGTGACTATTCCACACGCCACCACAACCAACACCTTCATCATGGGCTACCTCATTCCCAAGGACACTGTCATCTTTGTAAATCAGTGGTCAGTGAATCATGACCCAGCAAAATGGTCCAACCCGGAGGACTTTGATCCAACAAGATTCCTTGATGAGAATGGGTTCATCAATAAAGATCTTACTAGCAGTGTGATGATTTTCTCGTTGGGAAAGCGTCGGTGTATTGGAGAGGAGTTATCCAAGGTGCAGCTCTTTCTCTTTACCTCCATATTGGTGCATCAGTGCAATTTTACTGCCAATCCAAACGAGGACCCTAAAATGGACTTTACCTATGGGCTAACCATTAAACCTAAGCCATTCACCTTGAATGTTACACTTAGGGATACAATGGATTTGCTCGATCAGGCTGTCCAAAGACTGCAAGCAGAGAAAGCAGCCAGTGAAAGTCAGCTGTCAGCAAATGCCTAAGCAATAAACCTTGCATCTACAGATAATCCCCCTCTCTCTTTTTAGACTTCTATAACTCATAGCTTGTTCTGGTTATATTTTTGGTATATAGCCAATATTTCACATTATAAAAGCAGGAAGAAAAGTTGCACAAGGTATAATTCAGTCATCTTTGTAATTCTAGAAAGAGAGCCAGGGGAACAATACATTAAATGTTAAAACATATGCAATTTGAAAATAAGCCTTTTCTTTTCTAGCTTGTTCACAGAAGTTGTCATTGTAAAGTGCTTTTTATCTACTGACTGGTTGGAGCATCTCCAGGCATTGTCTCTATAATCCTTTCCATGTCTCCATGCGCTATGCCTTAACTCTAAGTTTGCCTTCAGTGACTCCACATTCAGAAGTGAAATCTCTTGTTAAAAAACAAACAAAAGCACTTGCTCAGAACACTGCAACTTGCTTCTGAATTTACTCTGCTGGAAACTGCTGTAGGCTCATGGCAGCTCTGGTATTGTGGCTGCTGGGATGTACATTAATGCCTCAACAGTAACTGTTCACATCATTTTTGGTACAATGGCAATGTAAAGTCTTGCCTTCAGAATTCCAAAATGTTTACATAAATGCCTAAAAAAATAAAAGTATTGCTTGTAAGCATGTTTGAAATTAAAATTCTTGTTTTATATGAAAATCAACAGAATGTCCTAATATAGTAACTTTCCATAAAGTTTTGAAAGATCAGAATTTCTATGTCACTAGATGGCAAGTGTGATACAAATCATATGCTAATCTGTTCATTACCATGTTCATGAACAAAGTAAGTATTTGAATTAGATTCATAAAGGTATAGCTGAACTTAATGTTTCTTTAGGAAGGAGTTAATATTATTGTCCCTAAGTACTTAAGTAAGTCCAGTAAAATCCACACTGGCCAAGGCAGGTAGAATTGAGATTGGGGGGGTTTATAGTAAAACATTCATGCTACAAGCCGCAAGTAAATCATAGAGCAAATAATATCCCTATTCACTAGTCGTACTATTGAGTTATTTAGTGTATCTGAAAATCAACTATGTACTTTTAGTACAATTTGTTTGGAACAAAGCCACAGAAGGAAAAGTAACGTTACATGTCCTAATTAAAGTACCCATTAACTGAACAAAAAGTACTTTTAAAATATCTGTGAGGCAAATTTCCTAAGTTTTTTTTTTAACTACCTATTATTTTAAAGTAAAACACACATGAAACTTTATGGCATTGAACCTCCAGCGAATGTTTGTATATCCAAAGCCGCATATTTCTCTAGAAAGCAAACAGCCCTATGTAAATGCCTGATTTGAAAAGATTTGGGCACTTCTTTGGAGCTCCAGATGGCCTTCAATGACATATAAAATCCATCAGACATGAGAGTACCTCACATGACTTGCTGTGCTGAGCCGAGTACCAGATCAAGCATTAGTAGAGCTAGAAAAACAAGGGTACAGTGCTGCACAGCGAGTAGCTCTGCTGAGACCTAAGCAATTAAGGATTTGCACTTTGACTTCTGATAGGTGGCCAGTCCTAGTCACGCTGGCAGCAGGGACAGAGCTCCTACTGACGCTAGGAAGAGCTGGGTTAACAACACAATCCTGATCTTAAATACAAGCTTTGCTACTGATTTTAAAAACCTGAGTCAAGCCTACAAGCACTGCTCTATAATCCCAGACAGTGATAATGTACCTGTTTAAAGTCTCTGACTTCATAAGGCATCTGTCATCTGTATTAGAGCTAAAAAAAGCTGTCTGCTACATACACATGGAGTAACCTCAGGTGTTTTTCTGAATTATGTACGAGTTTGTGATATCCCAGAACTTAGCCTATACCTGTGAAAAGCTTTATAAGATACTCAGCATTTTCATATGGAGATCTACATTAGATCAAATGCTAGCAAGACAATTTTTCTTGAACCTTTTAAAGTGTTGCTATTAAAAGAAATAAAGTATGTAACCTACAGCTCAATAGGTATTCTAATGCAAGGATCATCAATTCATATTTCAATAAAAAATGGCTTTTGCAATTTTTTACCCTTCCAAAATCTTTAGCTGTGCATTGGCTACTAGTGCAAAATCCATCCACACTGCTCATGTCGGTCGGGGGTTACACACTATATAGCTGTTTGGTCACATAATGCCTCATGTAATCTGTGAAGTTACTCAAATTTATTAGCACCTATTTAGAATGTATGCAGTCATTTAGCAAGCTAAATTCTACGGTCATTTTGAGATGTATCATTGTGTTACCAAAATACTAAATAAAATTATTCTTACACTACCATTGCTTAGTTTATATGCAGCTTTCTGACATCAAGATAAAGAAAATTACTGTTTCTGATTTGGAGAGTACTCCTATTTTAGATATTTGTTCATATACTTTGCATCTTCTTCCCATTCCTGGACTTTAAGGTTTTTCCTCCCTGCTGCCCTTACAGCTTCTCAGGTCTGTCTGCCCTCCATACCTTGCCATCTGTGTTCACCTTCCTAATGCTCCTTGCTAAGAACATTCCCTACTGCTCACCTCAGCATTGATCTGAATTCTCCCATGTCTTTTGCGTTTTTCTAATACCTGTTAATCTCTCCTCAGCCTGTACAATCTCCTCTGCTATGTTCTTCCCTCTGGCATTTCATTTTACTTCCACCTCCCCTATTTTCAAGCCCACAGACTGGTTTTCCTTTCTCTTTTTCCCTCCTATATATAGTTCTGGCATCTATATACTCCTGACACTGGGGACCAATTCAAGCTCTTTTGGCCTGGGTATATAGTCAGGAGTACCAGGAATGGAAATCTCAGGGCCAAACAGGCTTTGATGTGCCCTTGCAGAGCAACCTCTCACAAAATTAAGGCAATCCCATGGTGAAGGGTGGCTGTTACTGCAAATGTAAAACATTTCTTCATGATGAAGCATCTCCCCCATCCCTTGGTCTTCTTTTCCTCAGTCTGCTACACAAGCCTGCTTACTTCAGAGCTATCTTAGAACTGACCACATTTTCCCTAAGCCCAAGGGAGTGGAACAAGAGCTGGGTGGGACAGACCAACGAGCAGTAGTCTCCTTCTGATTTATTTTCAGCTGGAGTTTCTCCCTACGGGGGTAGGATCTAAGTTCAGGCTGAGTTGGTGAAACCAGGGGCACAAGTTGAAGACAATTAACAAAGTCTTCCTATGAATAGCTAAGGACCTGTGGAACAGGTGCAGTGTCCAGAGGTAGCCCCTGCAGTGTGTACCTGGCAGGGGCTGGCCAGTGGGACGGTGCTGATTCAGAGCAGCTGTCCCCAGGTAAAAGCCAAGAGTACCTCCCTCACCAGCCTGTGACTGGGTCACCACAGCAATACTAGACAAAAACAGATTGCTCTTTCTTCATGAAGAAAAGCAGGAGGAATCTAGGCAGCTGTATTCAAGGCAAGAGCTCTCCTTTAAAAGTCTTCTTGCTCAGGCTGTAGTGATTTCAGTGGTTTGGGAACGCCAAATGTGTATGTGTGCACACACAGCCCATCTCCCAGGATTCTACTGACATCCTTTATTCAGGTTGAGATAAGGCATTGACAAAACAAAACAAATAGCATAAGAAGCAAAAAAGCCCACAGACCCCCAAAACAGGAAGCCTGGACTTAAGCATACATTTCTTGCAGAGCCAGTAGCTGTCAGACCACCCCACTACATAGCAAGGCAGAGGAGCAAATAGGAGCTAGTAGTAGCTAGCAGAGTTGGTACAGGATATGCTTATACCAGTCAAGTGTACCATTACAGTCCTTATGAAACAAATGGAAACTTGCTGGCTTCAGCAGGAGTTGGTTCAGAGATGCTGAAATCCATACCAATAATAGAACAATAAGGAAAAAGACTCATCAGAGCCTGAGCAACAAGCACTGCTGTAAATGTGGGGGGTAGGGGGGGCGTCCAGGATCTCTGCAACAGCTGTTGGCACCAGAACGGTCATGGCAAAATGCAACTAAATGCAATGCAGATAGTTTTGCATCAGACCCAGTGGGTTTTTGTGAGCTTCAGAGACTGATGGATAGGTCTGTCTGTAGGAAATTGTTTCAGAATATCCAACCAGAGGAATCAGGGGCTAGGAAATTGGGAACTCATATTTTACTGAGAAAAGTTGAGGAATTAGCCTTGGAAAGTAAACAGTTAACATTTGCCTTTGCTGCATCTTTAATTTGGTCAAACATGACTCAAATTTTTCATTTGCCCACATAACAAATTCAGCTTGGGATAACACTGAAGGTGGATCTGGCTTTCTTCATGAATGAAGAGAAGGGCTGGATCCTGAATGGTATTGTTATTTTGGTATACAGTACAACACAGATACAATGATTCAAGTTTCAACAACTTCTTTGCTTTTTACCACCCTGCATTTCTGCAGCTAACTTTTTTCCATGCTTCAGTCACTAGTACTCAGACCAGGATAGCTCACTTAACTGTCAGGTGAAAAAAAGCTCAGTGTTAAGCACACACAGTCTGGAACATTTTAGACAGCTGTAGCTGATGCTTGGACAGCCTTCCTTTTGGGATTTTTGCCAACTTCTCAGACAGCTTCATGAACCAAAAAGTTTGCTGCTCGGTTAGTGTTGCCCTGTCCTTCAATACTTAGAGCAGACTTTGCTCCAGCCTGAAAGCAGAGCTGGGGCTACCCAAATCAGAAAAGAATGTCTCCATTCCCTGTGCTCTGGATGTCTGGGGACAGCAATCCATCAGTATAGTTAATTCAAGAGGTAGCAGGATGCTCAGGCATTTCAAATGCACATGGGCAGAGGCAGGGAAAGGAGCAGATTCACAGGGGACTCATTAATGGTGCATAAATCAACTGCTGAGCTATATAGGAGTCATTTGCTGGAGTGGCTGAGAGCTGGCAGAGGTAAATATATGTCTGGACTGCAGCAAGAGTTCATCTGGGAAGAAAATGTGCACAGAGTCTCTGATTTCCAGGAAAAGAGAGGTGGTGATTTTACCTTACTTGTAAATACACATACAGACACAATATGCCACGAATAGGGGGATAAGAATCCATATGGTATTAAAGATATTCACATCAGCAGCAGGGAACATCAAACTGAGAACATGAGGACCAAACCTTACCAGGCTGAAAGCAGGATGAGTGATTGTTTTTCTGAAAGCTTTGGAAACAAACGATGTCCAAAAAGTAAGTCCTGACTGCCTGTTAACTCAAATAATAGGTCTGGGAGGCAGTAAAGATGGAAATGAGAGCTGAGGAACTAAATACGGGAGATTGGCTGCAGGATTTGAGAACAAAACAAGTCTACAACAAAAGGTCATGGGTAGTCTGTCATTGTCCTCGCCTTGACATCCTCGGGACTTGAGAACAACAGGAGGAAGAGACAGCTCAGCTGCAACAGTCTGAACACCTTTTGGGGGAATCTTCCTCTTGGTATTCAGACACAGCAGTAGAAGCAGATGGCGCTACACCAGACAGAAACACTTCTGATCTAGAGAGTCTGTTCAGAGCAGTTCAGTGTCATCTATTTGAGCAAGCTGATCAGGAAGAGTTTGGTATCAGTTGGTTATTCTCACACTATAATTTTGTCTTCAGCTGTATCTAGGCTTGCTCAATATTCCCCAAGGAAAGAATGGCATATATATTGTGGCATGCTCCAGAACTGGTCTTAATCTCTGGTATTATTGGTATGTTTTCAATGGTGGCTCAGACTAGGCTTTATTTCCACAATCTCCCTTCTCCCAACCTGACCCCTGGTAAGAGCATAACTGTTATCATGCAGAAACAGGCTTCTAAACCTCTCATGATAACAAATGAGATTTCACATAATCACATTTTCTCTGCTAAAAATAACAGAACACCCTCTACTTATTTAGACTGTTCTGCTCATCATAATAGAAGTGGACATGTGGAATGAGACACCTTGCTCCCAGTACAAAAGCAAGATTGACCAAGCAAGACAAAAGTTTGGCTTCACAAAGCACATATGGTTTGCAATTGTCTGTAGAAGAGCATGCAACAATATCCCATACTTCATTTATGCTTTGTATTCTGGGAAGTATTTCCAAGCTGCAGTTAAAAAATTTAATTCAACTGTATATCTTCTTTTTAATTACACTTTTTCACTCTACAGAGGAAAAGCATAAATTGTGAGGCTATTAATCTTCTGTGGTTCAGGGAGTTCAGAGAATTCAAGTTTTTAAAAGTGCCACCAGAAAGTAAACTTAAACTTCACAATAATTACCTTGATGAAAAAATGAGACTCCTAAATGAACCTTTGTCTCATTGCAACAAAGCTCATTTTCCTTCCCTTCATTTACATGTACTGCTGCTGGGACACAGCGTTGTGCTGCAACTTGTTCCAAGATATAACTGTTCATCTCTCTGTTTCTGGCAGAAGAGAGGAAGAGCTGTACCTACACTCCAGGACAATATGGCCTGCAGGGAAGCTTTCTGAGCAACCCTTCCAGGTGGCACAGAAACAAAAGAGAGGTGTTTTCTACCAGTTTTCTCTGGATAATAATTCTCTCACATGCCTAACATCCTGCCCAGCCTGCATCTTTCCAGTACGTGAGGAGCACCAGTGCCACAGTGAGCTGAGGGCAGATCAGCCAGTGGGGCTTTGGTTAGAAAATACACAGTCTTTAAAAAAACCAAACAAGGAAGAATTCCCATTAAGGAGGGAAAGAAAAAAATCTGGAATAAATAAACATTTAAATTGAGAAGGTTCTCCACAGAATTACAAGGCAGATCCTTCAGTGACATCGTACCTGAACTGAAACTTTGTACAGAAGAACCCCTACTCCTGATGGCATTAAGACTGAGATATTTAGCACCTGTGTGTGCAGACTTACAGCACACTGACAATCCTGTTCTCTGCATTTGAAGGTTAAGGTACTAATTTCCTTGAAGTCATCAGCAGAGACAGAACACAAAACATTTGTCTCATAATGTATTCAATATACAATGCTGTTCAAATATCTTCACGCCTTACTTAAAGCCAGCAAGATTCCTTTCCTATCTTAACAAGGGATCTCTCACCCTAACACAATACTTTTCTGCTTGACTAAATAGCTCTAGCCTGTTCCCAGAGTTAAGTGTATACAGTAGTTTTTATTGGGTATAAAGCCATAAAACTGCTCAGCAGAACAGAAAGGGAAGTTCCTGGAATAAATAGATGCTGCATCAATTGTCTGAATGACTGAAACTGTGAAAGGAAAAGAGATGTGTGAGGGTTGGATACTAAGGTTAACTTTTGCTATCAAGAGGACGAATCCCTTTTCCTAGGATTTATGAGAGTCAGTTAATGAAGTGACTGGACTTCTTTAGCTCTTTTTATGTATTTATGAACAAGTTTCTCCCTGAGGAATTGTTATCCCTCACTTTTTTTCAAAAATTTCACTGAAATACATGCAACTTTAGGTGGCAAAAGTCAATTATCGCATTTAACTCAAGCCATAAATACTAATTTTTATTTTTCTAATAAAGGCACTCTCTGCTTTCTGGGGAAATCCAGCAAAGCTTGATCATATACTAAGAGAAGCAGTTGGTCTTCAGGGCCAATAGCAAAGAAGAGTCTCTGTGTTCAGAGGAATAAGTATAGGGAAAATTGGGACAGTTGGGAAGTGAGAAGGAGATCACATCAGAGAAGGAGAAATAACAGGCCAATGAGAATAGAAAGATATATTTTATCCCACAGAAGAGAATGAAAGTGAGGAAAGAGAAGGTAAGCAGCTGCTAATAGGAATTTGCCCCATCCCCATGTACAACAGCTCCCCAGGGTACCCTAGGCACCACAGGTTATGATTGATGTGGTTGTGGCACACACACCCCTGCAAAGGGCAGTTCATTCCATCTGCCCCTTTTATCTCCCCAGGCAAGAGAGCACAGCCAGCCTGCTCATACCAAACACATTCAGGTTATTGATGTGCCACGTCCTGCCCTTGCTGCTCCCACACCAAATGCTAGAGAATTGTGTTTTATTCTGGCCTGCTTATAAACAGAAATGTTAAGCTACAGAACATCGTCGGTGGTGCAGTTAGATTAGGAAAAAATCAATACTCTTTTGCTGGTGGGACACATTTCCCTAGGGATTGAGGAAATAAGCCACATTGTTTTAGCCAGGCCATGTAACACAGTCTAGCACAACTGTTGTGACAGAATCAGACTGGTGGAGATGAGAAGGAGCCTCTGAGAGTCATCTGACCTGACACCCTGATGAAGCAGGGCTCCTGGAGCTGGTCTAGTTGTTCTACCTTCATGTTAATAACAACTACCCACAGTGCTTTTGTATTTACAGTAAACACATAGCAAATATGTTCACCACTGGTTCACTTTCCTTTCTTCTTAAAGTTAAACCCATATGGGCATCACCCTGGGAAACACATTGCTGTCCCTAGGAAATGTTCTTCCACAGCATCCTTTCCCACTCTGTTTGAGAAAATCCTTCCCTTCACTTTCTTTAGAAGGCATCCCCATAGCCAGGAAGAGAGAAAGGCCATATAAGACAGCATGAGTGCCCATCTCCTGCTGTTTTGAGCTGGATTTTAAGTGATTTTATGTCCCTTTGCTTCAGCACATAATAGAGAGGATGTCTCTGTCCAGAACGAACTGCCGGAGTCATTCACATCTTGTCCAGATGTTTCTGTTTTCTGAACTAACAGGAACCACATGTACTCCTGGCTCTCCCTGAAGGTCTGGGCCAGCACAAACAGAGGAGGGGGGAATTCCTCACTTGACTTCAGGAACCAGGCGCCTGCAGGAGCAGGGTTGGTCCAGGATGCTTCCTAAGTGAAGGCTCTAACAAAGACCCACTCGGAAGAGGGAACACAGGTGTGACCAACTTGAAAATGCCCCTCACCTTAAAAAGATTTCAATCCTTTTAAACTTCTAAATAGCATTTCAGTGTCTTCGATACTTGTAGTATCAATTAAACACTACAGGCAGCACCTTACTTATGGCAGTAGGTGAAGCAGCCATGCAATTTAAGACATGAACTGTTTGCTCACTGAGTTTTAGTGTCAAAGTCTGTGTTTATTGTAATGGTCATCATGTAATCAAAGAATCTAAGCTTTCCCCTTAGTTTTTAAAAAACAAATACCTCGTAAAACACTGTTATCTGTTCTCATGTTTCCAAATATCAATACAATTATGGTCAATGCATAGCATGTCTTCAGTCAAACTTCGTGGTCAGGCTTTAAGAGAGGAAAACCTACAGAGCAACACATTTGCAAACACCTAAGTCCCTAATCTGGCCATTACCTTTTACTGACTTTTTTTTTTTTTAAATTGCACACTGAAAATTAAATTTTAAAGAAAGGAAACAAATTACAATTTATGCCAATTCAAATCTGGGCAGCGAAGTTCAGGCCACTGACTACACTTCCAAAATAACTACAAATTAGAACTCTACCTTTTCCTTTCCAGTGTTTCGTTTGTGGGTTGGAATTTTTTTTCTCATTCTTGCATACATACTGGTCAAAATCCCTTGCAGAATGCACGCTTTCCCAGGCTCCAAAAACATTCTATTCAATTATCAAAAACAGGTATCAAAACTCTATTTTAAACTTTTAGAGTCTTTCTTTTATCCAACACAAAAACATGTGTTTACAGATGTTCACCAAACCCAGCATGATTAAACCATGCCACAGAAGTGGTCTCCAAATTTATTAGGAGGTACATCATGTTTTCAGCTTAAATGCATGTGGTTTATTGCCTTTTAGTTCTGACTGCTAAACAGGAGCACTATTTGAAAAGACAGGCTTCAGTGACATATGACTCTTGGGTAAATGAATTTCAGTAGCAGCACAGGCTTACACAGTAAGGCTGGAAAGTAGCCCAGTGTTTTTCTAGAATATTTCTTTTCCTTTGTCTAGCTTTCGCCAGACTATATCTATTTTTAATATTGCTTCTTTTAAGGTACTGGCCCTCAACCTGTGCTCAGTAACAGGCTTGGACTCCTGCAAAGGTCCTATGAATTCCTCCACTGAAACTTCAACTCCTAAGTCAGCTTGAGTCCCTTCTTCACAAAGGCACTCAGACATGAGTAAAGAACAAATTACAGACAATCACCACATTCCTAAGCTGGTTTAAAAGAGAAAAAAAAAAAAAAATCAGACCACCCTAATTGTAATTCTGCACTTGCAGTTTTCAACTTTTGACAGACAACCCCAGGATCCTTTCTATACACAGTACCAGAGAACTTCTCTGCCAGTAGCCTGCAAGGTATGACAGAGCCACATATTTTGCCCAGGAATACACTAAAACATGGGGTTAAAGTTCACAATTAACTAAAGCTCCACTCAAAGTCCAGTGATCTTAATGAATATCAGTAAATTTCAAAGACTGTCAGGTTACTTTCTTCTCCCAGATGAGCAAAACAGTTTCCAGGAGACAAAAAAAGCTTGATTTCTGCCTCCATGCCCCCAAGAATTACTATTATTTTTTAATGAAACACATTGAGGGTCCACATTGCTGTCAGCTGTCTGCAACTTGGTCTATTTTTAGCTGGTAATACAGTTAATAAAAACCAGGTACAAACCTCATCCTGCTTTAGAAGCACATCTTGGAAACTGGGCAGCTCTGCTAAAGTCATTATAAAACAAGATTTTAAGATACATCTAAAAACCCATAAACCAAACTGTTCTTAATATGTCATAAAAGAACTGTTTATCTATGTGCATGCATTGAAACATCTGATGTTGCACTTTTCCATTTATAGGGAAAGGCAATCCTGACAGAGAGACCACACACTATGTCACATTTAGTACCTGTTAGGAAAATCTCAGCATGATTTTAATTATTTCCAAGCTTGGTAAATCCCCTTCTACCTCCTTGCTGGAAGGGTTTACATCAATTAAAATGGAGTATCCTGTAAACTGTTTAAATGCTTAGAAAACTTCAATTTGCATCCTAGTTAGCAAATTCTTCTTCTAATTGTCCAGCTACAGCCTTGACCATGACAACATAAAATGGATTTTCATAGGTAGCATAGTACCTAGAAGGCCATTCAGATGTCCCTGTATTGCTCTCAATACCTGTGGTGAATTGTCTGTACTATCTACAGAGCTATCCTGCAGTGACAGAAAAACCAAGAGACAGCAGATGGGCCACTTTGCTGCAGTGACACCAGACTCAGTTCCTTCAGCATTTGTATCTATAGGGTAAACTTCTAGAAAAGCTGGGACTGTGAACCTGGTATCCTACATCAGTGGCTGTGACTCTGTTGAGAAATTTGCATATGCAAAACCAAACACATCCATTTATTTTAGGACACCACCTTCAGGAGATAATCTGAGATCCTGCCCATCTGAACCCCAGGGAAGAGCTCAAACAAGGAAAGACAGGTACAGAGACTACACAAGAGGGAACAACACCTTTGCTGGAAATTATATGGGCACATGGGCCAGGAAGAGAGGCCACACACCCCATCTTTGGCTCCAAGTCTGGTGCACCTGGACATACAATGAAGTGTCATACCCGTGGTAATCAAGGACCAAGGCTTAGCTGAAACTTCTCCCTCATGTTGGGCTACCCACAGCATCAAAGCCTACAGGCTCTTTGTTCCAGAGCAGAAATACACAGCCAGGTGCAAAGCAATAACCCTGTAGTCATGCTGGGGCTTTCAGCTTCAAGAAGTCCAGCATTAGAGGTTTCCACACACGGTTATCCTTGCGGAGGGAAAAATTGAGTTATGACCAGCAGAAGAAATTCTGCTGTTAAAAGCAAAGCTGAGGCTGGAGTTCACTGATCTGCCCCTCATATCCTGGTCTGCAAGGCACAGGGAATAGCAAAAGGAAATTACAGGAATATATAAGAAATAGAGACTCTTGGTCCCCTTCAAAAGAGACCTTAGCATCTCCTAGCAAAGGGCAATCTTCACCTGCAGCCAGAAATCTCCCTGCTCTTCAGTCTGGCCAGGAAGACAAAAACTGAGAGCTTAATCCGTGGTAAATAAAAGAACCAGTATGTGTTTTAGTAAAACCTAATAAGAACGTTCCAAGGAGTAGCAGAGTTTGTCCATATAAGCTGGCTTGGAGAAAAACCTTAAACATTCTTGCATGTCCTAGCTCACAGCTGGGATGCTCATCTCTGCTGACAGAACTTGTCCTGGTAGCACAAGCTTTGTTATTATTTCTCAATGAAAAAACAATAGGAATAATGAGATCACCACACTATTTTATATACTTTTCCCTTTGAAGAAATAAAAGGCCAGATTTATGTTTTGTTTCATGCATCACTGCTATTTGGAAAAAGACACACATATCCTATTAAGCTGCCTGATACTGCAGTAGGACTGAACACTGTTCTCCCAGTGTGAACAGATCACATGGAGATTTTGATACTACAGAGTCGGGTCATCTGAAGTTTCCTTGGTTCCGGATGTTGCGAGTAAGCCGAAGCTTTCTGGGAGTGGAGGAAGGGTGTTTGTTACTGAGGAAATCAACTGGTCCTTACAGTAACAGAAGATGGATTACATTAGCAGGACAAAACTTCTGGTTATGTCTAACCACAATAAATACCAGATGCTTCCAATATATTTCTGTTTCACCTCAGGGTGGAGATCTCAAGCTTTCAAGACAACATGAGCTAGAAGTCCTTTAGACACCTAACTCCCACGTAAAAGGAGCACAACAGCCTGCCCATAATCTTTCTGTGAAAGCTTTCATGCAAGGAGATACAAGTACTGCAGCTGAGTTTCATCCTGTTGCAGGAGAAAAACAAAACTTTTTCATAGCCCTTACAATAATTAATCATTGAATAAGGAGTTATCTCAGAAAAATATTTCCAAACATCTTCCACACAGATGCATGTTAGAATTGTTTCTCCCTTGCATTTCAGGAATTAGTAAATAATGCTGGGGCCAATTCCCACACACAAGGTGATTTTAGTAGACCACCTTGTTTGGGACCAACCCAGAGTCACCAACAGTTAAATATAATCCCTTAAATTATACACCACTGGTAATGTCTGACAAAATGCAAGTGTAAAACAAACTCAGGGTAGCACCTATACACTGAAGGCAAGGGCAATCATGGGATTCAGGGGCCCAAAAGTCTCTTCACTCTCAAAGGGCAGATACGTCAGTTTCTCCAACAAGGGGGCTCCTTGCCAGTTTTAGAGGGTGGCCTGAGAACACATCACAGGATGCAGACACATATGCTGTGTCAGGCACTTGAACAGGGAAGGCTGCAGACCCTGAGGGGAGCAACACCATCCTGCTACACTGTGAGATGCCTTAATTCTTTCTGTTCCTTGAATGGCCTGGGATCCCAAGCAGGCTCGTGAATTTTAATCCACAATGAAACAGAAGAGCTAATTGTAACACCAGTGCATCAATGCAGCCAAGCCCCCCCCCCAAACCTCCCTCTGGGGCTTCCTGTAGCCACAAAACTTACGTGTGCATTTCAAGATATAGCCTTCATAGCAAGCCCAGCCCTTTCCTAGGGAAAGAGATGGCTGTTAGGGAGGAGATCCAAGGGAAGTGCTTTGCTAATCACACTTTCATCTCCAGGAAAGTGTTCATGTCCCCAGGCAATCTTTTCAACAAAATTGCATCTGAATGCCTAAAATTAAGGAAATGAAAAATGAGTAAGGAACAAATTAAAATCCCATGGCATTTAATTGTGGAATCAACAAAACGCTGTGCTCCTGGAACAAGCACTGTGCCCCAGGCACCTCAGCAACTGCAGCCCGGCACTGAGAGAGGCTGAGCCTCCTCAGCGTCCCGCTGTCCCAGCCCAATGACAGCTGGGAATACATGAGATTCAAGGCAAAAATCCTGGTACATGTCAGGGTTTCTCCTGCCCTTCCTTTTTAATGTTTGCAACACTAACGAGACATTTGTGACTAACGAAAACAACTGAAACAATGGATGTGGCTTCTGCAAAGCAGCACATTGTCAGAGGGAAGCACAGGGCTCGTGACTCAGTGGCTGGCCAGCATCACTGTTTCCCCCACATGTGTCCTTGCAGGGTCATCTGCTTATTAGGATACAACTACAGCCTGCCATGTGATCTCTGTTCAATGGAAGCATAGTCATGGTGCATTTATATATTTCTTCAAAAATTTAATTAACGGACATGCCTCCTTGCAAATCAGTTTCAAGGAAACATTAAAGCTACTTTCACAAGGGAAAAAGGCATTGATTAGTAAAAGTATGGATTAATAAGTAAAATATAACTCAGAGTTACCACATTCATTCTGGTATTGATATGATTTTTCTTAAGTTCTTACTGTATTATCACTATGATAACATTGTGCTGAAAACTGTTTTCTTTCCTACACTGTTGGCTCCTCCCATCCGTTAAGTTTACAATAGTTTAGAAACTGCAGCTTTTGTGATGCGAAAAATCTAACAGCAAATTCCCTCTGTGCTGAAAGACCATGAATCTCTCTAAGGCTGCCCCAATGCCTGCAATATCAAGAACTCCTCAACCTGTCTGAATATGAGATATATCCTTCCGAAATCAGTCAATAACAACTGGAAAATCTATTATGTTATTGGAAAAAAAGAAAATGTGGACTTGAGCAATTGGGTTGCTTTGTACACAAGTTTCCACATCACCTGTATTTTATTTTAATTATATTAAGCAACTGACTGCGATTTCCCACGTCTTGGGTGCAAAAAAATATTTTTGTAGTTTTTATAAGATTCTGAAAAAAGAGATGCTCCACTAAGTTGCAAAAGCTGATCCTAGAGATGAGAAGGGACCCTATCTGATAAAACGGGTAAGTAATTAAAAGTATGACTTAGTAACTCAGGAAACACAGCATTACATCCCCCCCCCAATTGTACATACTGCATGCACTCAGCGTTAAATATATTGGAGGCTGTACATAGTAATGAAGATACCAGTGCAGAAATAAAATGCTGAACTAAGATTCCAAATTCCTCTGACTGCCAAGCATCAGAAAAATCAGAATAAAAATCAAAGCCAGCTCCAGAGAGGAAGAGTCACAGAAAATCAACATCATAAAACAGAATTTTTCAAAACCCATGGAAACTGGAAATGTACACAGCTCTGCTGCAGACTTAATTTTCATGGACACTTTCCCTTCTGGCCACAGGGCCCCAGCCGTCTCAGGTCAAATCCACTGACAGGCCTCAGGTTCCTGCTGAAAGTTCTGCTCATATACTTGGCAGAAAAAGCACTTGACAGCCCCTGCAAAGCTGCCTCTAAAGCTCACTGGTTTAAAGTTACATTTTGACTTCTCCTTACTTGGAATATGACTGAAAATACCACTTGTCTTGGCAAGAAAACTGGAAGAGATTCAGAGTAATAGGGGTGAGCAGACCAGTTATTAGCATCTCAGCAGGAGCCACTCAGGGATGCACTTCAGTCTCCACATACTTAAGAGCTAAGACAGCTTCAGCCTTGCCTGAGATTTCTCTCCCCTCCCCACTCTCTTAGGATGTACTTCACTTTTTGGTGAACAAGTACTGGGTTCTGGAAACCAAAGAAAGTCAAACATACCACAAATGGGTATTAAACAATCCTCCTTGAGCATTTCTCTGCAAACCATAATCCCTACTTACAAAAAAGCACCTTCAAAAGACAAAACCCCACTTCAACACAGAAAGCTCTCCCTTCCTCCACATCCTCCCCTTCAGCCACAGACTCCCTGGAAGCAGATATGATGTTTTTGGAACCATCATCCAGATGATATAGAAAGGGTTGATGGACTATGTGTTGATTCCTACTGACTCAGTAACCCCTTCATGGAGTTCATAAGCTCACAGTTGGACAAGGCAAGGCAAAGGAAGCTAATACATTAATTTACAGCATATTTTACCTTTTTCTTTACTTATCTGCCTGCCCCAAACTGAACACATAAGAGACTTCCATTAGGAACTGACAGTTCCATATAAAGATGAGCCTGCAGGGTTATCATCTAACATTTCCTCTCCAGCACACAAGGTATCCTGTGTTCAACAGATATTCTTCCTGTTTTTCCTCTCAGAGAGAGGTCCAACTATGTCCTGTGGCAATTCCCTTTCATGTTTTAAATTTGCATTTAGAAGTTACGATATAAAAGGATGTGCAGGCAGAGTCTTTCTCAAGTTTTCATTTCATGCATGGATAGAAATTTCAAGAAGTTCACAAAGTAATCAAGTTGCTTATCAAAACTACAAAACACAGCAAGTTATAGCTACCTTAGCTCCTCTATAAAACTTACAGATATATTTATCCACACAAATATTTTTGCATGTATATACACCCAAACACAAAAGCTGTGGTCTCCATACAATTTCTGCTCATGCAATTACCATTCTGCGTTCAAAACCAGACAGGATCCATAGTAATCCTGCCAGAGTAAACCCAGTGCAACACAGAAATCAGGAGGCTACAATGCAAGTGAAGCCAGTCAGCCTGTTTGCCCTCAGTCAGTACCACTGTGGGCACACTAAACATTTGCTTCTGTTATTCTGCTCACGGTTTGACATAAGAAAAGTTCCTTCATTTAGGTGGCCTCTCCTTGTGGAGTGCTGCAGATGGAGCCCTGCTCGCTGGCAGCAGCTGCCAGCTGCCTCACACCCACCATGGGCTGCCTGCAGGGCCGTCAGGGGGGACTTTAACTGAGTCCTGTAACCACTTATGGAAGAAATGGAATCAACTACTAGCAGTTAAAATACATCCTACCCCTACCCGAGCTACAGCAATGTTTTCACACTGGTGTCATATGTTTAACAGCTACAAGCTCTTACCACAGAAAAACGGCAGTTCATAGGCAATGCATTTGAGCTGTCTTTTCTGCCTTGTATTTTTCCATATAAATTTAATCTGGTGAACATGAACAAACACACCTTTTGAAGCAAGGAAAGTAGAAAATGACCATTTTTGCTTCACTGTCACTTGCCACATGCAGCAGTGCCCCATACCACAAAGCAGTGACAGAGCCCTGGAGCATCCCCTCAGGTGTCACGGCAGGCCTGAGGGGAGCCAAAGCCCCACACAGAAGAAAGTCTTGCATGTAGGTAGTTACAGGCTCAAGACTTAACATGCCTTCCCACAAGAGTTACCAAATCCTCTCAACCTTTGGTTAGCCTGCCAAGGGACAGCTCCCATATTTCCTCTTTTAACTTAATACCGGCCTGTGCCACAAGCAGAGACGCAGGCTTGTGAAACACCCACCATTGCAGTAGCCACCATTACAGTAGCCAACCAATCTCCTCCTGCCACAGCAGAGTGAAGCTGGATACCCCACAGAGCACATACTCACCCTCCTTTGCCTCCAGCCCAGCAGCCCCCACAGGCCCAGCCATCATCCTGCACCTCCTGCAGCAGCACAGCTCCCGAGCCACCAGTGCACACCCCAAAGGATACTTAGCCACTGGCCACAGGCACCAAATGTGCCGATTCCCCACTACCAGGCCCACCTGAACCTCATTAGGGTCGCTGTCCTCGTTGCCCAGCCAGGTGTGTTGCCTCTCCTGCCGGGCTGGTGCTGCTCACCAGCTGGGGCACTCGCTCACACACTTCAGTGCCAGAGGTACAGCTGTGTGCCTGCAGACTGAGCTGCACCAGCTTTCCACATGCTCCAAACCAGCCTGGAACCATCATAAATGCTTCCCAAGGCTTCGTCTTCCCTCGCAGCATTTTGGGGGCTGATCAAAAGAGTAAAAGAGGCCTAAGAAGTGAAGGCTATTTTACCACTTATTGCTCTGTGTGTTCTTCATGTGTTTTTCTTACATGTATTATTTCAAACCATCCTCATGGGTGAAAGAAGCCTTGTCAGCCCCATTTTTTCAGATGGGGAAATAAGTTGTGGGAAGGAAGAAAAATTCAGTAGTGTGCAATAGGCTAGAGTAAACACAAAACTCCCCCTCTAGAGAAAATAAACTAATGACCTTTAGAGAAATCATGTATGGTGGACAACAAATTATAAGTATTGCTCAAACCATCATACAGGTCCAGGTCCAGTAGTTTGGGTTTTTTCCCCCCCTTGAAATATTGTTCTGAATTTCTCCCATGACAGCTGAAAATACCTGCCTTCTCATTTCCCAAATGAACCTGTTCAGACATGTAGGACTGGCTGTAAAAGGGCATGAAAGCAGTGCACTGCTGAACAAGCTGGATTGAGTACTAGGATGTACAGAAGCAAACATCACACAAGGTCATGCAGGTACTTTTAAAAATCTCATCCTGGTACAAAGCCTAGGACTCACCCATGTCCAGAGGCTGTGATGCCATGCTCCTAATGGCACCAAAATGTCACAGTACAAGTTACATGACACTACTCTTCAGTAAGAAAAACACCTCTAAAACAAAGAAGATGTCAAATGACTGTGGTATCATGCACACAATTATGGTCTTTTAGCCAGTGTGCACTGGTAAGTCTTGTTCAGGGATTCATGGTGAAGGCATCAGGAACACTTGTGCTTGAAATTACCAATACCCATACACTGGTCTTATCAAAATCCACACATATTCTAGCAGGGTTTTTGTATGAACCCCTCACTGCTCTTAAAAGTGTTGCAATAGATGTATTCTGCTGTTCTAACTTGAAAAACATGTATTTTATTACTGTTTTAAGACTTTATATATGATTTTACAGGGTACTATGTAAGCTGGCCTAACATTCTGCAAAACAGTAATCCTTAACCCAGAGCCACAGTCAGGAGCTTTAAAAATGAGTTTTCATTTTTTGATAAATTATTCTCTTCCAATATTAGGAAAACACAAGTAAATTGCTGAATCCACTTTGCTGATTTGCCGCATTTTTCTGAACAACAAACAAGAACATTTCTCTCTGGAGACTGAAATTTCAACAGCCACGTTGGTTATCTTTATCCATGAATCAGAAACCTGAACTCAATTTGGAAAAAGCACATCCATATTCATGCCCATATCCTTAACACACATTTAGGTTACAATATTCCCTGTAAATATTGTGTGGCTCTATTTTTAGTTTATACACATAGGCAATTCAAACCAGCTCGTAATTAATCTTAATAAACAAAACGTAAGAAGAGTGGACAGACAGTGTTTGCGTGTGTGTAACTTGGGTATGTAGCTAAGTAGCTTAACCCCACAGTCACATCAGGGGTCAGCAGCACTACCAAGCACAGAGATCAGATTGTTCATATTCAAGTTTGCACTGGATCCCACAGATACTTCTAGAGTAACTGATTGTTTATTTAAATGAGTAAAATATTTCCTAAAAAAAAAAAAATTATTAATGTTTCACATTCTTAGTTCCAGTGCTTCATTTCCCAGCATCACACATGCATGGGTTACACAAACATAGACAGGGCCAGAAAAGCTTACTTCTTTTTGTATTGTCAAGATAGTTTGATTTGTTTCTTCTCCAGGGAACTTGGAAACCTATAAGAAGGAAAAGTCCTGGAAAATAAGAATATAACCTTAAGTGCAGAAGAAAAAAAGAGCAAATAATAATGTTGGCCCTTCAGAGTCACTCCTTCTTGAGTTTGCATTGGATGAATGCTGCAATACAATTTTGTCACATTACCACAAGACTTTCTGATTTGGAGTAGGTGTAATGCACTACTGTGTCCACTAAAAAAAACACCATAAGACTAGCCTCCAGAATGTCCAGGAAAGTTCCAGAAAACCCACCAATCTTGCTGGAATTCATAATATTTCCCTACAGTTCTAAGTACTTCAACTAGAATGTGATCAGGTAGTAATGGCTGAAGATAAATAGATCGAAATAAGTTGTTATGTTTGGGTTCGACATGGCTGGATGTCTGGTAGCCATTTCTTCATCACATTTCTTTTATTGTTGCTCTGGTTTCAGTGTTGTTTTTTGCTTTTGGGGGGTCTTTGTTTTTTAGTTCAGGCTTTTACTACTACAATAACAGAGTTGTAGGCATGGATTTAGGTGAGGGTTTTGTTTTTTTTAAATTGAAATGGACATAGGACTTGTCACTTTCTTTTCTAGATCATCAGCTACTCACCACTGGTGGACAGCTCTCTAACTGATTGCAGAAGTCTGTGTACTGATACTACAGAGAAAAGCATATCTCACCTTGACTCCACAGAAGGACAGACAGTGCTCTGAACGAAGTAGTAGGAGAGCCTATCTCTGTTACCATTTCCACAATGTGTCTGTGCCATGGCTACAAAAAAAAATGTGTCATGTGCTTTGTGTGTTGCAGAGGGACAACTGCAAAGGGATAAGGATTCGGTGACAGAAGCCTTAGCTTCACCACAAGAAATAAAACCTACCTCAGTCATCCCAGACGGCAGAACTAGTAGTTTTAACTGTAATAAATCCTGGTACCAGGTCAAGACCCCCTGAGCTCACTTTTTCTCAAGCATGTAAAGAGACAAATTACCACAGTGGACTTACAGTGTATGTACTGGAGCAGAGACCAAACAAGAGATGCCACAGTAGAAGAACTGAAGGAAATACTGTGGCTTCAGGAAACCTGCAGCCCCCTCTGCTCCATATGGCCTCAAACCCACAGGGGGTTAATACAGAATCACAGAATCTAGCTCCTCCACAGAGACAAAACTACGGAAGTGACTGTCTGCTTGTGGATATTTTAAACAAAAAAGAAAACATATGGCCCTCTGGAGCTATGCTTGCTTTTTCTCCAGCTGCTATGACACAGAGAACAGATAGCCTGGGCCTACAACTAAATGCAAAAGCTTTATTCCAAGGAGCAATTAGGGAACAAGCTAGGGAGTGTGCTTCAATGTAAAAAGTTCTCAGATTAGCAAATCAGAAACAAAAATTTTGAGAATGCTCATGTATACTAATTAGCAAAAACTTTTTAAAAGCACAAAATATCTTAGCTGTTTTTTACCTGTGTGACTCGTATTTCTGCAAACTACTAAAGACAATTTAGAATGAATTAATCAAGTCCAGCCTTTTCTCTCATAGATGTTAATTTGTAATTCTACACATACACTAGTAATGAGCAAAAATTAAAAGAATATAATGGACTTAATTCAAAAGGCTGAAAAGAAAGATCAGTAATTTCATTTATAAAGTCATAAATTTCTTTAAAAATGTAACCACGTAGATTAAAACTGCAGTTACAATAAACAGTCAATGGCAGTCACGATGCACATCCTTAAATTCAAGTCTTGAAACATGCTGATAAATACTTCAGAGTGCAAACTCTTTTGGTAGTCTGGGCCCAAATGCTGAACCAGTGTGTGCAGACACAGCCCATCAACTTTGGAACCCCTGCAGGATTGCCTACGACTCACAGGGAGCTGGAGTTGTGCACTCCCCAGGAACAGCAAGGCCAGGAGATCTCTTAAGAAGTCATCTAGTCCAACCTTTGCCAGAGGATGAACTGTGCCTTAAACACTGCCAATGTATGAAATCTGATTTTACTTTTATACTAAAACTTAAGTAAATGATTTTATAATGTTCTCAGGAAATATATTGCAGGGCTTTGCAAAGTTACCATCAGGATTATTTTCTCCTAATGCCTAATCTGAAAGTAGGCAATTACCTCTTGCCCTATGAATAGGGAATTTGGAGAACAAGGTTTGGGGTTCTTTTTTTACTGTCTTCTTAGCAAAGATTTTTTACAAATGTGAATACTCCTTTAGTCCTTGCTCCTGCAGACTAAACACACCAAATTCTTTCATGTTTTACACGCAAAATAATGTTGTCTAGCACTCTCATCTTTCTTGTCTCTCTTTCCACTGGACTCCTTCCAGTTAGCCCCCAACCTCCCTCAAGTGTGGTGCCTGAAACCAGATACAGTATACTAGCTCAGATCTCATTAGAACTTATTAGGCCTAATTAGAGTAAAAGGTTATTTCATGTGAATTTAATGGGGAATGTTTACTTATTCAGTCTAGTATGAAATTTGCTTTTTCACAAAAACATAACATTATTGACCCATGATTAACTTGCCACTCACTGGAATCTGCATGTCCTTTTCCATAGAATTACAACTAGCCTGGTCTCCTCCAATCTCTTTCTGTTAATTACTTCAATTCAAGACTTAATATTTGCCCTTAATGAAGCAAATCCTACTTACGTCATGTAATTTCAGTAATTAATGTAAGTAACTTCTTGTTCTAATCTATTCCTCCAATACACTTTCAGCTTTTATCACCAATAATTACTTGTAAATGAAGTATCTGTTGCATAATCCAATTTATTTTATAAAGGATATCAAATAGCATAAAATTTATTTCAGTAAAGGCCTCCTCATTACATCTTCCTAGGTGACTGAATTGTTAACAACAACCCTAAGTACAAATCACTCTTGTAGATTCTTTTAAACTATGCTCCCTGCATTGACTATGAAAATGTCAAAAGCAGACTTTACCAACAGCCTCTTACCAAAATAATTTCTAGCTTCCCCATTCACAAATCAATTACTTTGTGTGAATCACAACACTGTCACAGAGGGAACTGTTAGAATTAATCTTTCATGGTATTTTCCCTTTTCTCTGAAATTATGTATTAAAAAAAACAAACCTCTTGAATTGAGAAAGACATATAGAAACTATTTTTCCACAGGATGAACATTAGAAAAAACTAAAATGCATATTTCAATACGTGAAGATCTCCCTGTCTTTGCCATAAAGTGGTCCACCTTATCTTAAACATCAAATAGACCAAGGGAACATACAGTTGTCCTTACTCAATTCTGTATCCTTCAACAGGAACTAGTGCTACTACTACTACTACTTCTTCTTCCCAATAAAGTCCCTGCATCTAGATTAAGATCCTGAATTAAAAGCCAATTCCAACTGGCCTCTATTCTTCTACAGACTCTGGTGTATTCTGGATAACTCTACTGGTGAATGGAAATTCTTTCCCTATCTGCTATATTTTATTGAAAACACTGCTGTCCAACACACTCAGACAGAATTAGTAAGTCTTAAGTAGTCTATTTTTATGTACAGGTTATGTTATATAAATGACATAAAAGGTTAGTGATGGACACATGCTGGACAAGTTTCTTCAAAGACACTGATGAAACCACATTAGGCAACTCTTCAAAGACAGAGAGCCAGACTTCACAAACTTGATGGAGGTCTTGATACAAATCCATTAAACATCACAACTGTAATAGATTAATCTAAACCACTTTATTTATTTGGTCTGATCTTTAATATTGTACTTGATGTTACAAATAAATTATAATATTTAATTTATAAAATTTTCACATTTCTTTGTAAAACCAACAATAGGTTTAAAGTAAAAAGAGCTTTGTTGCGGCAACAGCTTTGTTTAACTCCAACAAGATTGTAATTTTTTTAAGAGTAGAGAAATGTGTAAACATAAATATTCATGTTTTTCTTCTGTACACATCTGTGTAAATTAGTTGATATAAATATAATTTATTATAGAAACACTTTTTTGTTTGTTTATGCTACACACAGTTCTATGCTGGCATCATGTACTAGTTGATTAATCTTTCAAAGAGTGAGATTTATTCCTTTTTCATTCTAACCCCCAGTATGTCCATTGCCAGCAGTGGACTTCATGTTCAGAGAATCAGACTCACAGTGTCAGGAATCTAAAATTAAACTTCAGTACAAGATTATAAATAATCAAAAATGAATGTGTTATTTTAACATTATAATCACCAGACACTTAAAGGCCATGATCCAAGCCAACCAAAATCAATGACTGTTTTTCCTTTGACTTAGCTGAAATTCACTGGCAGTTTCCAGTCACTGTAGATTCTCACTTTAGTTTTGCAATTTTATTACAGCATGAAGAGTTAAAAGTACGTAGTATCAGAGCTTCAGTGTAAGAAGTAAAGCCTCTAAGTCTTTCTGGGCCTCTTTATCCTGAAAGAAACAGACAAACATGCATCAACTTAGAGAGGATAAATCCCTTCATTTGCCTAATACGTGCCTATCCACGTTTCTTTACTAACAACAGACATAACATACAATTGCAACAGCCACAAAATGTAAAGACTGCATAGAAAGTTAATTTATCAGTGAATACAAAAATAAAGTTTGAAGTGAAAACAAGAGCCAGATGGTGGCCTTCCCTTTACAGCTCTGTTGAAGCACTTAAAATGTTAGCCCACAAATAGCCTTCTCAGCAGACCAGTAAGCCCTTCAGCTTGGGATATAACTTTTATTGGTGTACTTTGCATAAAGTATTGCCTTGCCTTATACCTGACATAACCTTGCATCCTGACCACATGCATTTTCTCCGTAGATGTTCTGTGATGTTTGCTAATGATTTAGTATGCAACTAAGAAGGAAACATTAGGAAATGTAATTAATGACATAGGTTAGATTGCGGTTTCAGTGCATACAGCCATACCCTGTAATAGCCACCATGGGCTGACTACAACCTCAGTATCTTCCAGACTGGGCTCTGCCTATGCTACTGGGCTCACGGCAGAGTGGGGCCAATGTGGGAGCAAGAGGCAAATGACCTGCTGTGCTCAGAGCCAACACTACATTGTACTCCTAGGGCAGCAGTAAAAGGCTCCTTTTAGGCCAATGTTTTAAGTGCACAGTTTGCACAGGGCTTTAAACTTAAGCCGGGCTTAAGACTGTCTCACAGATACCCACTGACATATGCTTCGGCTATTCCATGCATAATCTGCTTGGAAAGGGGCACATGCATATAAGCATGCAACCACGGTACAAAATCTCCATTATTCTACTTATTTTTAAATGTCCCTTGGATATAATCTGCTTCCTTCAGCTGCTGCTGCTGCAAAACTTTTAGCTTGCAAAACGCTCCCTGGTTTAAAACCACATTTCTAAAATGCCAGCACCTCATGCCTGCAGGCTTGTAAGGGTCCAAACACCCAACACACGCACCCATGGATATTTAACAGTGCAAGTGAAAAATGCCTGCACATTACAGATTTTGTGTAAGTATTTCTAATGACAGGAACCAGTAATGACAATGCCACAGGATATTCTGAAAGAAAATACTGTAGACAGTCAGTGAAGTAATCACTAAATTTCAAGATCACTTCATTACCCAATCAATCAAAGAGCTGGAACAAAATACAGAACATTTTAGAATATATTTTACGGGTGAAGAAATTCCTGCTTCTCTTTATTTTGGTTAGTTGTCTATAATGTCATGGAGAAACAGAGAAGAATATTGAGATGATAGAAACCATATGCCAGACATGTCAAACTACATAATATTATTGGTCTGGATTAAGGCATTAATACATTAGCTGGACACTTCTCTTGGAGTTACTGCCTTACTCCTACTGGCAACAACAGGCTAAACTATCTGCCTAATCATTTATCAGAGGCCTTAAAAGGCACACACTGCAAAGCCAGTAAGCTTTTGCCAAAATACTCTAACAGAAGGAAATATCATATGGCGTTGAGCACCCCTTAAACTCCACGTCACTACAGGCTGTCTGGGGCACCACACCGTTGCTTTCAACAAAAACTGAAAAACTCAAATTTTCCCCTTAATTCAGGCAAAATACACGCTTTTCTATACTGACTGTGGTCAACTTGTGAAAATTATTCTAAACACCATTAAATAAAAAAAGTAAAAAGTCAGATATTGTCCCATGATAATAAGAAATGGAAAAGTTTAATTGTATCTGGTTGTACTCTCATGCCACTTTTCTAAGATAAAAATTATAAAGGTGCAGGTTTTGTCATATCTGAATAGTGTTCAGCATTTCATGAGTTGATGGGATTCTCTACTCATTTTGCAGAATACAGCATTTTAAAAACGTATCTCCTAACAACTTGGATAATTGTCTCTTTAGAAGTAAAGGATTCTATTGGGTATGAGCTTTACAAGTTGCAAAGGTCCAGAAAACATTGGGCAATCTTCCCTGAATCTTCCTCTGGGCTTAAGAAAAAGAACGGAACAAACCCATGATTGTTCTAAGAACTGTCTGGAGAAGAAACTGCAAACGTGCAAAGCGTTCTACCTCTGGTTTGCCAGTTCTAAACAGGACTACATCAGTTAAAGCAGGAATTATTGTTGCAAAGTGCTTAACGGGTTGCATTAATTGAGCCAGCAGCTTCCAGTCAGTAAGAACTCATATTGCAAAAGCATTGAAAAAAATCAGTAATGGCATTAAAAACAAAGCTGGGAATGGTCAGTGAAGAGAACTATTAGGTCACCTTTGGAGAAAGTCCTTCCAGACCAAGAGGTGTGTCATGCTAAAAGGAGAGAGAAGCCACAACTCTGTTCAGTGTCCTAGTCTCTGGTTTTAAGGATCAAAACTTCACTATTGCCTAAAGCTTGACTGCTAATGGAAAAAAAACCCCATAAATCCTGTCTTGGGCCAACTCTCTTCTTTGTGGATTTCTGGGTCTGTGGCTTCTGAAAATGAACAATATGGTCAGCTTTTTTTCTATTTTTTTTTTCCAGACAGCAGGCTCTCTCTTTAGAGTGTGGCAAGCAGAAGAAGTGCAAGTTGTAGGAAGAATGCAATATACTTGCGTCAGTCCCATTTGTTCACCCTGAGGCTTAGTTCAGTACTGACTGAATACACAGCCATTTTCAACCTTGTCTTTCTACTGTCAAGGCTTACATTTATTAAACACTCCTTATATCATTTTCAGAGTTGAATATGAGTTCAAAATGTTCTGCAAACTGCTACACAAAAGGTATTCAAATTACAGGGTCAGGGACTGTATTTTGCCTTATTCCTATTTTGTTGCCTTACTTTATGTTTCATCATTCATAGCGGATATGCACAGGAAAAAAAGGCCTGGGCGCCCAGGGACTGAACAAGGGGAGAAGAGGGAGTTGAAAACAAGACCAAGAAGGGAGAGAGCTGGTGGGAAAAAGGGAATGTTGGCTTAACTGGAAGTAGTCCACATTTTGACAGTTCATCTTTGCTAAAAAAGATTTACTGATACATGTACACGGAGAATTACACATACAAATGTGCATGTAAAAATTAAATGGTAATTAAAGCCAAGACAGAAAGATAATGATTTTACCTTCCTCTGCTAATCATTTCCTTATGTGCTAACACATTCAACCAAGGCACTCCACATGTGTGCACTTGTTGACAAAGTCCCAACTGTCAACAGAGAATGATACACCCCTATGACCACGACCAAAATGGTCACACCAGCCAACAAAAACATAATTGTGTGCAACCACTGCCAAATCCCAAGCTGACATGCATCCTGTAGGGTTTCACTGAAGTCAGCAGGGCAGCATGGTATATTAAATGAGCTGGGCTGCAAGGGTGGTCCAAAGCTGTACTCTGATATGCAGTAACAGCAATGAGGTGCTGAGAGACACTCCTGCTTTTGGGTACAGCTGTATTATTCCCTCACAGCTCCAGGAGAAATCCTGGACTGTAGCAGAAGAGACTCTCAACTATGCACAAGGGTTGTTAGAGAGCAATAGCTCTTATGGACAGTATAAATCATACAAAGCTAAATGCTATTCTATCCCTTCTTGGTTTCCTGACAGACTCTCAGAGAGGTGTGACTGTAGTGTGCACTAACAATTGTATAAATACCATTAGTTTTCTCCTTTGATATTGCAATACACCAATGCAATCATCCATGTGCCACCTCCTACACGACTGCTGTACGTCACAAGCTAGGGCATTCTATGTTCTTTCATATTATCACTATCTTCTCTGAGGATTAACCATAACTTCTCCAGGCTTTTATGATCAAGGCAAGCACAGCTCTAAAATATGCAGCTGCCAATAATTACAGATTTTTGGATATTACTTCAAGTAGAGGGAAAAATACCCTTTCACACCCAGAAGAATATGAATAAACAGTTCAGCTTGTTCAAGGACTACTGCTGAAAAATTATAGAACAGCAGAATACAATTCAGAATAGTTAGTAGACATGTAAAATTTTAACTGGCTAGTTCTTTTCTGACTTGAAAGACTGAATTTCACTTATGATCTGGTTTTCTTTTACTGTGGTATACAATGTGGAGCTTTTGGTGTTCAAGACATTCTCCTCTTTCTGTCCAGCTGCTGCCTCTCCCATGATGGGACCTACAGCTTTTCTTTCTGCACAGTCATTGCTGAAACAGTCTGACCACAATCACATCCAGATACAGCCCCCTCAGAAAGGTGCCTGTCAAGGCTTTCCTTCACTCTGTATATTGCCTCAAAGACAATATATTTCAAAATCCCAGGAGTTTGACTTGGCCCAGCTTCTCTACAAACATTCAAAATGGGTTTTTGCCAATCTATTTTGTAATCCTGGAGTGTACCACCACCTTTGTGAATACTTCTTCCACTCTGCCCCTGCATAATCAGAATATGCCAGTGGAGGAGACACACTCCATACTTCTGGGAACCGGCTGCTGAGCTGTCTTGCTGGACTAAGAACTACGCTCAAACTGTGTTAGCTTTGATAGGATGTTGAAAAGAATACTGTGTGATAGTCAGTTTAATCATAAATATAATAAGCTTGGTATTTACCAGGAGAAATTTCATCCTTATGTATGAAACTGACACCACAAAAAATACCTTAATCACTTTTCAGAATCATTTTTAGAGGGAGAGAAGAAATAAGTACACAATGCAAACAAACGTTTTTCCAAGGACTTCAAAAACATGCAGATAGAAAATTGATCTGATCACTAAGAGAAAAATAGACTATTATTTGAAGTACAAAATAATGTAAAATATGGGCAGTCTCAAATTATTTTAGCAACTCTTTAACAAATGTCTCATTTAGTTTGAAATTTGATCTCTTTATAATGAGTTTTTAAAAAGTGTATTCCCTGAGCTTGAAGCAGTCACATTCATTGTACACAAAACCACTAATTAAGGAATAGAATTTTTAAGCACACTCAGAAAACATTTTAGCTTTAGGTGGTAGCTATTAGGAAATTCTTGTTCAACTCCACAAACAGTACTAGCAGTAAAACAATAGCCTAGAATTCAAAATAAACACAAACCCGAACACTTCCATTATTTTTCTATTGAAACACCATTGACTTTTTGCTGGCCATTTGGAGGACAAATGTGCAAAAAATCTAAAGCAACAAATACTCTCTGAAAAGAAAGACATTTCGTATTGAGCTGAAGATGTGAAAAGAAAATATTCTGGTTGATGAGAAAACAAAACCACTTATAAGACTAACGTAAATTACTCAGTTTCAATCGGTAGTTTTTTTCAAAAACAAGTCATAATTTGCAACCTTTGCTTTAAAAGCAAATTTAAATTTTCTCCTCAAAATCTTACTTAGAAGGACAGATTACAATAGCAGCTTCTAAAAAGATCTGTTGGAAATATCACAACAAGGTCTGCTCATATGACCAATCCATGGTGGCTGGAGTGGGTATTTCTCAGAAAATCTTGAAAATCCAGATATACACAAATAGTCTGTTGAAACAGAACAGCTGATGGGTGCTGAAGTTTATACTCTGACCTCTCTTCCATCCCTCTGTAACTCCCACTTTTTTCCTTACAGACAATATTAAAAATTAAATTAATAGCCAGGGAGATCAATTATAGTGTTGTAAAAAAAAAGTGTAAGAAAATTGTATGAGCATGATTTCTCCTCAGCAGCTGCATTCTTGTGTAAACATTCAGCCATTGTTTCTGCCTATTATTACATTTATCACTTCCTCCACATGAGTTTCAGATGTCACTGAGGCTGAAGGCAGAGTCTTAAAGTCTCTGCTTCCTGCAATTCTTCACCTGTAAGAAGTGAATGCCATAATCATGAATTTCTGTGATATCTAAATCTCTCTTGCTTGTCAATTTCAACACTGAATTGCCATAATTTCTAATTACTGGGAGTGATGGAGTCCACAAAATCACCAATAATTACGTAAAACACTTTCTTACGGAAAACTCTTTTTTAGGGAAGTTTTTATCTACATTTTAAGTAAGACTTTCAGCGACTCAGTGCAAAGAGTTCCTTCGCTGTTTTCCTGCTTTCCTGTCTTCATCTCTTCCAAGACTACATTTTTTGTAACACAACTGCTGCTTTTCAGATTAATTTTTTTTAAAAAATGTAATAGAGACTAGAACCTTGAAATTTTAATCTCTTTCTCTGCTAGGCAGTTAACTCCTTCGTGGTGAGCTTACTGGTCCTACAACCACAGAGCTCATTGTCATGCTCATGCTTGTCTCCAGACACAAGAAAAAATAATTCTGTGACTATTATACTTTATAATCCTACACTGAGACTTCAAATTCGATGAGTTCCAGCCTTGAAAAATTCCAACAATCTTTATTATAGACAAGAAATTAGGGTCTTATTCCCCTTACAAGCAAAGGACCACATGTTTAACCATACACACACACACAAATACACAAACACCTGTTCTGTCTTTCTGTATGCAAGACAGACACTCATGATATCAAAATGAAATTATATTTTTATCTTCAAATTAAAAAAAGTAATTTTGTTCCACCACAATAGTCCACTACATCTGGTTTCAACAGCCCTTCATGCAGCCACACTCAGCAAGGCTTTGAGCACACAACAAAGTAATGAGTCTCAGTAAGGGTAACGCAACATCCACTAGATGAACAGAGCAGCTGTTAAGCACTTACAATAACTCACAGCAGCCCTGAACATTGGGATCTCTTTTACTGAGGGGGCAAATGTTTCCCAGGACCCTGAGGTTATCCACCTGGGTAGCAACCAGAGAAAAAACTGGACAATTTAATGTCCCATGCACCTCCAGCAGTGAAGTACCACTCGACACTATTTATGGCCAAGGAAGGACTGTATGATTCATTGGAGGTTTTTTGTTTAGAGAGGATAGAGAAAGGTCTTTAAAGTTGCACTGTAATATCAGCTTTGTTTTTCCAGATGTAATTTGAATCAAATCTCACATATTTCCTTTTAAAATAAAAAAATGCATAGACAGATATGCCAAACTATTCTAAAAAACTGTCCTATTTTTAAAAATCCTCCTGTAACTCTTAATTTACAGGACTTACTCAATCAGAACTTGTTTCTTTTTTTATAATTTCTGTGTATCCTTTTTAAGATTCAGAATAGGTTTGAAACAGGCCATCTGATTTTTTTTTTCCTTTAACAAGAATTAGGTATATTTGGAAGCCCCTTTACCCTTGAATTAAAACAAATTCTGTAAATGGTAGAACAGATGCACAGAAGGGATATTTGGATGTGACATAACATTCAAAACAAAAATAATATCACGTAACTCAAAATGTTACACGAAATGAATCCTAGAAGAAGTGTCAAAGAAGTGTCCTGAGTTGCAGCAGCTGAGAATTTGACCTGAGGATTAAAATGAGCTATGGGCTACTTTACTGATGCCAAGCACCTCTGGTTCCCAGAAGTCACTGGAAACTGTGGATGCTCAGAAGCAATAAAAAGTAAACCATTGTCTATAATTATTTTTCTGCAGGATGATTTGTAACATGAAATACTATACGTTTCGTCAATAGGGCACCTTTCCAGCAACATTGTCTCTCAGTCTGCTCCTGATTTTATGCCTTTATACAAATACATGTTTCTCATAGAAGCCAACATTTAAAAACAATAAAGGAATTCCCCTGCTTGAAGAAAGAGAAAACTCATACGAGAAACTAGGATTACACTTGGGAATGATGGGTTTCACATGACTGTGACAAAATACCACACTGCTGACAACCTTGAGATCCTGAGCTGTGGCAAACAAAAAGAAATCCTCAGACTGCTGTTGACCTGTGCTTTTTTTTCAGACCACAAACCCCATCTTCTACAGGGCTGCAGTCAATTCAGGCACTTTATTAGCATCTGTTTATTACTCTCTCCCCAATGTCTCTTCAGTCTTATTACAGTCTCTTCCCCCTCTTAAACTAATCTCACTAAATGTTATTCCTACATACAGCTCCAAGTGCTGAACCACATCACTTCCAACACGTTTTCCCAAAAATCAGTAACAGTCTTCCTGTAACACAATAACCAAAACAACATGTAATATTTGAATTCAGATGAGATTTGAGGTAACAGTCAGCAACAGCAGAGTTCATGTTCCAGATCTCCATTTCACAGTAATTTCTTTCAGCATGAACTTGGTTTTTTTTTTACCCTGTGCTGAGTGCTTGGTTGTTTTTCTTAAAATTGAATTATATACTACTGCCCTGATGCCATATTCTTCTGGACTCATTTTTTCTAAATTTAACTCAAAACACATCACAAATAAACAAGATAAAGGGGACAAATCTGTGATATCCATAGGATTAGTCAAAACAGGAGAGGTCAAATAATCTTGTCCTCTTCAGATGGACAAAAGATTTTTGGGATCCATTTGACGCTCACTCTTCTGTTCACAAATCAGTGTAATTCTTATTCTCATCATCATGCTGCTTGCCAGAATACATATACCTATCCCTCAAACTGCTCTTGAATTCCTGCCCTCACCTCAGGGCTCCTTCTCAGGTCTGCTGATACTTCAGAAATGTGATGTGATATTAAACAGATAATTTATAGCAGCCTTTCCCATGTTCTGTAATAGGCAAGCTGAAGGTATATTTTAATAGTAAGCAAAGAATAAAGAGAATGAAATCATTGTTAATGTCATATCAGTATCAATACATATTTAAAGAAACACTGAACTTAAGCAATGATTACTTAATTTATGATTGGTACATACTACAACTGGGGCCAAAAATTAGGCCACCCAGGAGCAGCGGCTGGTGAGGCATGCAGGGGTCTTTCTTCCCAGCAGGAACACTTGACGTAAACACGTTAGTGCTCCACACACAGCATTTATTGTCAATCAAGTTACAGAGTTATTTAATGGTCTTTTTCCTTAACTTCAAAGAATTTAATGGGATGGGGCCAATTCCTCTCAGGAATCACCTCTCTCTCTCCATACCACATCTGCTGTGCTCAGAGGGGGTCACTTAGGCTGAAAAAGCTCAGGTTTGAACTCGTCATGCTCAAGGATGGTAAGATGTTTCCAGTCATAGGTCAGTCATGGAACTTGCTTCTACATGAGATCAGACATAGTGAACCTTCTTGCCATGACTTGGTTTATATTTGAGAAATTAAACAATTTAAAATCTCTCAAATATTTGTAGAAATTTTGTGTCCACATACCAAAAATACCCTAATGGGCCTAAAATACTCTAATGGACCTCAAGAGAAATCTAGTTATCTCTTAGAACAAATTATATGATAGCAGATGTGACTTGAAGAACTGTGCCTCCTTAACTGCCCCATGGTTGAAGACAAAGCCAATCTTGAACACCCCATCTGCCTCTGGTGTAGTTAACATACTGCCCATGACAAGAACCACAAGCCAGAAAGTTTCAAGAGCAGAGACAGAGACTGTAGGACAAAAATCCAGAGTGCTTTCAATTGAGAAAAATGTAGGTCTGGGGCAAAATTTCAGCACAGCTAGAGTGACACACTCAACTGCTTATGCTCAAGATGATCTAATGAAGTGGGTTGAATTACAAAGAGTACAATTCAATTTCTGATACAGACAAATCCCTGACAGTTCCCCAAACAAAGATTTTTTTAAAGCTGTTGATACAGACAACTGTAATGAGCCAACCTAGAGTGGAGGAAAAAGGAATGTTCTGTGTTCAGAAGAAAAACTGAAACATTATGTTGCTACCAGCAGTGCAGTAATGGATGCCAAAGACAAGAGAGCAGTCACAAGGGAACAAGTTATCACTCTCAATACCCACCTCATTAGTAACTGAGAGAATTGACAGTGCAGAATCACAGTACTTCAGTGCATTGTTTTTCTGGCCAAGATCTTTATAGCACTGAGAAGAAAAAACATTTTGTTTTCCAATCAGACCACTGTAAGAACACCAGAGTCTACAAATCATTACTTTTAAAAGAACTTGGTTACCTTTGCCAAATATACATAATTGCATTTGGAATATCCTGGATGCATTTCTTCTGCCTAAATAATAAAAAACAGGAAAGAAAATAGACATAAAACTTGTGCGATGAGATTTATGTGGTCTGCATAACAGTTTTAGTAACGCACTACATTTCCTCAAACATAAGCTGGAATCATCCCTACTCTGTGTAATGCAATCTGTTTAGTAGCACTTAAAAAAAAAATCAAGAAAACAAGAAAATATAAAACTTAAACTCTAAACCAAGCATATGAGATGCTGATAGTGAACACACAAAAATGTTCTGTACTGCTTGCTCTCCTCTCTCCTTAAGTGCTCTATAAAGATCTGTACAAGATCTATTGGATTCATTCACTTATAGGGTAGGTTTGAAGATACCACTGTCTCTAGATTAATATTTATTTCCTCATCAAAGAAATAAGAAAGCAATCAACCATTCACACTTTGTGTAATGAGTAAAGAACTGTGTTCATCAATTTTACAATTATTTCTCTTTCACAGACTCTTATGTTCTAGCTCTGGATTCACCTTTCTTTTCAAATATTCATCTTCTGAAAAGTTCAGGTAATTAAAAAAGTTCGATAATGTCTTTCTTTTAAAAAAAACAAATCAAGGATATAGAAGCCTGACAGATGAATAAAACCCTTACTAATGAAGAAGCATCTTTTAATCAAAAAACAGCTTTTGGGAGGGAAAAATTACATCAGTGAAATTTATAGTAGCTGTAATCCTTGGACCAAAACAATGCTGCTTTCACCACAATTGTGTAGAATCAAACAACTGAAAAAGAAACCCAAACAGTTGTCTTTTAGACAGTAATTTGATTTTTGTTGCTGAAGATGACTTAAAACCACAGTCACTCTGCAGCCAACCACAAAATGCCCTGAAGCTGAAGTGAATGTTTCAAATTATTTCTACCATTTTTGGAATTTGACCTTCAAGACAAAATCTCCTAAACTGGGAAGACGGCAATGTATTGTACTGTCCAAAATTCAGGAGATCATTCAATCTCTAAATAGACTAAGAACACAGAAAAGAAGCACTTTTGATAGTTAGGAAAATATACCTGTCCAATCTCTTTGAAAAACTTTCTGAAAGTAATTGTAATGATAGAAGTTTATGCTCTGAATCCAGTCATGTGAAAAACTTGTATGCTTTTGAGCTCCAGAAGCAGAAGTGATTCAAATGGAAAGCACTAAAAGATAGATTTCTTTTATTCAAGTGGTGTTTTCTTGTAACTGTGTTCAAATAGAATGCCCAGGAACATGAACCCATATGACAGGGCTTTCTTCTCTACTTCACTGCAAAAGCCATTTCATCTCCACAAATAAGAAAGGCTTCTACTGAAATTCAATGGAAAAAAGTTTCAGATCAGAAAAAAGAGAAGCACCACAATGTCAGTCTTCCTTGCCTATGTCAACCCTCCTGCAGAAACAGGCAAATCAGCAATTATCACCATCACTATGGTTCATTTGTTTCAACAGCATATGTAACTAACCTATATCCACATCACATTCAATTCAATAACTATTAACCATGGCAATTAATTGGAGAATTTCGAGCGAAACTAAAAAAAAAAAATAAAGGTGCTAACCATTCATGTTCAAACTAATTTTAAAACTGAAAAGAAAAAAATATTTTCTTAGAAAGCTCTGTGGTGTTTAGAAGAGCCCTGAATTTATAGCTACTGAACATAGTCTGTTGAACAGACATCTTAACAATACTCACATATAACAGCTGGTAAAGAGCCACACAGGAAAACCCTTGGCTAGGACTTACCTTAAGGAAATTCTGCAACGCTTCTTCTACTGTTGAAGTTGGTGGAGTCCCAAAGAGAGCAGCAGCTACTTTCTTTTCGATCCAAGACAACTGAGCTACCTAGAATTAAAAAAAAAGTAATTAAAAAGTCAGATTTCTTTACAGTTGCTTCTCAGTTTTGCAGTAAATACTGTCTTTTGTACTGTAATACCTACACAACGTATTTTGGAAAAGTATCTGTACAGGAATGCTTCATAGTGTAAATTTGGCCAGCTCAAAGCAGTCTTTTGGATTTTAGACTTCGATATGACCAAACACCAACATTCTCAATGTAAGATTACTCCCATGTTCAAAGCTTAAAGTACATTTTAGGTTTCATAGCACTTTGCCTTTTAAAAATACCTAAGGCTAGAAATAGAGTTTGAAATTTGTTAAGGTTTTCATGAGATAGACAGCTTTGCATGATAATCTATGCACTGAATATTTTCCTTCATTATGAAAAGCTGTTGCTGCAGTAAAAATGTGAGTGGTTTTGGAGCTTGTATAACAAGTTCATTTATTACACAGAAGATGGTGACAACCACTGTTAAGAAATAGGCTTCCTTTTTAGCTCTTCCAGTCTGACAAATAACACTTGCCAATGACCTCATTTCAGGAAGATGAGTTGCTATAAAAGGACCTAAGGGAACTGTCATATTGCCACAAAATGCACATGATTTCTTCCCTTACAAACACTGACACCTGACAGAAACTGGTTACTGCCATAAGGTATTTGGCTCCATCACCCAACCCTCACATCTCCAGCAAAGGACGGAGTTGCTAACAAATGCAATGTGAATGAAGAGCCTGTTTAAGTGGAGGAGTGAAGCTACTTTCCTTTGGACACTTCTACCACATCTATAAAGAAAAGTCAGGACGTCTTTCCTTCACATCACTATTTGAACCACAGCACTGAGGCTCCTGTCACAGAGCAGATGAGTCGAAGAATGGTAAAAAACAAGGTTCTGTATTTTCTGGCCTGATCTATGCAGAGACAACACACAGAAGAGGCACGCACAGGCAAAGAACGAGAGTCTCTCATCAGAGACTTGGAGACGAAATATGAATCATATAGTGACATCTCTTTCTCAGAAGGAGCTTCAATTCAAGAGTTCAGCCTTGAAGTCAAGTCTCTCCTACTGCTATAGAATTTTAAATGGTTTTGCTTGGTTTTAGATTATTCCTGCCTCATTCCCTAGCTTGTCAATAACTACAGGGCTGTTGCTCCTTCCCCCTACCAGCTCCACCTATATCCAGCAATTATCCAGTAGATGTCAGTTAATACTGTAAAATATGAGAACCCACACTCTCATAACTATCCACAGCTACCACCCAGAATGCTTCTCTTTTGAATAGACATCAAGTTCTATCTACTTCTTGTTGCAAACTGCCCTAAAAATACCATTGCAAACATGCGAAGTACAGGTCAACATGCAACCGGAAAACACACAGCATCATGTTTTCTCATCTGGCCTCAATGTCTCTAGCTACATAAGTGCAGCATTGCTTGGAGACAGAAGGCATCCTGTTCAAGTCTTGCTAGCTGCTCAGCAGGGTCCCAATGCCTTATTTGTTACATGTCATCAGTAAGTGTCTCACACAAAAGCACTAAAAATTATAACCCAGAAAGAAACAATATTATGAAAATAAAGCTTTTTTAAAAAATTCTTTTTCACATGTTTTGCTCTTGAAGCTTCTTCTAAGAATATAAAATGTTTTTTTACAAAACCTTGCCAGCAATCATGAAGTTCTTACTCGCTGAAGCAACAAGATGTTGCTGCCCCTGCAGTGCGTTCCCACTGTGCTATGGACTGCAGCACACTGCTTAAAACTTCTAATTGTAGGTATGTATATAGTTTCCTTCCCATTTCATTTCTCTCACTGTTGTATAGTTTCTGAGACATATTCTGCAAGCGTTATTAAAAGAATTTTTGCCAAAGTGCTGTTTTCTTCATGTCAATCTACCATTGCCTTGCTCTCTCTTCTTTTGGAAGAGGAAGAGGGTTTCTGTATTTCTAGGTCCATCACATCAAGAGAGAGGAAGAGAGAGGATAAAAATAAAGGGAATGTATTACACTGCAAGAGCACACAACACCCTGGAGATACACAGTGCACAGATACAATTACCACGCTCTTGTCTGCTGTTATGCAAGACTGAGGAAACAAAATTGCAGTTTTTCCATGAGGAGTTATAATTAACCACGAAAACACAAGTACTTCCTGGCAGTTACTTTATTTTCTTATGAGATTTAATCAGAACTGATTTACTGAGGTTTTAGTCTTTATTTTGTCTGGCTTGGGTGCTGCTTTGCACTACTCAAACTTTTTAAAAAAACATATGCAGTCGGCCATTTTTATTACACAAATCCCATCAAGCTAAAACAATGTTTAAAAGTGAAATGCATGTAAGCACATTTTGTGTTAAATGCATGTAAGCACATGCACATTTCACACAAAACCACCCACACTGAAAGGAGGTTTAGTGAGGTGGGGGTCAGCCTCTCCTCCCAGGTAACCAGTGAAATAGCACCAAGGGGAGGTTTGGATTAGATCTTAGGAAAATTTCCTTCACTGAAGGGGCGGTTGAACATTGGAATAGGCTGCCCAAGGAAGTGATATAATCACCTCCCTAGAAGTGTTCAAAGACATGTAGGTGTGGCTGTGGCACCTGGGGACACGGGTTAGTGCCGGGTTAACCTTAAAACGTCTTTTCCAACCTTAATGATTCCATGGCAATAGTGAGGTTTTTTTAATGTGCACTCTATCCAGTGTTATACTTTGCGACTATTCCAGAGACAATCTGAGAATTCTGTGATGTTTCAGCAATCAGACTTATATGCCACTGGCTTGATGAATTTGTCACAGTAATCCTAGCCCTCCATATATGATGTACCTAGTTCACAGAAGTTGTCCAGGTTCCCTGCATGGTCAGTACAGAGAGGCATTTCCATTAGGCAATTCCTCTTCACCTACATTAGCCTGGGATGAACAGTTCTATCTTTCTTCTTTTTCTTTCCTTCAACTACAAAAGGAGCACAGACCCTCAGGATAGCTAAAGGCAGCTGAGGTAAATCCCATCACAACAGCTTAACTGTGCCCCACCTGAGTCTGTCTGCACCCCTCTGTGACAGAAGTGGGACAAATGGAAATGACCTGCTAAATGCAATACACAAAATTGTGTCCCAGAGCAATAATGATGAACAGGAAATTATACCCTTCCCCTAAACACACATAAGCAAAGTCTTTAATTTGAAATAACTTTATTTGAGTAACTCTTACACCATGTTCAATGAAATGGAAACTTTGTTTCTACTATACCAAGTTATTAATCACTCTCTGTCTGTAAGCAAGCACAGGGAAAGAAACTCCTGGCATAACATGCTCTAGTGTAGTGCAGAACTGACTGCTACAGTCAAGGTTACTCCAACAGTGCAAAGTGCATCAAAATCAAGCATAGAGTGTAACTGCCATCAACGACAGCAGAACCACGATTTCACTTACTGAGTATTCCAAGAGTGGCAGAGTGCAGAATGTAATAAGGCAAACAGCTACTTTTGCAAGTTATAGCTACAATAACAACAACAACAAAATTAAGGAATGAAGATTGGTTTTGCCCTACAGATGATTTCCACATGTTAAGTGAGTTTTGGTTTTTTTAGGTCTCTGAAACTCTCATGTCAGTCCTGCCAGAAGCCTGAAAATTCAGAGAAGCACTGCAAGGAACACTGTGTTTCCACAGAATATCATGTTTTAATGTACTGGGTCACTCAAGGAACATCACTCTGCAGCTGCCATACATAAGGAGAGCTAGTCCCACCCACTCAAGAGCAACAAACAAAGATCTGAGGAATCATCAGCCAACTCCTGATCTCCCTCAGAGCTGAAGGGCAGTGGGTCATCCTGACAGCCTGGCCTTTGCCAAGCAGAGGAGGCCACTCTACAGTATCCCAAAGCAAACAGAGATGCTTGTCTCAACCAACCTCTTCTACAGATCTGTCAACAAGCTGTCATCCATTTATTCTACCAAAATTTCTGTTATATCCAGAGATGGATGAAAGGCATTCCCAGAGTTAAACTGCAGCTGAACTTTAAGTTCATGCTCGGCACTCTTCCATCAGGCCTCTTGTATCTCTGAGGGCCGAGGCAAAAAATGTGGCTCTCCCCTAAATACTAGGAAAATTAATTTCAAAATATCTCTTACTCTTCCTTAGCCAAGGATGAGCAAAAATCATATCTACATACTGAAACAGAGGCTGGATTTTTGTCTTCTGTTTTTTATAAGAAGCAAACAAACCCTGCCCACTCACAGCTCCTTTCAAATTCCAGAATGTTGGTACAAAGGAAACTAACCCGCCTGAATTGAAAAACCATCCAGGGTTGACTTTCAGCCCTAAACGACATCCTCTTCCAATGCTTCTTTGCTAATAGCTCACTGAAGACATACCACACAACTGTCTTCCATAAAGGTAAATCACACAATCAATACAGCTTCAGTAAAATATTAATGGCACCTAATAGAAATATCTCTAAAAGAGAGTTTCTTTTTCTTTTTCATTACAATGTATTAATGTAAAATTGTATTAAATCATTTTGCAATGTTTTGACTTCTGGAAGAGATTAAGTAACAGGACACCAATTTTGAAATACTGGCTTCCAACAAAAATATTCTCTTTCTTGGCAGCTGAGGAACTCAGACAATCTGCACAGGCATTTAGGTATTTATTCAGCTTGAATTGGGCTTTTCATTTTCCAGTGAGGGAAGCCCACTTAGCGAGCACTCTAAGGAACTGGATCAATTTGTCCCCTGATGTAAGCCAAATAGATACTGAGACACACCAGAGACAATTCCAAAACGTGACATGTAACCTGCAGAAAGAAAATCCCAGGAGATCTAATTTTTAACACACTACTAGCATTTACCAAGGACTCTGATCCAGTTTTACAAGTACATGCTAGCTGGTCTGTGCCTGTCCTGTAATGGTGAGTAGACATAAGTCTTAACCAGACAGTTCTATAAGCTATTTGAAACATTAAAACACTTAGCTCCCCCCCAACACACAAGTATAAAGAATTATCAGATAATTGTGTCCAAAACTTTAAGGAAATAATTCTTATAACCACGCACCATAGATCCATTCACTTCTTGTATACACAGCAGGTCTCACAGGCCCATCATGACATCTATGAAATGATTGGTGAAAATCTTGCCTACCTAATTGTGATACCAGAAGTAATTTTACAACAGAGCAGATATGATTATATTATCCTCCTCTTTTGTACATCTCCACTGACTTTATAATGGTAAGATAAATAAGAAACAGCAAAAACTGATTTTTAGACAAGGTGGAGCGCAACTGTCACTGGCTCTGCATCACAGACAAACCCCAGCTGCCGTGAGACAGTGAAAACCCAGCTCATCCTTTCTGCTAGAAGGTGCTATGACACCTTGCAGCAGCTTCATTTCTGGCCCAGCAAAAATAACTGCTGAGTAAGAAACTTGGCAGTGCTGCACCACTATCTCCTTGCAAAAGACTGTGCTACACTGAGGAAGGTGAGAAATGGCAGTCAGGCCAAATTCTGCCACAACTCCATGAATTAAATAGCTTTTACTAGTACAGCATGCAGTCTCTGCATATAGACTTCAGTCTTCAATAAATCTGCATTTGCCTCCACTGGTTTAGGGGTGACAGGCTCGACAGTTAGACTTGAAGTTAGACTTGGTCTTGAAGGTCTCTTCCAACTTTGGTCACTCTGTGACTCCCCACTTTTTACCTCAAAATCTTTTCAATGGATTTTCATTTGTGAAAATGAATCATAACCAAGTTGCACTTGAAGCATCCCCATTTACAATATATTATGAAATTCCTATTTTTCAGTTCGCCATCCAAAAAACCCTATGCTAGACAATAGTAATAAGATCCCGTAACATTAAATCAGGAGTGAATGGGAAATACCTGACTATACTAGGAAGACTTCAGTACATCAGATTTCTCAAAACTGTTATCAAAGCCTATAAAATATCAAAAACTTGTTATCTTTTTTAAGTATAGTGCTTCAGTAAAAGAATATGTGACCAAAATTGAACAAAAATAGCTTGTAAGCAATACCTATGAAAGAACAAATATTGTGGCTAATCCTAACTAGATCCCCAAAGTCAGCTAGGCTAAATGTAAAAACTAACCTTCTTGCCCGAATCGTCCCTTTTTCTTCCTTAATTTTCTCACACTGCACAACACAGCCTTCCCAGCCTCAACAAAAGCGAGACTGAACATTAAAAACAGAGTATCTAACAGGAGCATTATCACTCCATCTACAGGTACTGGTACAGATGAGTGACAAAGGAATTTTTCAACACTCTATCATAATCTCTACCCTGACAAAGTATTTGGAACCAATGCCACAGCTAACAGTCCTCTTTTGGGATAATTACCACAGCATGAAACTTCACAGTCTGCAGAACAGGAGCAAGGAATTTGGCATATCTTCCACAAGCTCCTGTGACTACCTACAGAACATGTATGGCCAAAACCTGTGTTAGTGGATCAGTACAGAAAGCAACTCACTCTGCTAATACTCGTGAGGATATTGCCAATCTCACTGGGCTAGGGTTAAAAACCAGTAATGCCTCAAAACTAATGTTTCCAAATGACCCCATCCTGCTACTGGAAGTGTGCAAAGACCGTAAGTTTTTAAGAGCTGGCAGCCCCAGAAGTTGAACAAGATGTTATTCAGTCCTATACTTGCATTTATTTAGAGTACAAAAATCTGTTTATGTGCTTCAGGTTACTATTTTGTCATAGCAGTCACAGAAGGCAAGAATTAAAAATTAAAAAAAAAAAAAAAGAACAACAGAAATATGAAATAAATCCTTACATATTTCAGTGGCTACATCTGTTTAGGTAGGTTGTTTCACTTAAATGCAGGTCAGGTCATAACCTAAAGCAAATGCTAATCTGTGGTTTCAATGTTTAGTAAGGAAGTCCTGCATAGATGTTGTAAGTGTGGGATATGAATTTGTACCAATACAGTAAAACAAACCACATGTATTACTCAGTCAGGAAGTGGTGATTATCATGAAAATTAAACAAGAGTAAAAAAAAAAAAGTGCAATAAGAACAAAGTGAGCTATACTGAGATTGCATGTTTCCAAAAAGCAGCAGTTCACATAAGAAATAAGCCATGAAAAACACCTGGGAGTATTTGGCATTGGAAGCTGCAGTTAGCTGTTGGTTACAGCACAGTATAAAAGTGCTAAAGGAATCATTGGTGAGACAGATGCTTCTCAGAGGCAGGACAGCAGGCATACTATAGGACCATCTTCAGCAACTTATTTTTGCATAGCTAATGCTGATATTCAAGAGTACACTGTGACAAAAAGCAAAAAGCCAAGTTCCTTGAAAAAGCTGGTGTCATTCCTTATTCAAATCAACAGATAAAAAACACGGTTGCTAAAAGCTCTTTGAAAGTTAAATACATGAACTGAAAAACTGCTGAAAGATTACTTTGCAGTAAGTCTTGTTGCAGATAAAGACAAAGCCTGCAATGTGTCACAGCAAATCCCTCTTTCCAGTTTGCAGGCACTTTGTAGTGACTTGCATTGGAAGTATCCAAAAGAAAAAAGCTTGGCTGGAATTCACTGTGCATTAGCAGTCATTATTCTGAGAAGACTCACAGTGATCTTTTACAGCATAGACAAAGCAAGAATGTTTTCTTCCAACAGAAGTTTCCTCAAAGCACTAGAGATGAACCAGTACGGACAGCCAGCTGAGCCCTCAAAGATGTGGATTACCAAAAAAGACAACTCTCTTATTAAAGCACAAGCACAATTTTTCTAAAAAAATTATCAACAGTTCATATTGTAAGCCAATTATTTTATTTCTTCATATATGAGTATTTATCACTACAGAATCTACTACAACCTAATACAATCTTTATAAAATATAAATAAAAATATATAACTAAATCTTTAAAAGCACCTGTTGTACTGGTACAACATAAATTGCATCTCTTGCAAAACTCATTGGTGAACTACAGATTTTTATGCATGAATATTTTGGGACATTCCCTTGGAATTTACCAAGCCAGTATGGTAGCCTTGCTGTCACAGATATAATCCTGCAGCATTTAAGTGCCTTTAACTTAAGTTATGGATGGGAAATAAAGTTACCACATGGCTATGTAACCAGCCCATGTTCACCCAGAAAGTTTATGGCAGAATAAAGAAGTGAACTCAAATGGTCATCCTTCCTCCCTTCCAAATATAAGTTACTTTTCATGCATTCATTCATTCGTTCATTCATTAATAAAAAAAACTTGAACACAACAACGAGGCTCATACAAGCACAGCTTACCTAATTACATTGCAGGAATGGTCAGCTGTGAGCATCATGCATCTGGTAGTGAACTCAGGAAGTGTAAATGTCTGCCTCATTTAGCTCATATATCTACTTAAATAAACACCTACTTTGTCTTAAGTCCCACTATTTATTATCATTTTTTAGTATACTCAATTCATATGTTAGACAAATAAAACACAACTTACTGAATAGCACCATCTTCCATTTAGGTAATATAAAAGGGGATCTTGAGGCTTAAGTTCAATTGCCTTGTCTAGGTGCTCCTATTGGAAAGAAAATTAGTATTACTTTAGATGTTTGTTTGGCAAGCGTGTTTACATTCTAAGTAGTTTGATGCAAGTCAGAAACAAATTCAGAAATTCTCTTCTGCTGCAATTGTCTTCTAACAATCTAAAAATATTTTAACTAGCAAATCCCTTCCTCATGGAGGGAAACCACAAAATTATTTAGCAACGTTGCACACAATGCAAGAAGGCATGCTGTATTTAGAACATGACTAAATAGCTCTAAAATTCAGTCAAATAATTCAAGAACTTTTGTCTTAAAAAGGCAACAACTTCAATTAAATTTATTTCATTTACAGTTAGTATTAGGAAACTGTCACAGATCAAATCAGTGAGGAAGCAACTACTCTTGAATAGATCTTACATGCCAGCACCCTTTACTGAAGCATAGGTTCCTTCCTCTTTGGAATGTGACTGCCCCAATGAAATAGTACTTGACACAATTGTTATTATAATGTGAAATTCAGAAAATAAAATGGTTCTGTTTACAATGAAACTACAAAACCTATAAAGTATCTAATGAGGTCCTTCTTCCAAAACCATTTTCATTTCAGGTCACGAGTACCTTTATTTCTCTCTTTAATTTACCAAAAAAGCTCTTATTGCTCAACCTGAGTTGGAAGAAAAAATAATTATTTCAGCCCTACCATTTGCCTCTCAAAATAAATCCCACTTGAACATTTCCTTTGCCCCCCCCAAATATCTGTCTTTCTAATTAAGCCAGTCACAAAAGTATTTGACTTACACATATATAAGAGACCATTATATCATCATTTTCATTAACTATTCAGATAGGAGCTATGTTTTCATACTACTATTTTCCCAAATCCAGAGATTTCAGGATTTACTTGTGAGGAGGAAAACCTCCCTGAAACAGCTACTGCTCACACCGCGACTCTTTTAAAAGTCCATCCTTGAACAGCTGCAGCACTTGTGTTATTTGTCATCTTCGTTTTGTTCCCAGCTTGTCCCACTGCTCAGGGCTTAGCTCACTTGGCACGGCTCAGATGTAATTAATGCTCTCTCATAGGAAAGCTCTGCCACACTCCAAGTCCTAACACAGACATGTTGTGAGAGGAGCCCATCCCAGGCATTCCCCAGGGACTGGAACATGTCTGTTGCCTTTCACTGTCACCCAGAAAGGGGGGACTCCAGCTCGGAGGGCAAGGGATGGATGGAAGTTGTCTAAGCAATGCTGAGGACAAGGAGGGGGAGAGTAGCACATGTAACACAAACAGCTAACTCTAAAAAACACAATTACCTTTGCAAGGACAGTGTTAAAACAAACATTACTTAAGGGAAACATGAAGGATGATTGCAGAACTGTGTTAGCTCATCACTCACTTTTTCATAAATTTTGATTTTCTAAACAGAATCATTATTGCCTTTCCTCCCCCCTTTGACTACAAAGGAAATCAGAAATCTTAATGCTGTTCCCAGAATCCTACCTCAATTCTTATTCTTTGCAAGCATATAATTTATTTGCATACATAATAATAACCTTTTTGATTTAACTTCAGCACCAAAATAGACCTGTGAGGCTGAATTACTGTGTTGGAAAAACCTGTCTTTGACACTATATAAGGAAATAACTTAAAGGAATAGCTTTAAAAAACCAACCCCAAATCCTACAAAAACATACCTTAAAGAGATAACCATTCCTGATTTTGTTTTGTACACTTTCAAACTGAGACATATAGCCACACATAATTGCAAACCTGAGAGGGGAAAAGAAAAACACACACACATACTTTTTGTGACTTAAATAAACCTTTGAATCAAATTACAAAATATTTCAATACCTAATGTATACATTTACACTTGTTTTTTTTTCCATCTGGATGGCTGGATGGAAGTTCGGCATGAGCTATACATATTCAGGAACAGACAAAAACACAAACCAAAACAAAACAACGGAAACAAGGAGAAGTTCAAATGACACTATTTAGGTTGTCAATTAAGTGAAAAAACAGATTTCTCCTCCAAAATTTCAGCAATTTAGTTGAAAGTGCGACACTAGACTGGCTCTACCATTGACAGCAGTTTACCTTGACACATTGTGCTCTGCACTTCACTGGGAACGTGAGCACAAGCAGCTGCAGCACCTCACCCATGAAGGCAAATGCCTGGGGTGCGCCCAGTAGGAAGCCGTACAGACCTCAGAAACATTCACAGTTGCCTTCTACCCTTCTTAAGTACCCCAGTGCACTCCTGCACTTCTGACATTCTTCTAGCATCTTTAAAATTTGAAAACATACACACACATTCTGCTCTAACAGGATCACTACTACTATTACTAGATGTCTATTGCTAAGATTATTATTATTTCTATTATTATTACTTTATCGTAAATTGGGGACACTGAGTGGTAAAAGAAACATGAGGTAATTTTTATAAAATATCTGTATTGTTAAGCAGGTATAAGTGAAAATACTTTCAGAGGTAAAGCTATAAAGATTCAGATCTCCTAAGCAACACTAGTATCTTATTGACACTCCACCTAAATTTCTATTGCTTTCTTCTTATTTCTTCAACAGTTATAGAACCTCTATGCATACGGAATTTCTTGCACAGATATAAATTGTAGTTTCCTTGGACCAATTTTCATTGGTATTAAGATAACTTTGCACCTCTGTACAAAATTAACAGAACCACCAACGACATAGTTAAGCAGCAAAACCTCATGTAGATTATTTTTCTATTATTTTTCAGAATTTTGCTTTTTTATAAAATATTTTACAATGCAACACCAGACCAAATGAAAATAAAAAAATAATCCTAAAGGAGGGAAATCAAGTTGAAGTCCTGAGGAAAACATGAGTTACGCAAGCTTATTGAGTTAATTATGGTAACACAACCACAATCTGTATGGAACACACAGTTTTTAAGCGCTATTAAACATGAGCTTTCTTAATTTCTTTATATAATGTAATTATTCAAGCTCCAGTGAATCCTCATTAAAATGTCATTGCTAAAAAAACCCAAGAAATTATTTTATTCCTTACTTATATCTAATGGTTTTAAGTTAGAAATACTCATGCTACAGGTTGTTGCATTTTTTGGTCAGTAAGCGTTCCCAGGTAAGGCAGGGAGTCAGAAGAACAGCAGTTGAGCTTGTAAGAGCTCCAGACAGACTGTCAAACACTGTTGAGCAGGGTGTTTGTTGTGACCAATGTGCACCGGACAAAATCCAGCTAATGGCAGCACTACTGCTGACAGAGCCGCAGAAAGAGTGCATTTCCTATGGGAATGAGCTGCGGCTGAGGGAAAAGGCAAGGGGTGGGGGTCAGGAAAGTTCAGGTATTTAGAAAGAGGGGGGAGGTAGTGAAAACTTTATTAGGGTTAAGTAACTCAGGCAACATTGCCCCTATTCCCTTCACTCATTAAGTGCTAATCAGATAAACTCAGCATACCATAGCTAAACGGATTGCTGCTACAAAAGAAAACAATGAAAAGCGAACAAGCTAATCCAGCATCTTGCAGTATTTCCCTGTCTGTGCGTGACAAGAAAGAGGGCCTTAGTTTAAACTAGTTCAAAGAAAAACTTCTACTTACAGCTAAAATCTCTAGAGAGGGAAATCCCAATGAAATTTTCACCGAATTAAAAGTAAGCTAACCTACTAACTTTAAATACCCATTATGTTTCCAAGGGGGAAAAAAAAAGTCTTTCATATCTTTACTAGGTTTCTTCGGTTTTTTTATTTAATTTGTTTTAGTTTGTTTTGGTTTTTTTTTAATTTTATACTTTTGAAATGGGTTAGCCAGCCAAGTGATAAAAATTATTTAATTTTTGAAATTCTATGGCATTTTGGATATTCATTTCATTTCTAAAAAAATACCACAAAACAAAACAAAACAAAAAAGGTGGCCTTTCTTCCCTTAAACGAATTTTTAGACATTCTAAATAATTTTCAAAGAGTTTAAAACACAAGGCAAACTTTTATTTTCACTGGTGCAAAGGGTAATTTTAATCATTGAATGGTCTGTGTTAGAAGGGACTTTAAAGATCAAGTTTCAACTCCCCTGCCATGGAGAGGGACACCTTCCACCAGACCCGGTTGCTCAAAACCCCATCCAGCCTGGCCTGGAACAACTCCAGGGATGCCCATTCTCTGGGCAATCTGTTCCAGTGCCTCACCACCCTCATGGTGAGGAAAATGACCAAAGAAAACGAGGCAGGGAATAACTAGAAACGCTTCCATCTGCTTCGTGTCATTCCTTCCTTGGCCCCAGCGCTCCCTGGTCACCTGCCCCATCTCGTGGCGACAGAGGGAATACTGAAAAGATGATCACACAGCAACATGCAAGTATCTAATGAAATGGTTTAAAAGCACATGTCTGTTAGAAGTGCAAGCGATACGGGCTCTCTGCACAGCCATTACCTCCCTCACACCCTTTGAATATCAGAGTACTGCTTACAGAGCTTTCACAGAAAAAAATAAAGAGGAAATCGTATCAGCAAAGAGCTGCCAGGAATGACCTATTTGCTGAGCTGATGTTACTCCTGAGTAATGTAAAAACACCAGCCTCAGACACATTCATCTAGATAAACACAACAATAATTACCTCATTATGGCTGACACAGTACTTCGGTTGGTGTAAAAAAATGTTATTCCCAGATGGAAGAAAAATTACTGAACACAGTGTAGAAGCATATGATTAATCACCACAATTAACAAACCTTTATTAAGCATAAACACAATCAAACAAACTCAATATAATAGGTCAGCACCATGTTTCTCTGTCACAAATGATGTCCTGAAACTTCGACTTGCAAGAAAGTCTAGCTGAGAGAGATGGATGCCAAGTACCTACGTAGCCCTTACGCAGAAGGTCCTGATCAAAGTGAATTAACATTTTCCCTTCGGGTGCTACAGAATTTCTATGTGTATTCAAGCCACAAAAAACTGTAAGGGGCATATCTTACCTATAGCCAAAAAAAAGAGAAGCAGGTTGATCCAATAATTTTATCAAGCCAATTTGAATTTTAATACCAAAAATGATACTAACACTTAAGAATCTACCATCTACAGCTTCTTCTGTACGAGAAACATTTACAGAATAGATTTTGAAATCTCAAATGAAGATTAAGTCACATTAGGGCATTTAAATACAGAATGATTTCGCTTTTCCCTGATAAATTCCACATGCCCAAAATCAGAAATAACATGCACCTTCCCAGACTTGTTCCTTTTATATATTCCAAATCTAAAAAAACCTTTTATGTCACATAGACTTTGGAAATGCATGGGTACAGGGCTTACATTCAGAAATCTAGACCTCCATTTTAGCATCCCAGTATCAATAGGAAAGAAAAACATCAATTTTTCTTAATTGTATCTGACAAGATTTTGCAAATGGGAGGAGAGTTTGTGACATTTACCACCACCAAAGTTTAATTCATGTGTTTCATAACTGTTTTTCACTCCCTCCTCCTAATCTGAGAAATATTTAATGTGTAAAGTAGTGTGAGCAAAGGCTAATGTGTGGGCAGCGCACAAGAGGCCCAGTGAAAATAAAGTTAATTTCCATTCCAGTTCTAAATGTGTTCTTGTACCTCCCCATCTCTGCACGGCTCAGTTCTGTGCATGCCATCTTATTTTTTAGCCCCCAACTCCCCCACTCACCAGTTTCACCCACTTACATATTCCGACAGTCTCTGCAATGCAGTGAGACCCACAGGATTTCTTTTTGACATGATTTCAGTAAGATACAAATTTCTGTGTAGGGAGATTTTGCAACTTAAGTTACTGATTGCAATCCCTGTTGCATTGGCCTTCCTGAGATCCCAGTTTTGCATACTTTATATTGTATCACTTTGCTACTGAGATATTTAATCTACAAAAATGCATCTGACACGAAGTTTCCATGGAAAGGTAAAGTATTGGTTTGATATGATCATCCTTATGGGGATATGGAAGCAGCGGCTGATAATGTCTAAGAGTGCCAACACACCAAGTAAGATGTGCCAAGGTGCAAAGCGAAATGTTTAGGTGATTTTTTTGTTTGCAAGATGTTTTTGTTAATGGGGATTTCATTTCCCTTTCCTTCTTCTTGGAATATAAATGGAGTCTATAGGTTAGAAATTCACAGAAACACACTTTTCATATTAAAAATTCACCAGAACACTGAAGCTGAGCTCCAGGGAAACATCAGATGTAGCATACACTTGTGTAGGTAACACTTGCAAAACCATGAGAAACAAACCCCTACTTTGAAGTTTTTTAAACCAAAGGTCAGGACATTAAGAATTCTGGCACAATTTATGTAACACATGCAGTATACCAAATCAAGGGAAAATGCCGCTGTGAATGTGTATTCACGGAAATTCACTAGCAAAACAGGTGAATGCCATGTTCTGCATTCCTTAGGCTGTGAAATCCACAACTGTGTTCAACTCTGTGTTTTCAGAAATTTCACTTTTATAACAGACAGTTGTTACAGATAGAAATAAAATCTTGAAGAAATTTGCGGGATAGTCTTCACAAGTGTAGAAACAGAGTGAAACAATAGCTTTCAGAGACAGTAATACAACAATTCTCCTTCACAGAAATATAATAGGGATCATTAGGTTGTCAGAATTATTTCCTCTGTGACCATTCTAGCAAAAAGCTTGTAGTAAACAGATCTTTTCACATGCCAAACCTTCCTCCTTTGCACTCGCATGAGTATGCTGCAGTAGTTCACTGATCCACTCATTTCAGGACAAGTTATAGCTTTTGAGAAACGGCTTCTGAATTTGAATTTTTTTTTTTAAATTACATAATTCAAAGATTACTGACTAATATTACACATAGTTAAGAACAAAGATTGCTGTGAAATTTCTTAGTTCTTTCCGTGAATCAAATACAGGGCAAAGAACTACTAGCTGGAAACTTTGTATTTCTGCACCAAGTATCAAATCCTGAAAAATCCGACTGCATGATAGAAACAGATGCTTGTTGCTTGCAAGTTATCTGCCCCATCTAAGTTTAAATAAGGGATAATTAAGGGCAGCAGGTAACAAGCATTTAGTTAGAAACAGGTGAGGATTTAAGTTCAAAGGTTCTTGGCAGCATGACCATATCCTATAACATATTTCAAAATCTTGAAGAGTTTTGTTTCACTGGAGAATTATTTTTATGCCATTACACCTTACAAATCTGACAAATTATCGGTTAGAATTCTATTACTGAGACAGAATGTCCACTTTTTTGTGGGAAGTTTGTGTAAAATCACCAAAATACCCAAATGACAATGAATATTTGCATCCTCTATGGAAGCAACCTGTACCTCATCTGTAGTGTTGCCTACCAGTGAGGGACTGTCCCTCAGCTCTGGAATTCACTTCCATGGAAAACCCAGGGCTTGTGAAAATATCTGCATTTCTGATTAACACTCACACACATGACAGAGAAAACTCGTGGAGGGAGGTGTGTTCAGGAGGAGTCTCACTTCAAGCTACTGGGTTTTCACTGGCTAACTTCACTTGTGCCTAAATGAGATGTGCTGTATGACTCCCACCAACAGGGGAGTTCTAGAGAGTAACACAAACTCAAGAGCAGCACCTAGTTAGTTTGTGGCAAACAAACCAAAGCTCAACACAAAGAATGATCTTTTTAAGTAAATGTCCTGAAAATTTGCCATAACAGCAACCTTTTTGTTCTTTGCAAAGCCTGTAACAAGTTCTCATCAACAAAAAAGCAAATGTGGGGATCTGAGCAACAGCAGAGAAATCTTCCAGACTTCTTCCCCAAACTCTTAAAGAAAAACCAGCAACAAACCTCCCACAAATATAAAAATTCACTGGTTTTGCAAAAGAATATAAAAGTGATTGTTTAGTTTTAAATAAAAGCACTGTTCATATGCATCGACATTTTGTTTTCAGTAACTGTAAAGTTGTAAAGCAGCATGACCATAAAGCAACTGTAGCACCAAACTGTTCATATAGCACTTCCAATTAAAACCTGGGTGATAAAAATGCTCCATGATCTAAGATGAGCTGTGAGGATTCACAGCTGTCCTTTGGGAATCACTGACCCACAAAATGAATTTGTTCGAGGCTTGGAAAAAACAAAAGGACCTGCAATGGGTGATGATAACTTTCGCATGTGAGTTCCTCCACAACTTGAAAAATTGACAGTGGCTAAACAAACCCACAAATCATTTAGAATATTTACTCTGTCTTTCTTTAGGGTGTTCATACAAATAATAAAGCTATGCTTTTCCTTTCCAGTGTTGCCATTTACTTCACTTATTTAGAGGTCAACATTCAAAAAGTCTGAAGGTTTTTGATCTCAATGGCAACTAAGAGATTAAGTACGATCACATATTCTCAAAAACCTGGATTCAGATATGAAAATTATTTTCAGCTGCAAATCATTACCAAAACCAACTGACTACTTCAAGATATTTTGCTTTCTTTGTTCTGCATATGTGTTTCCTCAAATTTAATTTGAAGCTGAATACTGGTTACTTGTTAGTATTCTAATCAGTAAGTTGAACAGTTGGAGTGTTGATGTACTTTATCACACAATTTTACAGAAAAATATAGGTGATACACTAAGAAGATATATGACATCTTCTGAACTGAAGTAAATATCAAAAGTAAGGCAAGACAGCTGAACTCTAAGCCTATATTAGCAAGTTTGCTCATGGAACCATTCCACTAAATTCCATTGGTGGACACAAAAAATGTGACACCTCGCAGACACCTTATAGCAGTTTCACAAAATAGAAAAATACCTGTTCTGGAAAAGGGATGTTTCTGCTTATATAACTCTGACTACTAGGACAACCATATGAGTCAAGGTGCCACAAGAACTTGTTTATTTGGTAAATGGAGCTTTCAAGCAGCAGGGATAAGCTTCCAAAATAAACTTCCAAACAGGTCCATAGACCTAACCACTGCATAACAGGCAAAGTGAACATTTTTAATTGAAAAATTTTTCCATTTTTAACAGAAAAAACGAAATCGTTAAGAAATGTCATGTTAGAAAAAGTTCCATAGAAGATTCAGTAAGAGTCAATATTCAACAGCATAACTGTGAATGACCCTTTAGTCATAGCTGGGAATAATTTTTAAAGATCAATTCAGCTCAAGGGAGGAATTCTCAATTAACTTAAAACCCAAAAGAAGAGTACACATTTAAGCTATGGATATTGGTAAGACAATAAGAAGAGGTTCTATGAGTACACAAGAAGGAAAAAAACAGAAATGAAAGTGCAGAACAATTAGCAATGACAAAATAATGGCAAAAGATGAAACCAACGAGGCTGAATTCAATTTCTTCCTCACTTATTACCCCCCTGCTTCACAAGGGTTAACTGTAAGTAGAGAGCAAGGTAAAGGACCAGGAAAAGAATAGGCTATCATTTAATCCTCACTCATTTAGTAAGCCATAATATATTAAACAGTTTAAAGAACACTAGAAATAATGTATGAGTAGTCAACATAGATAGCAGCTATAACAAACATGAGTGAAAATCTCATTTGTGCTGATTGGAAATACCAAAACCCCTCAGAAACTTGTAAGAAATCAACAAAAACTTTCTTCAGCCAAGGTCATAAAACCAGCTTGGTCATCAATACCTGATACAGACTGACATAGCCCTACGTGCAACAAACAGATGGGCTCATCTTACATAGTCTAAGATTATTTACCTTGTACAGCTTTAAAAAATTTTATGTTGGCAGTGTGATGAAAAAGAAGGATTTTGGTCTGAGACAGCATTGCTTTCACACTGAGCTTGCACTCATGCTGAGCTTCTCATTTGTCTATCTAATCTCCAATCACAGCCAGCAGAGACTCTGTTACATACACAGGATCCCTGCCTGGACACAGATGTCTAATGCCACTGTAGATGCCCTAGGGTTTCTCACCACTTCTGGATGATGGCCTGGAAGTGTAGAGACCGCAAAGGTCCTGTGTGCTATCTGTCATGCCATGCAAACATCACATGGCACATCAAATGGCACATGCTGCCTTTCAACTCTCCATCCTCCATAAGTACAGGATCAGGCCCTTGCTCACTTGCAGACACATCTGACAGAGACAGAACATCCAGGTGTCCATCTCGAGCTGGGTGCTGCCCTTCAGCTCTGATCTTGACCACCCACTAATGATCCTAGCATCTTTTTATATAAATATTTGGTTCTATTTTTTTCTTTTCAGTTGTTTTCTCTCTTATAAATATTCCTATTATCTATGGATTTCATATTACTTTCACATGTTATTTATTCATGATTTAATTGTATTGCACTGTTATCTGTTTATACACAGTCTTGTCTATTTATAACCTCAGTTAAAATTCTGTTTGTGTACAACTTTGAGAGCACAGTCTATACAGGGACAATTCCCTCAAGTCTTATTTCCTGTTCAAGAGGGTTAACATTTGAAATAATGTTTAAATAAACTGGAAAACTGCATTATGCCAGACTCAAACAATGTAGATCTGGCACACAGTGGACTACAGAAGTCTTTTGGGTAATGCAGAAAGCCCCAACAGCAAGCAAAAAGGCAAACAGCTACTATCTGGGAGAAGGAGAAGTGTTATAGGCAAACCAGCCTAACTTGAAAACATTCCAGGATAAATTATTCTGGAAGCATGTAGGTATATGAAACAGTTAACACAAGTTTTTTGTGAAAAGAGAGTATAAAAAAAAGAATTCTGGCAAGATAAAAAAGCCTGGGTAAGAGGAATGCAGCAAATGAGATATACCTTGTTTATGTGGCTTTTGACTTTGCCCTACCTGATGTTCCTCAGAAATCTAACCGTGGAAATATTGTTCAGATTAAATCACCTATAGAGATGATAGCAGAACCAGGTTCACGTGAGCCTGAGCATCACTATGGGTGTCACACAAAGTTTAGTGCTGGGTCCATTATCTTCAAGTAATTTCATCAATTAAGTCCATGATTTAAAAAATCCCATAAAACAAAAAACACTTTTGAAATAACATGTTAATCTGTGAGGGGATGCATGTACAAACCTAAATGGCTTCAAACATGAGAAATGGTCGGAAAAACACAAAATCAATTAAATGTGTGTAAAATACTTTATAAAGAATAAAATAGAATAAAGCAAGTTTAAAAAAAAGTTACAAAGCAAGTCCAACTGGTTAAGTAACAGCACAGCAGAAAAACATGTACTGGGACCACAGACTGAACAACTATTGCTATGCTCAACAAAAATATACCAATGTCCCTCATGGGAGTCCATTCTGCCCAGTATTTAGAGCCTCGGCTAGATTGGCACAACCATTACACTTACATCACACTTTAAAAATCATGCAGCAAGCCAGAAAGTTGTCAGAAAATAAAGACAACTAGATAATATATTCAGGAAAAAAAATTATAGCGAACCATTTTAATCTATAATGTCCATATATACCTCTAGAAAGACACCAGTTGAACAATAACCGATAAAAACCTCATGTTCACTTGCAACCCAGATAGATGAAGGATGAAAACTGCAAACCATACAGAAATCTACTGCCTGTTACAAGAAGCAGTAGCTTAAAAAAAATCTAAGATTTTCCTCTTAAACCTCTCAATTTAACTTTCTGAGCTAACCTCTGGAACACATCTCCTTACACTCATAAGTCTTCCCCTGCTAGATGTGCCTGCCAGGACAGGATCTCACCTGTGATGTCCAGCAGACCACCTACATCTCCCTGAACAATATGTAAGGGTTTATCAGCATAGTTTCTGCCAGTGAAGCTGTATCTATACTAGGATATTCTGTCAGTCTTGTGGCTGAGGAGGAAAGGAAGGGCAGGATTCATACTTGAATGTGATTTTGTGGTTGTTTATACACAACGTTCTAGCTGAGAGGGGTACACCAGCACTACCCTGAGGAAGTGGCCATGACTGTGGTCAAGCAAAGAGCAGAAACTGCTTCGAGAAAGACAGAAAGCAAGACAGAGAATTACCTAATTAAATGACAATGTCTGTGTCTAATCAAGTATCTAAACCTGAGATAGCTGACATGTGCACCCTTTGTTGGCAATGGAGATGTTGTCAACTGAGCCCCAGGAGAAATTCATCTCACCCTCATGCAAGACTAAATGAGCAAAATTGACTCCAGTGAACTGCACCCCAGAAGTGGCCGCTTTTTAGATTGTAAAAGGAGCCTGGGGTAAAAGTAATTGTTTCAGATATGCAGAAGTTTAGTGAAATCCCATCCCACAAGTGCAAAGACAAAATTAATGAAGAATATAGAAACCAAAATGGAAAGGAAAAGCTACTAATATTAGGAAAGAAATCAGGAGCTCAGTAAAATTTACTAATAAAATACTAAGGTGAGGAACTATCAGCTAGAACTCAGCAGAATTATCTTTTACCTTTGATAAAACTATCTTTTACCTTTTACCTTGATTTGATTAAAAAATATTTACATTTGCGGAGTTTGTTAGTTCTGGCAAGGTCTACAAAACTAAACTAAGTGTCATGCTTGGAGAAAAACTACATGAGAAAACAAAAATTGAGAAGTTAGTTCAAATTTCCATAATCCTCTATGTCTATTTTTAATTATTACAATTTAGACTATTACAAAAAAAGGAAAGGACAAAATTCAAGATCAAATTACTTTAATTCGTGAATTGTTGGAAGAGAAGGTAAAAGGAAAAACTATGGCTTCTCTGAGCAACAAAATAGTGGCTTAAGCAAATACTCTTACCTACATTTCTTGGTATTTACTGAAGTATGGTTATTGAGTTGTTTCACATGCTATAGTAAATGCTTCACAGAATATTTCAATATAATTTTTACCAGCAACTAGTGATAACTGAGTTTCATAAAACTGTGAAAAAATATTAATGACTAATTTATGAAACTGATGTCAGACTGGGTTTTTTTCTTTTTTTAACTTAATAAATGCACACAAGTTTGTAAAAACTCTTTTAAACTTACCACTGGTGACTCTCAGCACTCCCAGCATCCAGTTGAACAGCCTTTTCAGCTTTAAGCTTTCCTGTAAATGGATATATATGAAAGGATTTATCGTACTCTTCCAGGTTTTAGGTGACTCCCAAGAACAAAGCAATCTGATTTACTGTAGCAGCAAAGAAATTGCTCCCTGTTCTTAGAAACATTTAGATAAACAATGTAACATCCTGGCTTTATTTCATTTACATAGTCATACACTTACATATAATTATATATAAACTACATATGCAATTTTAGTGTTTCCCTTTAAAATCCAATTCAGATGCAGTTAAATCAGGATAGGATTGGACTGGACTGCCAAATGAGGCCGTCATGTCTGTAAGACTGAAGAGCTCTAAAAGCAAGTCAGACAAGCACCTGTCAGAAGAACCAGCAAAGCTGTTTCCTGCCTTGAGTACAGGAATAAACTAGTTGAAGTTCCTTTCTAGCACAAAGCCTTCCCTTAAGTTCCACTTTTAACCAAATAAAGATGACAGTAGGTGATTTGATCAAACCCACACTCCCAGTAAGAAGTTCAGATGAGATGCTTGCTGTTTGCAGAATCTCAGCTGCAACCAATTAAGCTGCACTGACATTTCTGTATTGTAAGTTAACTTCATAGAAACAAAGAATAGCATACACAGTCCTCCAACGCGGCGGAATGAAAAATAACCATGAAACTACCGCCAGCTCTCCTGCAGTCTCAAGCCCTCTGCAGCACTTCCAAAAACTGAGATGAAAAAGGCTGCCGCCACCCCCATTTCATGAGAATGAGCCAAACTAGGCTGGTTACTCAACACTGAAGACCCACTTTCATTCCATCATCCTTTATCTCTCCCTGTCTTTTTGCTATGCTATTATCGTTCATCAGCTGAGGTTACATGAAGTCACAGAATATGCTGAGTTGGAAGGGACCCACAAAGATCATATTGAATCCAACTCCTGGCCTGCACAGGACCACCCCAAAGAGTCACACCATGTGCCTGACAGCATTGTGTGAATGCTTCTTGAACTCTGTCAGGCTGGTGCTGTGACCATTTCCCTGGGGAGTCTGTTCCAGACCTATAGTTGCCAAGGTCCTCCTTCTTGCCCTTCTTGAAAATCAGGACAATGTCAGCCAGCTTCCAGCCAGCTGGACCTCTCCAGATTCCCAAGACTGCTCAAAAATCATCAGGAGAGGTTTTGAGATGACAACAACTAGTTCTTTGAGGATTGCTGGATGAATCCCATAGATTTTAGGAATCCAGCTGGAGCAGCAGATCCTACACAATTTCCAGGTTGACTGGGAATCGATCAATATTGCAGCCATGGTCCTCCAGCTCAGGGCACTAATAACCCCTTGCTCCATCATCCATACTGAAGACAGAGGCAAAGAATACATTAAACATCTCTGCCTTGTCTATGTCCCCAGTTTGTGAGGCAACCACCCTCATCCTGTAAGGCGCTGATGTTATTTTTACACTGCCTATTGCCGTTAATACATTTGAAAAAACCTGTTTTTATTGTCCCCCACAGTCCAGGCCAGCTTCAAGTCCAGTCACTGGTAAAAGCAAAGGATCCAACAACAGAATTTACTGTTTCCATTTACTCTGCGCCCTAATCCTCACTGTAGGATTTATGTACAAAGCCAAGTTGCTACTAAAGCAAAAACAGTATCAGTTAAGTTGCTAAGACAGTGCAAGTCTTCAGGAATATTTAGATGACAAAAGGATTGGAAAAAGGAAGGACCTTGAACAAACTGAGGTTGTCTGTGGAATATGTCACAACAGCATGAAGGCATGACACTGCCTTTAAGGATGACAAAGGACAGCTGAAACTGCTTTGTCAGTGACATTGTCACTGCCAACAGAACAAAAAGTCATGAGAGGTGTCACAAAAGACAAAATAACCCAAACTTGGGTTATACTTACAATACCTCATTTGGTGCAGCAAAAAAGGAAAAGCCAATGGAGAGAAAAAGAAAGAGAGAAGATAAATGAGAGAAATGCAAAAAGAATTATTTTAAGAGCAGTGCCTTGACTGGAGGAGAGTGACACAGTGTAGAGGAAATGTGGGGTTTAATGTAATAAAAAGAAGGTCCAAAATAAAAAGGGAAACAAACTGTTTCTCTAGCCAATATCCATCCACACAGTAAAAGAAAGGGCAATGCTTTTAAAAGCAACCCAAAAAAAGTACTATGACAAAGAAAATTAAAATCTTGTGGGGATTGAATTGTCAAACAGGACACATGGGGAGAGACGTCTGGAAGCAACATCAATTGTCACACACCACTTCTCATTCTGGTCAACAGTTCCTCTAGATTCACAAAGTTTCATCCCCACCATCACCACAAAAATGCTGCTGATATGCAGGAGTGCTCCCTGACCACAGGAAAGCAGAAAAACAAACCTTGACCCAGCCTCAGCATTTATTTATTCCTCTTGCTCTCCAAAAGATGCAATTAAGAAACTGTGCTGACAGCATCTGGGAGTTTTCACATTCTCTATCCATCTGTTTCTCAGCAAAATAAACAATTTTAAGGCAATCTGCAGAGACAACAGCCTCCAATTATGACCCATAATACTTCTCTGCCACTGATTTTAGATCTCTCACCGAAGAAAGAATGAACTGAAGTTGTAACCGTGGTGGCTTACTACACAAAACATTTTCATTACAGTACAAATGCTCCCATTTATTGGATTGCAAATTCCTTAGCTTGGAAAACCTAACCAAAGTTCAAAGCATGTTTCACTACATTCATTCAGCATTCTTCATAAACATTTTTCCTCTTACCATCAGTTACATATTTCCTCTTCTCCTCAGCATCAGTAGTCATCTCAAACAGATCTCCATAAGCACGTGCAAGCCTCCAAAGAAAGTCCACACGGTTTTCGTACTGAAAGCAGAAGACAGCTACATAATTAAACTGATCAGAATGTGATTTAAACACAATGCTTAAAATTAATAACATGCTGAAAGCAAGTAATCAGAAGATGGCATAATTTTTTGTTAATTTTCTTTCCTTCTACATACTACTTTTAGTTCATGTGAGAACCAGTTGACCAATTTTCCACGAACAAAAAAGAATACAGCTTTTGGAAACACCCTAGACTGTCTAAAGGGGTTTTATTTTATAAACCAGTTTAAACTTCTTTTAATACGAACACTTACAAGGTAATCCAGTAAAGTGCAAAAAATCCCTGAACAAAGTTATGTGTATTTTCTTTAGGGAAGCCATAAGCACCACACTCACTTACAATATCTCATTTACCTTCCTTGGTATTCCAGTATTTGATGAAAATACAGTCAGAACTAATTCTTGCCAAACCAGAATAAAATGGTACACTGAACTGAGCACTGCACATCAAACCACCTTTAAATTTTATCTGGATTACATATGGGCCCAGAAAAGTCAAAGTGAAAATTCATATGAAGGATATTAGAAAGGTATGAGCACACTAAATGCTTCTAGTTTGAGAATACTAGGTATGGTTACTACTTAATTCTACATGATTTTCTCACATAGACTATTCCAAAACCAGCAGAAGTAAGTATAATTTACATCGGAAAAAGCCCATTATTTTTCTTTGTTTTATGCAATAATTCCTATGCCCAACAAAGCCTCAAAGTTATTGAATTAGAATGGGATATATAATAGCAGAACTCCTATGCCCACACAACGTGAATATTGACACAACTTTGAAATACTGCTTTTTGACTGTATTTTAAAAATACGCTTGAAATTTCATCATCCATTTCTATGTGCATTTTAAAGCTTGTATTTAGTTCTCAAAAGCAGTGTAAAGTATAAGTTAATAGCAACATTATAATAAATTTACCCATAATACCTTGTCATCTTTCTCAAGCAGCAGTCTGAAGCCCTCTTTTTTATCATCCTCTGAACCCTTATGCAAATTGTCCACTTGCTGTAAAAAATTAAGTAAGTCTTCATCTTCTTCTGATTTCACTATGGCATCAGGTAATTTCATACATCTCTTTTCTTCCTCAGAGTCTCCTTCAGAATCAGTATGAGCAGTAAGGTAACTAAAATCACAAAAAATAATAACCATTTTTTTCTTAAAAAAAAGAAAAAGGTGTTGTTAAATTAAAAAGCAAAACATTCAGAGCACAATTTATCTCAGCTGTCCAAGTTTAAAGGATTTTTTATTAATGATATTAAGTTTATTATTACAAAACCTTTATCTTCAAAGGGACAGCATAGTCATATTCCAAACAAAACAGGTAAGTAATTACACTGTCCTGCTGCCCAATACTCCATTAAAAAAGGCAGATACATATTAGAAACACATGCAGCCTTGTGTTTCAAATGCAGAACACTTGAAATCATTGAGTTTTAAGACATGCTCTGTAACCTGAATAGGCCTCTTCAACTCTTTACCTCAATTTCCCTATTTTTTGAAAAAGGAATGAGCTTACTAACCAAAATATAAGTGCTATAACAATAATGTATACAATATTTTCTTAAACACTTTTAAGATCTAAATACAAGCCAATAAAAATAACACCATTGTTATAAATTCCTTATTTCTTCCAAGCATTCTGAAGTTCAGAGTATCTGAAACTGGAAAAAAGATTACATTAATTAATGATGCTTAGTGCACAAGTATTCAGCACAAGGCGGTCAAGGGCAAAGAAATATTTGCAAAAGCATAAATATCACACAGAGATAAGCAGGTGGCCTTACTGTCCAAAGTGCTGAGAATACATTAGGGTACTTCAATTTCAAAGAGGAGCAGTTGATGGCGTTGTTTTTAAAAAGTAGCCTTTTTCATCTTCTGCATTTCCACTTCTGAAAATACTTTTCCGGGAAGAAGTAATAATGTAAACCTATCAGCTGGCTAAATGGTTACTATGAGTACAAAAAGCATGGAATGGTACTATATACATTAAGTAACTGAATATTCAAAGTAGGCCATGACAGTCACAGTATATAAAATCTACTTCTTTTTTCAGAAATATAGCTAGGACAGAATGCTAGCAGTCAAAATGAAGGTTATTAATCATGCCTTTTAAATATTCTGTTCTCAGTATGTTGATTTCAGAACAGATCAGTGTATCAGAGCAGATACACTTACAGCCTGTAAATGAACAGGTACAACTGTTTATGAAGCTACAGAAGTGCTAGATGTGGCATGACAGTTTTGCTGCAAAATTAACCCAGTGACACAGGAAAGAGGAGTCAAAAATACATTTGGACACAACAATACATACACAGACCATGTGTACATGTTCAAACTGAAAAATATCATGGAGCAGAACAGAGATGGAAAACTTCATGTTTCTACAGATCTGTTTCATATAATCTTGATGATGCTGGAAGTTGATGACATATCCTATGCTGTATCTTGCAGAGACTACATTCAGCCACTGAACACTTATTTTCATTTTCTAAAACACATTTAAAAACATAGCATATTGTTCTTTCATAGATATTTTGAAGTGGGCACAGAAATATATCATGGCTGCATTTGTAAGAGCCCCAACTTAATCAAATGTACAAGGGAGTTCCTGGGGAGTGGGACAATCTTTTAGCTCCAGTACAAAACTCTATGATGTGAAGTATGTTTGGAAAGTATCTTTCCTCACATGGTTTAAATGCCCCATTCCCCCTAGTTAAAAGATAAATGTGCTGAGGATCTGGGCAATTCCCAACCTAAAATAAGGGCACTAGATAATATAAAAGAGCAACAACTAAGCAGTAAAGACAATACCATTAGTTACAGAAATTTGGGCACTGCATCAAATGCTACCTAATCAGGTAGATATGAAAATGAGGAATCAGTGTTTGGAAGACAGTGTTGATACTGTTGACAGTATTCTTTACCTTTGCTGCATAAACATCTGCTAAAATTTCTATGATCACTACTGTTCCAGTGTTAGATAACAGACAAAAATGTTTATTAGAAAATGCTATTCTCCCAGCAAAAATATAATGGCTGGATGACAAAAGAAAGGTTGGGTTGACATCCAAGCCCATTGGGCTGTCAGTCCAAACAAGCCCAGCAGAGATTTCTAGCAGCACTATATCAAATGTCATGGCAAAACATCAAATTGAGGCCAAACATCAAATTCACATGACATCAGGTAAGTAATATATTTTTGGGGAGACTCATAGAAAAAGTGTGAAGTAGGTCACTATCTAACAGACCATGTGAAGCTATTAGGAGCTAATTACAAAACAGCAGAGAGGGCAGGGTCATTTCTTATCCATTCTCTCTCATCTCCATGGTCCTGGCAAATTCTGTCCTACCTCCTCCATTTACCTGCTTTATGAACCCTCAAAGCATTTAAATATGCAACAGAGTCTCTGAAACATTGAATAGAACATCATAAATTTCAATTTATTTGTTGAGCAATATCTGCCTTCAACGAACCAGCTAACAGTCTTATACATCTATGCATTCTAAAGCACTAAAATCAGTACTGACACAAACAGAAGTGGAGATTTTTTTTAACACAGTTTAAAAACTCCAGGACTTTAAGGACTGATAACACTACCCCAAACAAGAAATAAAAAGACAACAAGGAACAGCCATTATGGCTTGTTTTGCAAATATTCCATACAACAGAAATCTGCAATTTTACCTAGTATTTTCCTGCAAGAGGTTTTATCAGATGATAAACAGAAAAGTGAGTATTTACAAGTGATAAACACATCGATCTATATTTGAGAAAATGGAAAAACGTTTAAAAAATGTCTAGAGTCAGTGCCAACTTGTTTTCACCTTTATTACCAATAGATTTTAAGTGAAAAACAGTGATAACAATGCGAGGAGCAAGGATCAGCCAACAGGATTCAGTTGTATCACAGTGGACTGTTCAAAGTTCAAAGAACAAATGGCAACTGTGCTAAAGACTCACCCCACCGTGGCTAAGCAGTTCGTTCAATCCCAGCACCTAGTACCAGATTAAAACAAACCCTAAGCTACATGGCATAAAACACTCGTGTGGCATAAACACATTTGAGTGATTCAAAAACCAACTGTGTTGGGGTGTCTGTAAATTGGCAGACACTAGGCCTAACCAGGTATCAACTGTCCACAACACTTCAGCTTTTAGACAGATCAAATATCATCTGTTGTCTCTCTGCCAACTTAGAAAAAAAACACAAGCTGACACAAACACCCTCTCATCTGCTCTGGCTAATTCCACAGAAAGGCAATTGTATGTCACAGATTGATCTGGATCAAATTTGCACTGTATGATCCAGCATATTCATCAGTAATGATAAGTGGCTTTCAAGGGAAGGTTTGACAAACTGAATTCTTAAGCCAACTGAAGGTTGCACTTAAAAGAAATGAACAGCAAAATAAATTAGAACATGCTAAGTGAAGCGATACTCAGAAGTAGGCAAGGGAAATTTTTTTTCCTGTTGACTAAACTATTTCAAGGAAAAATTATAAATAGAACATCTGTCAGAAAATAATTTACTGCAGTGAATCTTTCTGGTGCCTGATGCCAAATGCAATTTGAAGAGCTTGAATGCTGGGCCAGCTGAAGATGGGTGCCAAACATGACACTGATGTCCAGGGTTCATCACTGCCGCATCAGGGAGGAAACAGCTTGGAAATCACAAAGAGGAGAATTCGGTGACATACTCCATTCCAGGTGATCATCTAGACACAATTTATTTTATTTGTAAATGAATGAGTGCTTGTTACACATTCTCAAATGTTAAACATTGAAGTTTTCACTAGGACATTACCAGAACAGAAGCAAACTTAAAAAAGAAAATAGAATACAGAAAAGCACAGGCTAGAAACCACAGACTCATTACCATTTAATGCCTCATCTGTTCAGTGCACCTTCCATTCAGACTGTCATTATGTAAAAATATAGCTCATTTATTAAAACACATGTGATATTTCTCCACTTACAGAAATACGTAATTTTTGAAAGGCAAAACAGAAAGCTTCTTTTCCCAAGGTGTTGAGTACCAACAGTGACATTGAGAATATGCCCAGAGCAGATCAAAGCTGTGAGGACCTTCTCAGACAGTGTCAGCTTCCAATATTTAATGAAAAACCTCAGTAGTATTAAAAGGTTTTCTGGAAGAAGTTTACAAACCTGAAACCAATGCAGTCATACAGCACAGATCCATAAAACTCTTCAGATTAGTTTATCTGTCAATTCCTAGCATCTACCTATTTGTCAATTAAAACCAGAAGTGCTTAACTCAAGCAAAATCCTATCTTCTACATCATTAAATTACTGCTGAGGCAGTGAAATACATTGCACGTACTTTAGATGGGAGTACATAAAGGTGAAAAAATGTTTATCAGTAACAAAGAGCAATTTATTTTTCTCTAGTGCACAAACGAGCACCTGAATGCACCATTGTGTGTGGAACTCACAGAAGACTATAAAACAGTGCACATGGTGTAATGCCTACATTGGCATATGAAGTGGTGATGTACAGTAACTGGAAAAAACCCTAGTGTTGCTATTGACCCTCCTGGCCATGCACCACAGCCATTAAAGCTACAGAAGACCTCAGAAAAAGCTATATATATTGCAACTGTACACATTAGGATTAACAACCTATTTGCAAGAGGAAGAAAAAATACTATTTACTTAAATGAAATCAAATTATCTCAAATTTAGAGAAGATAGGAAAAAAAAGACATCAAGTACAAGGTGTTAATAGGAAAAAAGTCCACCTCTTTTCAAAAGGGATTGAAAAACAGCATTGGGAAAGAACATAGTCAAATGACTAATGCTAACTATAACCTTGAATTATCTTCTTTGCTTCTGACTGTACACAAATACTTGACAGAGAAGGCCTTTCTTAAGGACACACTCAATGCTCTTGCATGCTATAACAACTCGTATTGGATCGCCACATCAGCTTCTTCATCACACAGAAGAACCTGAACACACAAGTTTCCTTGGCGTTTTCTCAAAGAGCAACACATCATTCCTGATCAGAAAACAATATTTTCTTAAATGCCATGTGGGGAATAACCCCTGCATTGCACTTGTGGACCTGGTAATTTGTAAACTGGTCCCTTTGTCTTATCTGTATCTCTGGATATTTTATTCATAACATGCAGGCCTCTGCAAACCAACCAACGCATGAAATAATCTGAGAAACTAAGAGAACCAAGAAGTTTCCACACCAGATGAAGGAGGTATGCTGTTGAACACTTGTGCCAATCCTGAATACTTAAAATAAAGAACTGGTTCATAATAGAACTGACAGGTCTTAAAATATGGTATCAAAATATAAGACTTGTGAACCATGTGGGCTGGGATGTAACACAAAAAGAAATTCTGCTCAAAGGAACTGAAAATGGATGTGGAGAAACGCTTAAATATAGAATTCCATTAATATGCAGCATGTTAGCTGTCTTCAGATTATCACAGTCAGTTAAAATACTTTTAAAGAGAAAATGTGACACAAGATGGGCAATTTACAGACATAATGCTGCCTACACAGGTGTGTAAGACACTGAGAAGCGGCTCAAAAAACTCAGTTGCTATAAACATGGTATTAGTAAATTGCATGTAAGTATCTAATCTGATTATACCAAAACAAAGTTGTAATTACAGGAGATTAATGTCAAGACAAAAATACAGTGCCTCTCCTCGACCCCTGGTACATCATCCTCCAGTGTTTTCCTCAACTCATGAGAATAAAAGATCCCATCAACTACGATGTGACTACAAGATGTGGTCAAAACTAGGAACTTTCCACCTTACTGAGTCAGTACCCTAAATTCCTCCTTTGAACCTTTTGAACCAGCAGAAAGCGTATACAACAGCACATATACATAAAGATTGCCACTTGTACAGAGGTTCTGCTCAGATGTAGCTGCCATAGTATGCAATGTCTCCAGGCAGAACACTGTAATAACTTATCTGTGAGGCTGATTAAAAACAATTATCAGGAAAAGCACATGAACATTCATACACTTTGAACAAACTCTGTCAAAGACAAACTTTGCACTAGAAGCACTTTTAAAATTACACCATTATTCTGAACTTTGCCTCTCATTGAATAGCTATGTAGCAATACTGCATCAGTGTTACCAAACACTCTTAAAAAAAAAAAAAATCTGTATTATGCTTGGCATTAAGCCAACTTCAGCTATAGTGCAGATTCAGAGATGGTCACCAAGAGTCTTCTCTGATCTAAAAACTGCTAATCTGAATGTTTGTATTTTTTTCCCCCAGAAATATAAAATCTATATAAAATCTTTAAAGGGCTCCTGTTTACAGTTTCATATAGATAATGATGCAACTTGCACTGCATGTGTACAGTAGAATATACAAATTATTATTAACTCACCCTCCTTCACTTTCTGCCTCCTCAGAGCTGGTAGTTTCTCTTGCACCAGAAGCCGTCTCTGCTTTTCTTCGCCTTGTTGCTCTGTGTGATGGGCTAACTCTCTGAACATCACCCTTTCCTTGAAGCTCGTTTCGAACAAGCTCTTCAAGTTTTGGAATAGCTTCTTTCAGAAATTCCACCTCTCTCTTCAGTTCGTCCACACTTAGTAGCAGGCCATTCAATTTTTCTAGTATCTGCAGTTGCCTTCCATGTAAAACCATTACTGCTCCTTGCTCATTGGGAACCTCATTTTGCAAGCCCACAGAACTAACTGTGTTACCTATATCCTGGAACGCATGTATACGCACAGCTGCACCAGGCTTTCGGATCTTGCGGTACCAAACCAGCACCAGGCTTAATCCAGCAGTCCCTGCCATTATGCCCAGTATTAGTCCTTTATTTTCGAAGGGAGACATTTCTGCACGCTCCTAGAATTGTGAGATAACAATAACAGTTTAAGGTGTTTTCCCCTGCTCTACGCAAGCGACTTGCTCTGCTCTGAAATCAGAAAAGTGCAAGGCAGGAAGAACTGCTGACACAAAGTTACACTTTTTGTAGTTCTGCAATACAAGGCAGCAAAAACAAGGCAGAAGTGGGTTTGGGGGTGTGAGGGGCGCTGGCACGTGGGCAGGACCGCAGCCTTCACTCTTAACCCTCCCGGCATCCTGCGATTTGTTTGTTTCAATGCGAGAAACTCATATAATCGGATTTTCTGACATCGCAGAGAGGCGGAAACCCAGCTGTCAGGCCGGAGCGCCGCCCGGAGGGGCGTCCCGCCGGTCTCCCAGCCCCAGGGCGCCGAGGGGCTCCTGGAGCCCCGCGCTCACCTCCCGCCCGCCCCGCAGCCGCCCAGCCTCGGCCGCCCCGGCACCGCCAGCCCCGAGCCCGGCACCGCCAGCCCCGAGCCCAGCGCCGCCCCCGGTACGTACGTACGGCCGGGCCGAGCCGGGCCGAGCCGAGAGCGGTAGCACGTCCGGCCCAGGAGCCCGCAGCTCTCCCGCCGCGGCACAGGGGGCGGCGATACCCGGATCGAGGGGGCCGGGCCTCGGCCGGGCCGCCCGGGTGACGCGCGCTGCCCGCTGGAGGAGGGATTCCCGCAGCGCCGGGAGTCCCGGCGGGGGCTGCACCTGCAGCGGACATGGCTCGATAGGCCGTTCTAGAGCGAGTGTACCTGTTCGTGTGTCTGTCCTCAGTCTGGTGGCCGCTGGATTTCACCGATTTTTCAACCTGTTTTCAACCTTTTGCTGCTTCTAGGCCACGGAGAAATTGTTTCCACTGCGTTGGTGAAGACCTGAAGCTGCAAAATCACGGAGAAACCCCGCCCAGTTGCCAGGAGAACGGGCAGTCCCGGCAGAAAAGTTTCATTGCAATTTAAGCTATCTAAGGCCCCAGAGCTGATTTCACCAAAGTCCATTACAGATGGACTCCAAAGTCTGGAGGAATCTACCATAGAATCATAGAATGGTTTGGGGTGGAAGGGAACCCTAAAGGCCATCTCGTTCCGCTCCCCCTGCCGTGGGCAGGGACACCTTCCACTAGAACAGATTGCTCAAAGCCCCATCCAGCTTGGCCATAAGAACTTGGAGGGTCGGGGCATTCACAGCTTCCCTGGGAAATCTGTCCCAGTACCTCACCACCCTCACAGTAACGAATGTTTTATTAGTGTCTAATCTAAACCTATTCTCTTTTCAGGTCTGAACCCATTTGCCCTCGTCCTGTCACTTCATGCTCTTGTAAAAGGTATTGCCCCCATCTTTCCTCTAAGTTCCCTTCAGGTACTGGAAGGCCACAGTTAGGTCACAACAAAGCCTTCTCTTTTCCAGGCTGAACAATCCCAGTTCTCTCAGCATTTTTCAAAGGAGAGGTGCTCCATCCCTCTGATTAACTTGGAGTTCCTCATCTGGACTCATTCCAACAGATCAATGTCCTGTGTTGGGGACCCCAGAGCTGGATGCAGCACGGCAGGTGGAGTCTCACCAGAGCAGAGTAGAGGGGCAGAATTTGGATTTATCAGTGTGGGAGGTATTGCCCCTGTGCCCCATCTGAGATCACTTTTATCAGTGACTCTCACAAGACTCTCCTTTGCCTGTTATGACAAAAGGTTCTGGCTACTGTTTCTGGCCTTGAATGGAAGAAGGTTCATCACAGACAACCTGCTCTGACCATTCGTCTTCCTGAAGGCTTGTGGAGGGCCTGTGCACAGCATCCTGCCAGAATTTACAAGCACAGAACTCATGTTTTTCTGTGTGAGGGCTTAAGGAAACCATCATGGAAAACCACTGTGTCTGTGCAATGGAAGAAGCTCGTCAACAGTTGAAATTGTCCTAAACCATACCAATCAGAAACAAACACAATTCTTAAAAGACATACTAATTGCCTTTAAAAAGTGAACAGAGTGCTGTTCAAAACAAAAAAAGTACCTAAAACAGGTACCAAGAACTCAAGAATTTTCAGTCTTATCACAAATTAGCAATTGTAAATTAGTCTGTCTATTTATCTTCAAAGAATTTAGTTTAAAACAACTATAGCTCTAAACTAATTCTTCATTAAGAACCTGAGGATGAAATTACTTTTATGAAACCAACTACAATCTGAGACAAAGGTAGAAATTTGTTAGAATGGAAAAATGAATATAGTTTCAGTATTTTACAGGTTTCCCAGTTACAATACAACGATAACAAAGTGTATAATCTCCTCATATGTTTATAATTTGAAATTTTTAAACCAAGGGTGGACTTCTCTTCAATTTTATGGAAACCTCACTAAACTCAAATTATTTAAAAAAATTTCACTCTAAGTAATGGTTTTAAGATACACAATCAGTGTTTTAAAGCCCAATAAGAAAACATAAATCTCCATATGCTGATAGTGTTTCAAGTGTTCAGGAATGGTAATATAAACGTGTTGGAAAATCTTTAAATTTTGTTTTCTTTTTTTTTTTTCAGTATAGTCTGCCAAAATCTTTCTATAAGCCAATTAAAACGGGAAAGGGATTTTTAAAAAGTATAAATTGGAGGGCAAACATAGCACAGAGCTGAAACAAAATACTATGGATGCAAAAAGCTAAGTGAGTATTTTCAAAGATTTTCCGAAGCAACCGTCTCAGGCTGCAGACTTTAGACAAGGAGAACTGTTTTTCAAAAATAATGGCCCAGGAAAACTACCATCTACAGCTGCCTGGATACGTAGCAACTATGAAAATCGGGTCACCTGTCTGGTCCCAAACTCCTTGTTTGCTTTTTACCTGTGGCCATTTTAACCAGGCAGAGCAGCATGGAATCATGGAAGTTATTGCATATATGTAGAAACTTGCTGGAACACAGCAGCTTTCCAAGCTGGGGAACTAAACATCAATTTACCTAGATCTGGCATAATTCAATTGGCCTAAATATGACATATGTTCTAAAAAACTGAAATAAATGTTGTTAGAAAAGTACTGTTCTTCTGCATATAAATTTTTCCTAGTTTAAAAGAAACTTTGTATCTGAAGTCCTAAAAAAGAGGTCCAGACAACCATCTGTTATAAAATGGTTAGCCCCAAATATTTTTAGTGTATTTTCAGCCTTATTTCCTAAGAACACAAAGTTTATGCCCCCAGGCTGTCTGTATGTTGCCCTTCTGACAAGCCATACCATGACACATTCTCCATCCAGTAGCTCCTGAATATGGAGCTTAATTTCAGCCAATTGTGACAGAAGAAATATGTCAAGATCATAGAATTGTAGAATTATAGAGTGGTTTGGGTTGGAAGGCATCTTTATAATCATCAAATTCCAACTGTCCTGTGATGGGCAGGGACGCCTTTCCCTAGAATAGGTTGTTCAGGCCGCATCTAACCTGGCCTTGAACACTTCCAGGAATGGGGCATCCATAGCTTCTCTGGGTACCCTGTTCCAGTGCCTCACCACCCTCTGAGTAAAGAATTGCTTCCTAACATCTAATCTAAATCTCTTCTAATCTAAACCTACTTGTCCTATCAATGTTTACCCAAGTAAAAAGCCACTTTCCCTCTTTTTGTAGACTCTTTGAAGTATTGAAAGGCCACTCCAGGTAGTTTCAAGAAGGCCAGCAGCTTTGGAGTGGCCAGAGCTTGTGAACATCCTGCCTCACTCCACCCCTGACCTCAGGCAGATGCATGCGAATGAGCTTAGCACACCAGTGCTGGAACACTGGCATACCTGCATAGGGCACCAGCCTTCTTATAACACTACTTTTGTAAAACCAGGACAGGCAGTTTACTGGTCTTTTGGGAAATTTGAACTTGAACAGCATTTTTATGTCACTTTAGAGAAGTTAGCACATTATTGAGTGAACGTGTTCAATGGATCAGAGAGTTATTACATATTAAGTAATTGATGCACGCTGTTTCCAGACAAGGTGTAGCATAATCTGATGGCTTCATTTCTGTATGGAAGGCATTTGTATTTTACAATTTTCATAATTTTCTTTAGCTGTAATTCTTCTGTCTATTTTCTTTTGTGATATGCTGTTCTTTCTGAAATGCCCCTCCCTCCCCCACCCCCAAGAGATTAGTCTACTGCTTGTAACAGATACAGAAACCTTTAATGAGGTAGTAGCAGTTCATACTTCAGCAGTTGTCTTGTAGGCATAAAGTCAAATATTGTTAATATGTCACCAAACATTGTGAAAGCTTAAATACCTTTGACCAGACTTGCAACCACCTTGCCCTGTCTGGATGTCAGAACAGTCAGAAATCACTGTTTTGGCAAGTTTGGTTGAATTAGTCTGATTTTTTTGCTATAAAAATAAAGAAAATTGTATCTTACCTCAAAGGGAAGCACTCACTGTCAGACTGGTCAGTATTCTCTGCTGCTTTTGGCCTGAGAAGTTGTTCCAGTGCCCCTAATGAAAAATTATTCAATTGAAGTTAAAAGGAGACAGGTAATAGCCCACTGATCTTTTCTGTTTTCTTGAAATAAAGACATATTGCTTAGCACAATTCCCTGGGGAGATAAGGCTGCCTCTGCCTTTATGTCTCTGTGTCTGCAAACGTAATTGTACCTCTCTCTCCTCCCCAGTATTTTTGAATCTTTGGCCAATCTCAGTCAAATTCAACAGAGAAACTCTTGATAAATTTCCCTGAGTTAGTTGATCTTTTAAAGAAGAAATCCCTGAATTAGAGTCACTGCTATGGGGAAGATTGCTTATCTCTTGGTGCACAACTGAGAATCCACACAGGAGAAAAGCATTTTTCAAGGACAGGAAAATCTAAAGCAGAGCTCATGTTTTATCAGATGTGAACAAACAGAACTACAAGTTATAACTTGATAGGAAACCTGGCGTCATTAGTTCAACTGCACTCACAACCATCTGTTTATTTATTTATTTATTGTGTTGATAGGATCCAGTGCTGCAATTTCAGCTAAGTACAAATGGTCACTGATGGCATGGCATTTCAAACAGCAAAAGAAAAAAAAATGTATGTACTGTTCCTGCTTCTTTGTATCTTCAGGAATCTCAAAGACACTATCAAAATATATTTATACAAGTTCTGTTAAATTTTTCAGGCCAAGGTACATGATTCAGTTTTCTTGATGTAACAGATGAGAGTTGACAGCCCAAAGGAGTTTGCGTATGTTGTGTTGACAATAATAGGAAAAAATAAACGAGGCTACATCTGATGTAATTTCACAGTACTGCCTGATTTCTTCACAAAGAGAAATTGTCCTTGGAGTGCCTGGGTAAAAAGAGGAAAAATATATGACTGGTCATAAAAAGAAAAACAATATGTCTGTATAAATGTATATTTTACATGTATACGTATATGTTCCTTGGGAGTCAAAACTCAAAAAGAATCAAACTCTTTATAAAGATGTGGGTATGTACACACTGTATTCCACATCACCCACTGTATTTTCTTTTACTGAATGAAAAGTGTCCCTTTTTTTCAGCTTCTCTATAAATATGCTATTTCAAGAGCATACTGAAGTATTTTAAAGAGCTGTACTGTTTCCACCTGCAAAGGGCAGCATGCCCCTTCCCAAACTCCAGTAAATATTGTGTAATGGCCCTAGGATGTCTGCAATTTCACATTAAAAAAATCATCATCCAGGTGATGTGGTCTGTTCTTCCATCATTTCTGTCCCTCTTCTCTAGTACCACTTGTGAGCTTATAAAAAATTTCCTTTCTGATGGCAAGTTTCCATCTAGGCCACTAAGGCTTTGTGCATATTAGCAAGCAGTGGGGACTGACAGGAGTGGGTCTCTGGGCCAAACAGCTGGTGCTGATGCCCTGACATCTGTGCTGTGCCCCAGGTTAACTTTTGCCAACTCCAGCCTGATCACAGGGGCTGTGTGCCCGTTTGTGGCTGCAGTGCCTTGGCTGTGCTTCTGCAATGGATATTCCCAAAGTGCAACCAGGTGTTCCATGCCTGGCACGTGGTGAAGCAAAGCTTGCCAAACTGGGACAATTGGGAAATTTGCCTCCGAGGTGCACACCTGACCAACCCAAATCATTACTGTATACATACATATTACACTAGGAGAGTTTGATGTAGGTTACACAATCATTCAGGACAGAGTGAATACGGGGGGGAGTTCACCTGCCCCTGGCAATTCCTGAGTGCTGGCAAAGGTGTTCCCCCTTCATCATGGGACCACTTTTGAACAATGACAATCAATAAGTGCAGCTAAAAGCATGAGCAAAAGTGGTGAAACCAGGTGAGTTAAGGGGAAGCATAAACAAACACCTAACCACTTAAAATAGTTTTGCTATACGCAATAACAAGGCAAGATTATTACTGTATGTAATGCACCCACACATACACACTCACACAAATATATTTATGTACACAGCATTTTAGTTTTGCAGATAGTTTCAAGACACCTGAGGTGCTTTTTCACAAGGACATTGGTCCGTTAAAGTAAAATGCAAATGTAGATTTTATTATTTTAATTGGTGTTTGCACCCCATCCTGGTGTTCAAGAAACTTTCCCTGTGATCCTGAGCTGCAGATTCCTACAGAGTAAATAAACCAGGTGGCCCTTCTGAATTTTGGTGAGATGGGCTCCCAAGTCCTTTGCTCATTCATAGTTACAGTGCTGCTATCTTGTGGGAAAACAGGCAGCAGCAACTGCAACACTTGCAAAAGTTGATATTGAGGCATTGTCAAGAACTGTAATGATCGCCTTTTAAATGTTTGCATGTTTCTTTCTAATTTAGAAAAACTGTGTTAGTGTGATTAATCCACTAGGTTATATGGAGAGCCATTATTTAGTGGGTCCAGATTTCAATCTGGGCTCTCTTCAGTGTGAATTTTGTACTGCATCTAGCAGAAGTAACAAAACCCCTCCGAGGACATCCTGGAGCACAAGCAGTACTGCTGTCTCTGAAAGCAATGAAACTATTGCCACTTCTTAGGGACACTATTTAAAGCTACTGCAGGGATATGCGATATGCAATTTCAAAAATCCATATCTAATAAAAAGATAGAAAAGCATCTCGGGCAATATTATAATATTTCTATAAAACAGGCAGATTTTTGGCCAGAGTGGTTGTTTTAGAAGCATTTTCATTGGCATATGCCTTAAAAGTCAAACTGAAATACTTTTTTCTGAGAACAACAGAGTAAGATTCCAGAGCTAGGAAGACATTGTACGAACAACTGAAACATGTTTTTATTGGGTTTGTTTGTTTTCCCGTTTTCAAAAGCACATGGATGTGGACAGAGACACCTAGGGAGCTGCAAAATTACAGCTTGAGAATCTTTTCTCTCAAGCCTGAATCCTTCTTGCTTCGCAGGCTGAGAAGCTGATGTTAGCTGCAGACAGAAAGGAAATTTCCCAAGGTGATAAATGGTCAAAACCAACTTAGAATCTGGTGAAAAACAGAGTGCTAGTCATAATAAAGATTAACACCTGTTGTTTTTCCCATGGGATACATCCTGAGGCCTGGTCTCCTGGATGTTTAACCCAATTAGCCAATGAGCTACTGTCCTGTTCTAGTCTCTCATAACATGCTTTAAATACAAGCTCTCCGCTCAATAAAGTTGGCCTTTTTTCCCTAAAAAGGTCCATGTGTGTTGTTGCTCTTTTTCCCTCTCTCTAGGACCGAAACCACACATGGAAATACAGATTTCTATGTCAACAGGCACATAGAATATTTGACAGACTTCTATTGCTATAATCCACTTCACCAGGTTACTAAGCAGCTTTTCAAGACCATCTGTTTTCATAAAAGAAGTATTTAATTTTTTACTCATTAGTCTTGGATTGTGAAAGCAGGACTTATGCAACCAAAACATTTAGAAGAGTCAAACACAGTCCTGCCCTTCCAAAGGGCAAGAAAATAATTTCCAAAAGTATTATTATGTATTTGATATATACTAAAATATGGTTTATCTTCCAGTTGAAACAATCCTTTTTTCACATTCCTGTTTCTTAAAAACAATTTTACATTTAAAACACTTTTAAAGGAGTCTATTGATCTGTATTCCTCATACAACTACAAGTCCTATCGAGCAAGAAGTTTGAAATATGCATAAAATCCAGCACTATACCCTGAAGAAGTCTGATACTCATCAAGAGCTAGTCTGAAGAGCCAGCAGCATGTGAGGCATCAAATGATGTAGATAAGATATCCATTGCACTATTTTGCATCAGAACCTGATTCCAAAATACAGGAAGAATGCTAAAAAATGTGTTTGTTTTTTTTTTAACTTACCACAGCATTATCCTAAATGAGGATGCAAACGGAATTGGTAAATGTGCAGAATAGGAAATCTGTTTCATCTCCGGGTACCCTCTACTCATTTGTGTTGGGCTGCAAACCAAAGTTGAGCAATAACATGTAAAAATGCTTTGATATTTTCACTAAAAACAGTATCATGCCAGTGTCATGACGCAATTACGCCTCTGGGCCCTGATGTTTGGAACTGCTTTTGCGGGTTTGCAAGTGGGAAGTTTGGAGGGCAAGGTGGTGCTGTGCACATCGAGCAACACCAGGTTAGGAAGGTCAGGGCACAGCCAGGTACTGGCTGCCTCCAAGGCAACGCGTGGATCAAGTGGCTCCCTACAACCAGCGTGATTCCCTCCCAACAGCAGAGCTTTTGCAGGGCTGGTTTGAGGCACACGTGGATTTCCCCGGGGCCACACACCGTCCTGGCGACACCACCTGCCTCACGGCCCCACCGCGCCGCCATTTCCTCACCTCCTGCCGGGGGGTGCAGCCACCGGAGCTCGGCCCGGGGCTGCCGGGGGTCACACGCGGCGGGGCAGGCAGGGAGAAGGGATACCCATGCCAAAGCACGCACCTGGCACAAAAGCAAATCGGTCCATGCCAGCCATGGGCAGGCACGGCCTGCAGACTCGAGCTGTCAGAGGAGCCGGGTGACACAACAGCCTGGCAATGGAGCGTGAGAAACAGCGTCGCTGCCCTGCTTTCAGAGGGGCCGTGAGGGGACGGGCCCACGCGGGACAGCAGGGGACAGGAGCCACACCGTGTACTGCGCCATATATGGCGGGCGTGCGTGCGTCTGTCCCCGAGTATCTCCGCACACACCACAGGCTCTCGGAGACGCCCAGCAGCCACATGGGTGTCACTGTCCCTGAGCGATTGCGATCCCATCCTCAGCCTCGCCCCGGCGCCCTCAGGCGCGGCCGCGTCCAGCGGCACCACGGCGTGGCGCCCGAGCGCCGCGGCCGCCAGGAGCGGGTCGCTCCCGCCTTCGCTCCCGGTCTCTCTCCCAGAACCGGCAGCGCCCCTGGATACGAGCCCGGAGGAAACGTCCTGGAGCACGCCCATCCTCGCTGTTCCTCGCTCGTCCGGGTGCCTCGCGGGTACATTTGGAGAGATCAGATGGCAGCGGCGTGCCACGGGCTCTTGCTGCTATCCAAAGCTTTTGCATCCTTCCTTGCGCTGAATCCAGTGTTCATTAGATAGCTCAGCTCGCTGCCTTGGCTGAGAAAACCGCGCTTTTGTTGTCACTGTTCTGCCAGGTTGCTGGTCGAATCAGCTCAAGGCAAAGTCCTCTGTGAGAAAAAAAGGCAGGAGCGTGTGGCCAGGAGCGGGAGGAGAAGAATGACTGATTTAGCTCATCTAATGGAAGTGCATCTCTAATTGCAATTGTTGTAGGAGAAAGAGTACAAGAGATACAAATTGAGAAAGGAAAGACAGCACCTTGTATCCTGTATCTGTACTAGAGGCAGGCTATCAGATATCTCAGTACTAGTTAAGAGAGCAGCATTATTTGTAGTATGTGCTCTTGTTTCTAGTTTCTAGTGTAGATCTGAATGACAGTGCATTATCATGATCTAGCTCTGTGTAAAGTGTATCTTAAGAAGAAAAATTCAGCTCAGAGTGTTGTGTCCTTTGAGTCTTAAAAAGGAAAAACCAAAACCCAAAACAAAAACCCAAAGAGAAATAGAAGCAGTAGAACATATGCTCAGAAGTAGAATAATGACAAATGGAAAGTAAAGGTAAAAGCAAAGAAGGTGGAGAAAGTCTCTGTAAAATTTTAAATGCCACAAGAACTTGTCTCTACAACAAATGTGGTCATGACCTGGATTCCTACCTCCTGAATTTACATGTGTCACTAGGGTACATAGCTATAGGTTTTCTGTAACTTCTCTGGAGAGAAACGCCCCTTGAAAAGGGAACAGTCCTTCAATTTCAGTGTCAGTAGCTGTTCAACTGCTTCAGGCTGTAGACTTCAGTCTTGCTCTTTATGTACCTAGGCTATACTGACCTCTGCCGCTTGCAAGACATCCTTGTCATGGAAATCATTTGAGGCACGTATTGGATTGCATTATATGGGAGGCCAGCCCATGTGATCCTCATTATCTCTTTGGTAGTAAAAAGGGTGACTTTATTTACAACCTTTGGCAAAATGTCCTGCAATCTATTTTGAACTGAAACAGAAGGATGGGCAGAATATCACGAAGCTGTGGTGACTTCCCTGCTTGTCTTGGCTGCCTTCTCCTCGAGAGTTGTACTGAACAGCAGTTTGGTGCTGCAAACAAGCTTGGCCAGTGTTTATAAACAAACATGGGTTTCTCAATGCATTTTTTTCTTATCTGCATCTTTCTTTCTTTTTTTTTTTTTAAATACTTTAATTGCTCTGAGGCAATGGTCGTCTTTATCTGTGATGGTTCTAAGACCACAATCACTGTTAAACAGTAATGCATAATAAAAATTAGTTCAAACTGAGATAGAAAACAGCATCATTATAGGCACTTTAGTTAACCAGTCAAGTTACTATTTAGTTCCTACTTCATTTACTTTGTAATATCTACTTCTAAATACCATGAGAAGATAAAAAACTTAGTGCACTAAGCAGATATTTTCATCATGTTTCATCATAACTTTCATCATGTTTCACTTTCTAATGTATGGAAAATGGTAGTACATGGAGAGTTATTATTTAAGAAAATAACATGATAATTGATTTGTTGTTTAAGCTGAGCCAGCCAGTCATAGTAATGCTTTTACAGTATTACTCATCGGGAGCACTGTCCTGATTCACTTGAAGAGCCCAGCTTCAGTGGTAATAGTTTTGGACACGGTAGTTTTGGTAGTTCTGTACCTTCAGATAGACACCATTGTCCAACTTGGCTATTTCAGGCAGGCAAGGTAAAAAATGCAAGTTATTAAACAGTTTAATTTTAAAAAAATGCATATCCTACTTTATGCCAAAAAAAGAAAAAAAATCAGAAGAATTCACTTTCCTCTTAAATTCAAAGAATATTGACCAGGATTAGGACTCTAATAAGAAGCAGAACTTTTATCAGAGGACTACAGTGTTGTACAAAAGCCTTTGAAGTCCCTGGCAAGGCACACGCACTGCTTTGGCGGTCACACTAGAGTGAATATGCATACATAATTCTGGAGGGAACATCTGACATTTCGGGAGTGTGTTTGTGGTTGAGCTGTGGCAGCCAGGACTGCAAACCTGCTGTCATGCCAGGGCTCCCAAGGCCCTGCACCTTCTATGTGTGAGGCTCTCTGGGCCATTTTGGAGCAGTATTTTCCCATTTGGAGCAGCAGTAGCAGCACAGAGCAGAGCTGGCAGGAAATTTCTGACAGCAAATTTCTCCACTGGGAAAAAAAATAACCCAAACTGTAATTGACAGGTTTCTGAGTAGCACATTGGCTGTGAGAGAAGCCAGGCAGGATCCCAAGCTGCCTGCTTCCCCTGCAGGCTGACTTGGCTTTCTCTATCTGCAGTTCACATGCTTTCTGGGCTTCTTGGCAGCTCAATAGGGAAAGTGAGGGAACCAGTGAACCTGAGATGTGGGAGTATGCTAAAAGTCACATTTCCACTTTGGATGGGCAGTCTTTTCTAGAAATGTGGGAGACAAATTCTGGTTCTCCAGGGCTCTTTGCTCCAACAAAGCAAAGAGCAGTTGATCTCCTATTCCAGAACACCTCAGGCAATGCCAACAGCTGAAAGAGCATCCATCCTTCTCCAACCCAGAAGAAGCAGCAGGAATAAGGTGCTATAAGGAAAAAGAGGCATCCTCTCTTCCTTTTCTGAGATGCACTGGCAGAAAGGACCCATCAGCTTTTAATCATTCCATCAGCTACACGGGACTACTGCTGCTGTGCTTGTCCACTCCTGGCACATAACGTTTTCCATGGGGATACAGTTAACAGGCATTGAACCTCCACCAGGGAGTGAGGGGAAGAAACACAGAGAGTGATTCATAAAGTTACTGTTCTCAGGCTGAGAAAGGCATTAGTGCATTCTGGCTGCTAGCTCAGCAATGCTTATATCCTGTTTGAAACTCTTCCTTAAAACTGCTAGGCATCTACAGGTTATTTCAGCAAGCAGTGAAATATAGCACGTATATTTCCTTTACCATAAATGCAACACAACAGAGTAGCCAGACAACAGAGGGTGATCCTACTTCTCTTCAGTGTAGGTTAGAATCTACTCTACAGGGAATTTAACTTAAGCACAGGAACGCCCAGTCTCACGTAGCCTTCAGAACAGCTCAAACCCCAGTCTTTATTCAGGCCTGATTAAGCAAACTGAACAAGCGTAAATCAAACTAATATCATGGCTTTGCTGAATTCATATCCCAAGTCTTGCTCAAGTGAACTATTCAGGGAAGTTAAAACTGGGCTTCAACTTTTGATTTGCTGTTTCAAATTAGATTCCTTACACCTGTGAATAAAGCATATGACCATTTTTTCTTCTCATAACTTTAGGTTGTCTTCATTTTTCAACAGCCATCTGTAATTTATTTTCCCAGTTAGAGGTATTTGTAGGAGAAAATAGAGCAGTACAGCCTTGTAAGACATCTGATCAAGAAGCGGAATTAAACTTGTCACAACTAAGCAATTTGACATAAAATAATGAAAACCACATTAATATTTCACTCGTTCAATTTTATTTTGTGAGAGGTGAATATTTTTTTAAGTATGTGTTCTGTACACAGCAACAAAAGGTTATACTTGTATTTTCTTCTTTATAAGCAAGTCCAAGCTTCTGGCTGAAGTCCAGCAGACATTTTTCTTTGTCCATTAAGGCAATCTCCTACACAGTTTACCAGGGGAGGATGAAATTCCTCAAGCTGTGTTATAAACATTCATCACTGAAATCATGCTCCTAGTAACAAGAACAGCAGACAAAATTTAAGACAGTGCTACACTGAGCGTTCTGTACAGATGGAGACGATGGAATCAGGAGTGAACCAGCAAAGTGGAAGACCAAGTAAGCCACTGTGAAAAGATTAAAGAAGACTATTTTCCATCACAGAGAGTTTTGAGGTTCATCAAAAGTAGGAAAATCTGGTTCTGTCACTCCAAATATAAGACAAAGGAATATTTAGATGCCAAAGGAAATAGTCTGAGAAAGGATCTTTTTTGCTCTTTTCAAAAGCCTTGGTCCTTCCCTGCAGCAGTACTTTACAGAGACAACCTACAAGTAATTTAAAGCCACACAGCCTGTATTTTCTTCTGGATGAACTTTTTGAGAATTCTATGGAATGTCCCCATTGTTCCTCTGTCTTTATGTTGCTCAAGTTCATTCCTGTTGAATAAAGTCTCCAGAGATGACAGCTGAAATGAGGGTTCTATTGAGACCATGGCATGCAATGGGCAACATTGATTTTAATGTGGTATTTCAGCATGGGACAGAAAACAGGCAGCGTTGACAGCAGTGCCTGCAAGTTGCTGGTCAGGGAGACTTTTTATCAGTTCACCTTCCTGTCTTCCTTTTCAGCTGCAGTTTACCCCCTCCTCTGCCAGTCTCCCTAATTAGTGCAGAAGATTTTTTTGTATATAGCCCTAATAAATCGTAATCACCTTCAATATAGTGCTTCCCCAGGCTCTGACCTTTTGCTCTCAACCATGTCCATGCCAAGTACTGGGTGGGAGGATTGGGCAAGGATTTCCTATGTACTGCCATCACCAGCAACAGGGAACCCAGGCTTCCCTTCCTCATTTAGGCCTGTGCTAAAGGCTACCACCATTAATGAATTATTTCCTTTATGAAAATATTTCACAAAATTAGGTAAGGATAAAACCAGAAAGTGACCTGAACAAATTACTGGAGAACTTCTGAAGCATTTTAAAAGAAAATGAAAACTTCTCAGGGTCTTGTATTTTGTGACAAAACCTATCCAGCTCCATGAAAGGCATATTGTTCCAGAAAAATAATAATTTATAGGAGTCTCTGGAAAGATTTCTTAAAATGCTGATGGCAAGAGGCTGAAGAGGTGGAATTTTCTGGACATACTGTGAGAATATCAATACCAGCCTCTCTACTGCTGCAGGCTGCATCTGGTTTTCAAAGAGTTATGTTTTTTGCAGTATTGCTTGCGGGTTTCTGGTGTGTGAGTCTAGCGAATCTGGGAGTCCCATTGGACTTATGCAGAAGGCACTGAGTCCTGGCAAGCGCAGGCCTCTGGAATTTAGCAGTGCAAGAGAAGGAAACATGCCAAACCATCTACCTGAACTGCTATTCCCTCAACACATTCCTCTGTGGTGTTTCTTGGCTGGCTTCTTGATCCCTCAGCTCTAAAACTGAAAAAACCCTATTTCTTGAAATTATATTTCTCACAGTCCTTTACATAGCATATGTAGCAAAAATACCCTATAATACTATGGAAGTTCTATTTTCCAAAACAAAAAAAATCCCTGAGAAATAATTGTCTTTTCCTAATATCATTATTTATTTTTAGCTAATAGTCTAGAGTAGTAGATGGGTCCTCATGAATTAAGATTCACATATGTGAAAATTAGAAGTGCATCTTTAGATATTTAAGTTTCCAATTTTGTTTTGAGTAAGATATTGCAAAATTAAAACTTTGAATATGTTGACTTTTAAAACATTCCTAATTAGAGAAAGGTTTTTAGTATCATACTAAAAATCTAAACTCACAAATGTATCCTGTTCTGACATAACCACACACACTTCTTTCTTCATTGTGGGGATTTGGTCAAAATCCCATCAACTGCATCCCCTCCTCTCTTCCTCAGAGGATGTCTTTTTATATGGCTGTTTAAAGCAGATACACAACTGGTGTGATATTGTGGTCCTACAGAAAAAAAGAAGCTTAGCACAGGAAAAGATCCAATATACAACTAGCAAAGTATTATAGAGCTTAGTTAATTTGTGTTTCCTTAGTTTACAATCTTTGCTAAAGAGAGTAGAGAGGTTTCTGTGTTTGTCACAAGGAAACAGTGTGGGTTAGATGGAAACGAAAGTCATTCATGTCAGCCCATGAGAAAAAGCAGGGCAGATTTCCTGGAAATTATGGAAATAATAGTTTTGTAAATCGTGGAGTATTACAGATTCAAAGTGTATGGAATTGTTGCACATTTGTAATTATTTTGGTGATTGTCACAAACATGGAAGGTTGTTTCCAACAGGAGTAATATTTAGCATGAATATTTCTTAGCTGTATGGTAGCTACAAAGTGAACAGCATGTTTCAACAGGGTAGCAGTATCAGCACAGTGGTTGTGTGCACAACATGCTGCTGTACCTATTCCACACACCATACAAGCATCTGCTCAGCAAGAAGAGACAGGAATTTGGAAGTAGTTTTGACCTATGTATTTGTGGGCTCTTTCTGTTTGTGTTGATGAGACAAACTAAAGCAAGAATTTCTATTACTGTTCAAGCAACCATTGCCACTGGTAACTTCTACTACACCACAGATTTATGTCAAGATAGTCTCACGTATATAAAATTGAAGTTCTTTGTTGTTCTTTTCCATTAGGTAGATAGTCCTTCAAAATGTCCTGTGTCCAAATGACCATAATATGTCACAACATTTGAGTCACGGTTCCCTATATTTCATGGTGCTATTGGATGTAGCAGAGTCCTTAGATTCATGTCTGACTCTTTAGAATCCTTTCAGTGCCTTCAGCAAGCCTTGGATCTTAGTTTGGCTTGATTAGCACATTGTTTTGGGAAGTCATTTACTCTCCTAGACTTCACCCTCTCTTCATTCTGGAAAGTTTATTAATTTATAGGTCTTTAGGATCTCAACTATTGTCTTAGTTAGATTTTAGAGTTTTTTATTTGTTTCTTTTAGATCTTGGCGTTGGAATATGAGTTGTTCGTAGGCTAAGATGACCCTCATGTTTATAGGCCTCTAGAGAAAATGGAATCACAAGTTTTCAATAAAATCTAATCAGCATTTTAAATAACTCACAGAAATGAGAGTTTAACTAAACACAGAAAATACCCTGGTGTTCCACCCCACAGGGTCTTATCATGGTCAACTTGGCTTCTGTACTACAAAAACATCCTCAGTTCTTCAAATATGCCAATAAACTTCCCCTGAGAGGCAGACTTCAGCAAATAAAGCCCTCCCCTCATGCTACATAACCAACATTTGCTTGATAGACTTCAGATGAAAGAGACAAAAATTTCTCCACTGACCTAACAAGCTGCTGGAGGAGCTTTAACGGCTGTAAGTCTGAGAAAGCTGAACAGTTTAAACCAGAAAGATAGGATTTGGGACAAGGTGATGTAACGGCCCAGCATCCAACAGGAAAACATTCAATCTCTGGAATCCTTCTAGCAGCCAAGCAGTTCTGTGCTAACATGGATGTCACAGGGGAGTTTTTTTAATAGACTTGCTATACTGAGCCAAATGGAGGTCTTCAGAGAGTTACGGGAGAAATGGAATATGCACATCTGGGAACCAAACCAAACCAAACCAAACCAGCTCTGATAGTTTAATTGCACAAGGCTTTCACTTGCTATCACCTATAAAGGAGCTTGTACAGTGTTTTAATTATTTTTAAAAGTTCACATTGATTCTCTAGACAATTGAATTATACATTGATATATACAGAATATAAAGCTTCGTTGATGGATATCAGATGATAACACCAATAACCAGAATGAAAAAAAAGAATGGTCCCTATAGTAACATTTTTTTAAATAAAAGTAAGCTAGAGAAAGTAGTATGTTACTAGCCCCTCTTTCTGAGTTGGTAAAAAGGTGATTGAATACATCCAGAGTGTAATGATGTTCAGATGGGATACTGGGAAACAGAACTGGTCAGGAATGAGCAATTAGTTTGAAGGAAGGAAACATAAAAATGAGGTTAGAAACATAGAGAACATTTTTAAAACTGCATTTGTTTTCTCTTAAAAAATAATCCTGCAAAAAAGATTTCTCTTTTTTAAGGCAATTTATTTGGAATTGTCTAATGAAGCAATAGTTCAGTCTAAGAACAGCAAAGATTAAATTTCCAGCAAAGGTGTAATAGCAAATTCATAACTGCTATTAGATGCTTAAAAGTATAAATACTTCACAATAACAACAAACTAATGCTTTAGGGGGAGGAGAGCTCTGGGGACTCTCTCAAGACTCAGCAAACTTCTGAGGTAGAGCTATGCTGTGCCCAGCAATCTCTTCTTTCCCCTCATATGCTGTGCTGGCCATGACTCAAATGCCATTCTGCCATTATTTCTTGTTCATAAATCATAAAAAAATTATTTGAAAATAGCATTAATTTCTCATTTGGTTGAAAACTGCAGAAATGTTTAGAACTGCAGGTATGTTTGCTACTTATCTCCAGAGAAGATGATTTGAGGCATTAGTGAGCATATGGCCTATGGCATTTGGCTTTCAAATACAAGTCCTTTTACTCAGTCTTTGAATGTCCTAATCAACCTAAGTCTTTACTCTATAAAAATTTCTAATTCTAAATAAAATCCAAGGTATGTCTGTACAGCTTATCAATGGTCATTACATTTACAAAGATGTTGAATTATGGAAGACCTCAGGATTTGTGTTATTCTGCATTTATTCTGCAGGGACCTGTAATCTGTGTCCCTGCACTTGCTGAATCTGTGTACCCAAACCAAAGCACTATACCATCGTGTGGTCTCCTACTTCAGCCTAGGGCTGCCTTACTTCTCAGGTCTGGACCACAGCCCAGGCAGGCAGCACTTGCCTGGAAACCCAGACTATCTGAGTCAGTTCCAGCCACCAGGCAAATCTGGGTGTCTCATACATTGTGCAAAAATGCTCAGTTAGCAGAATTTAGTGATAGCTTATTTAGGTGGCAACTTTTAGCAGAAGTTTTTCTAACTTCCTACTTTGCAGGGGGCAGTCTGGTGTTGACAGATGGAAAATCATCCAACAAATTCAGAAGAAAAAAATATAATGCACAGTTTCTTCTGGTGCTGGCTTTTACAAACCAGAGCCAAAGACTGCCACAGTGATGAGAAATATGGGTCAGGAAAATACATCTAGAGTTGGATATTTGAGGGCTAGCTGGAGTCTGAATGTGCTCCACGTTACTGTGTAAGTACTGGGGGAGCTCACACTCAATGGAGGGCAGTGGCAGAGCTCCATAAATCTGTCTCTAAAAGTTGTGCTGGGATACAGATGCCTGGGCTTGTGGCAAGGTCTTCCTTGCTGAAATCACAAAGACTTGTAGCAGTGTAGTTTTTTTTACTGACAGCACAATTTCTCTTTCAGTCATGCAGAAAAAATTCAGTTTCCTACTCTGTATTTAGCAAACCATGGGAGGATCAGGCCCCAGAGGGGCTGAGGCACCCAGCTGCCCCTTCAGCTACCTGAATTCAGCCCTCAAATCTCCAAGCAGCTTTTCCAACATGCCTGCCTGGGGAGGCAATGGAGCTGTCTGCCTGCCAAAAGTACTGCCTCTCAGCATGTCATAACTACTGAAGTGTGGATATGTCCATGCTGTTACCTGTTTAAGCCATTCTTAAACAAGTTATTAGCAGATCTACATTGCTTGTAGGTCTGCTTCTCTAGGCATTTTCTGTTCATGCTGTCACAGGGTCTGACACACAGTGTTCCTGGCAGAGGTGTTTCCTCATGATTCATCTACCAAGTGAAACCTGTGGAAAACACAAGAATCTGCCCCCCACCCTCCCCAAAAAGGACAATCAATATATGTAAAAGAAGCAATAACACTATCCTCTTCTCATGTAAAGGGTCTCACTTGGTTTTAGGACCTTTGCTGAGGAAAAGGCACATGCTGATGAATATTGAGAGGTAAATGCATGTTGCCAACAGAGTTAGGTCTCACCTGCCCCAGAGTCTTGCTCTGTCTCCCAGCACGTTCCACTGGCTTCACAATCAGCATTTCAGCCTCCAGAAGACCCAAGGACTCCATACACAGTGTCTGACAAGGTATCCAGGTACTAAATGGGAGTAGTGGATCCCCTCTGCTGTTAGTGCTAGACATGAGAGAAAATGTGGTCAGGGAGAGCTGAGGGCACACAGGGCACCCCTGACAACCTGAGTTAGAAATCTGAAATGCATGCTTTTCAAGAGACTGGTTTCCTTCCTGAAACATTGGAATAAGGACCTCCTTAGCAAAGGATTGCTTTGTTTAATGTAGGTACGCTGCTAAGGCTGTGGTGCATACACCACAATAAGGTAATGTAGCCTTTTGTGGGCACATGTGTGTGACTGTTCCCTCAGTGTGCACTGGCTGAGCCTTAAAAAGGGCCCGTAGCAATTCCTTTAACCCAGGTGAAGTTAGAAAAGTGTTAATAGAAAATTTCCCTGCAGTTTTTTTCCAAATCAAAATCAGGAATTTCTTTTCCCCTCACTTACCTTCTTTAGGAACAGGCTCATGCAAAGAAGTTTGTGAGATATTTGGATTTTGGAGGCTGGTTCAGGCCCATTATGGGGCCTCCTGAGAGGAGTTTCTCTTAAGCATCTCATAAAAATCTTGTCAAGTTTTTGGTATGTGGGTGAGTTTCCTATCTCAGCTGAGTTCCCTTCTTTCCTCTTCTCCATTCTGGGTTTCTAGCATATTACCTTAGAAGATGCTGTTTGCTTTATTTTTTTAATGTTCTGCATCTTGTGTGACATGAGTGTGCTCAGCAGCGAGGACTAGACTGCAAATTAGGTGTCCTTGGGTACTTGTTTATGCCAATACTGAGGGCATTCACACCTGGAGAATATTTTTCACACTGAACACAGATGCATGTTTCTGTCAAGATTGGTCATTTATCTTTTCCAAACTATTGGTAATAGCTTAACTTATGTTTACTGAGCCACTGTCCCACAAACTACTCGCAGGTTAGTATAGGTACTGTCCATACACTCTTAGGGCTTTCTGGATGGAAGAAACCCTGGCCTTGCCCATGGGTGTTATATGACTTCATGTGTTTGTTATGTTCGGTTAACCTTCAAAGAAACTGGACTAAAATTTTGGAAATGTTTTCATTACAGCCTTCACCTGGACTGACATCACAGTCACACATAATAAACAAGAGCCTTATCCACTAAACCCTTTCAGGCTTTATGTTTTAATGAAGTTTTGAGTTTGTGCACTAGTTTTGGTGAAAATCTACTTTGAAAAAATTACACTGTAAGTGCCTTTATATTTGTGGGTTTCCCCCTTCCCTTGATCGTATTTTATTTTGTGTTGTTTTCTTTATTAATTTTGCCAAAACTAACTCACACAGACTTTGGTTTGCTTTACTCCCAGGTTTCTACTTCTAATGTGATTTTTAAAGGTTTTAAATTTTGGACTCAAAAATAAAAGTCTCAAGTTTTCAGAGCCAAAGTAATTTGCTTTAGTGAGATGGTGTACTGCACCTGTATCAGCTTAGTGGCACAAAATATCTGTCAGGAATTTTTCATTAGAGTTTTTTAATTTTATTTTCATTCAGACAGCAGAATGAGAGCCTAGCCAAGAACTTAAAAGACCAATTAAGATTTCAATGGTTTTACTAATAATACTAAGAAGAAATTGACTGCATAAAGGATTTGCTTGCTGTGCATTTGGCCAGTGTGAGTGCTCAACCATTATTACCAAAATCCTTTATACTTGTGATCAACAAAAAAAATTGAGTGTCAGAAGATTTGTCTGAATCAGGCATGGGTTCAAACTATAACCTGAAGAAAAATGTGACACTTTATTAAAGCTGTAGATCTGGCTCATATGTCTGACAATCATAATTTACCAGCATTTAAAGTCACAGACATATTTGGTGATACATGCTGATATCCTTATGTGCTCTGAAGATGAACCTTATGCAGTATTTGGGCTGCTCAGACTCAAAGATGTCCTGCTCACCACACTTGGTATTTCATGACCTCAGCATAGTTTCATGTAGGCAAAACTCGTGGTTTCTCCTGTTACTGCCATTTTAGCAGGGATGACTCCCTTTAATACATAAATTAAATGAAATCAGGTTAATTACATTTTATTTGCCCAGTCTGACTGAGCCTTTTGCCTAATGAAATTATTTGTAGGCAGGGCTGTCCATTCTGAACATCTTATTTCTCCTCACATGTTGCTCTGCCAAAGCTTTTACTTGTATTTGAAGGGCAAATCCAGACAACAGAGAATGCAATGGTGAGATAAACTAATAAATAGGGGGAAAGCAAAATCAGACAACAGAGACCACAATAGTGAGAGAAACTAATGAATAGGGTCTGCATTTGACACCTTAATTGAGCTGATGGCAGTGAACACTTGAAGTTGCCTTCTGATGCCAGTTAAAGGCATGTCTGATGCTGGGGCATTTGCAGGGAAAATGTAGATCTTTAAAATGTGCTCAACAGCCTGTCAGAGTCAGGCTCCTGCCACAGAAGTGAAGCAGTTCCTTCATCCTGACCATGAGCAAAGCAAGCACGTGTCTCCCTGATGGACTAATATAGCTATAGGCACAGCCTGCTGCTAAAGCCACGAATACCTTGGTCTCTGATGGGGTGCTATTTCACTCCTTTCTTTAAGCTACCACATGGGAAGGTCATGAATGTTGTGTGTATCAGCCCTGTTTAGTCTTTCTCCAGACCTCCAAGGTGCTATTTTCTGGCACATGGACCCAAAAGAGACCAGGGAAATGGACATGCTTCAGCCTATCCTTCTGCCATCTTTATGCTGGGTAGTACTTTCCAAAGAGCTGCTTGGGAATTGGATGATCAGCTGAAGCCAATTGGGAGGAAAAGTGAGAGAGGCAGGTGATGACCAGAGCTGAATGAGAAATCACTCATGCCAGAGCCATGACTGCTCCCAAGCAGTTTAGCATCCATTTGGGCTGGACACAACCTTGTATTCATTCAGGAGAGGTAAGAGGACTGAGGCACAAAGTAGGAGCCAGCTATATCTCCACTGCTATTGTGCCAGTATGTAAACCCTCTCCAAACAGCCTGCTGAGACTCCACCTGTGCTTCTTTTCTCTCATTCCAGAGCCCGTGATTTGCCTCACCCACTGCCTCCTGGTTCAGCCATCTGTAGCATCTGGTGGAGGAAGTCTCAGAGTGCTCCTTCAACTGTTTAGCCCCTTATGTCACCTGTCCAGTCACTTGTGCCTCCAGAGCACTGTTCAGCAGCATCTCCTTGCTTTTTGGGTATCTTCAGAAGCAAGGCAGCCAAAGGTGCTCTGCAAAATACTCCCCTTCTTGTCTTTCACTGTGAATTGAATATCATTTATCTTCTTCAGCCTGCCATTATTGGGGTGGGGTGGTGTTTATTTAATTTTACACCATCACAAAGTAGTTAACACTGGGAGGGACCTCTCACCATCATCAAGACCAACACCCCTGCACCCTGCCCCCCCCTCCCCCCCCGTGCTCAAACAGGGTCAGATAAAGTAGGTTGCTCAGTCAGCTTTTGAATACCACCACAGATGGAGACTCCACAACTAATCTGAAAAACCCGTGACAATGTATGATCACCCCTACAGCAATATTTTTTCTTATGTTTAAATGGAATTTCTTATATTTTAGTGTCTGCACATTGCCTCTTGTTTTTTCGATCACCACAGTGCCTGCTTGTGGCCTAAGTACCTTGGCATCCCCATTTCCTATTTGTGACTTTCCTGAATTTCTTGTTGTCTCATTTTTTCAGCATGTCAAAGTCTCCCAGAATGACACCAAAACCATCTGGTGCATCAACTGCTCCTGCTGGTATTGTACAAACTTGCTGATGGTGCAGTCTGCCTCCTTATCTAGATCATTAATGAAGAACAGTTGCATGTTTCAAATGCTGGCAGATTTTATCCACTGGAAGCTCATTTTCTCATTTGAGCATTTTATTTATGAATATCCTATTTGCAGAAAGTATATCCAAATGATTCTTCATTATTCACCTCTGTGTTTTAGGTAGAACATAAAGCCATGAAATTAAGTGAATCATATACCAATCAAATTTGTAACAGAATATTTCCAAGAAAGTAGTCTTGTTTTCAGGATGAACCTCATGGATAAACATCCAGAGGAACACTTGGACTTATTTTTGACTAAAGTTTCTCCACAGAAACAGTCTGTTTTCTAAAGAGGTTTTTGTGGCTAAAGCACAGAACAAACATATGAAAAAAGAACAGAGACTACATTAAAGGATAGTCCCTAGTAAAGTAAAGTAAAACCTAGAAATGCTGGAAATAGGATGTTCCTGGCACAAAGAAATGCATGTCTGTCTGTACATGTATATGGATATATATATATATAATGTGTGTATAAAAGTGAAAAAAATTATATTTTCACTTTCCATCCAGCACAAACACAGCCTAGCTCTGGCGACTGCTGAGTACTGAACGTGTTTTCATGCTAAATAGCTTAATTCTGTTGATGCAAATTTGAACAAAAGACAAGAGACAGATCTGAGGTGAGGTAGTTACAGTTTCATATGCAGACACAGTTCTAAAACTTCCACTGCAAGAGGTAGAACAGCTGCTGGAGTTTGCACCAAGAGCTCCCACCCTCTTTGCTAGCAGGAAACAAGGCCCAAAATGTCTCTGAGAATGTCAGTTTTCATTTCTGTCCTTCCAGAAGTGGCTCTTTATTGTCCTGTGTTTTGTCGTACTTGTTACCATTCTCAATCCTGAGTGAAAATTAGGCAACACATAACTCTTGTTTGTTCCTTTTTCATGTTCCCAGGGTGTGTTCCTGTTTGATTAGTGATGTTTCCTTTTTCCTGTCCTTTGTTTATTACTATAACACATTTCCTGTTTATTGGTTTATAGTAACCAGACAAAAATAATGGTGTTTAGAACTCTGTCTTAGAAGTGCTGGAGGTTCAATGACACATAGCATTTGAGTCTTACATGTATTCCCGATATCTCAGCTTCCTCCTCTTCTGCATTTCTCCCCACACTTCCCGATTCTGCTCCCTTTGTCATCACACACCCCGTCTCTGCTTTTCACTCACCCCATAACCCTTCACTCACCCTGTCTTCTTATTTCTGGCAGGGGAAACCTAAGTATTTGGCAAGAAGGAGGGAAAGAACCACAAAAATGAGCCATGGTGCAGCCAGTGTAAACATAAGCTCACAGTGGCAAACCCTCTCACTCCAGCAGCACTGGTAAGAGAAGCAACTTTGGACATTTTGTTCCAGTGGCAGATCATGTGCAGGGAAAGCCAAACAACTTGGTGAAACTGAGGCCATTGCTGGGCATCCACCAAAAGTTGGATTAAAAATTCTAGTTCTAAGTAAACCAGAAGTATTGCCTTTGCTTCCTCATGGTTTGAGGTTATTTAAAGTTTGCAATTTCAAACTTCTTGTTATCATATTGAAGACTCGCTTTTAAATTACTGTTTTCTTTTTTAACAAAAGTTCACATTCACAGGTATCAGCCTAACAGCCTCTGGAGCTTTAAAAAAGAAGGACAGTACAGATGTTGCCCCAAATACCAGAGGACCCCACAAGCAGAGTGCCCAGCTTGCCCTTAGCACAGTGGAATGCCACTATTGATTCTGTACCTGCAATTGTCATAAATTTGCTAAAAGTTTGGAAGCAAGTCTTGGTTTCTTCAAATATCAGGTTCTTCATTTGCCAGTCACGCCAGCACTCCCCAAATGTATGCAGGCAGAGAAACTGGAGATCTTTAGGCCTGCCAGAGATATTTCTTACAAATATTTAGGTCACAGTTGCCTTAATAATTCATGTAAAGATACAGATTGCACCTCCATACCTAGCCCTGACAGGATAGTGCATTATAGGAAAATAAACTAATATCTTTAGGCCCAACATAAGGGTTATTCTTTCCATCCACAGACAGTCACACTGTGGACTGCAAAGCCAGAGACCTGCAAGTTGTGGCCTTCTGTCATAAGGAGCCTTTTGGTGACCACTGGCAAGGTGCTGATTGCTACTGCTCTTATGGCCTTGGACACCACAGGCAGCTTCCCCCTGCTGCAGAGTCCTAGAGGGCTACCTCCACTATAACCTGCTGCTCCTCTTTCACTCCAGGCTTCAGCCTGACAGCAGAGTCCTGTCTGCTCTGGAGATTGTAATGAAGGATTTTGCAGCCTGGAGGTTAGAACTGGAGAGTAGTATGATGTCTAGCAATGAACCTGACATTTTATTGCAAGAAATGAGACCTCATAACCTGAAGGCTTAGTTTATAAAGTGATGTCAGGAGCATGATTTTCATTTTTAATGGCTGTAAAAATAGCTTTCTTTCTTGCTAACCACTTACAGTCCATATAAACAAACCTATTAGCAGTTTAGAGCATATAGAAAGAATTATATCTGTCCAAAAGGTGAAGAAAATGCCCTAAAGACACAGTTTAGATCAGATGAGACAAGGAAGGACCGTACCAAAGAGGAGACGAATCTTTCTGTAAGAGATTTTGTTATTCAAACATTCAAGGAAACATTTCAAAGGGCTTGGGGAAGCTAACTGCTTGGAACCAAAGCATGCTGCAGGTCCTTTTGGGATATAAGTCACACCACAGTGCCAAAAATATTTCTTAATTAATAACCTGACTCCACCATATGGAGTTCTACAGTGACAAAAACCAGCTGCAGCATGCGATGCCATGTAACAATTCCTCCAACTAAAGTAACTGAAGGTGCTGGAAGGGTCTTGACAACATTGTCAAGTTTTTGTACTTGCAAGCCACCTAAATGAGCAACTTCAGTTAACTTCTCTAAGGAAGTTTTCTGTTCAAGTACTTATTCGCTAGGACAATGATGCTAACTATTTAGGTGCCTAATTACAAATAAGTGTCTAACCTGAGGTGTCAAATGTTGCACTAAGTTTAACAGAGCTTACAGTCAAGCACTGAAAGAAGGGTGACTGCAATCCAGAGCAATGCATTCCTATCACTTGGCTGGATATTCGAGAATACAATAAAAAAATAAAACGCTAGGGTAATAAATTCTTGCCTTGAGTGTTTTCATTTTCATAAGCATTCTTGTCTTGAGTGTTTTCACAGGCATTGATTTCCCTCAGGTAAAAATATATGCACCAGAGTCATATTTACATTTTTGTTGAAGTGTTGCCACCCTCTGTTTTCCAATAAGTTTTTATGCCTTTGTTTAATGATATGTAATTTGTAGCAAGTTTTATACTTCAAAGGAAACACATAAAATTCTGTTTATTATCCCATTCTTTATTTGTCACTGAGTTCAGTTTGTCCCACCATGGCACTGAATAGCCATTTGCTAACAGCTTAGAAGATAATCACCAGTTTCATCTCCAAGAGTTAAAATAGTTCAGGGTGGTGCTTGTGAGTTTTTGCATACACATGCATACCCTTCCTCTGCCCCCAAACAAGCCACAGTTAACCACAGACAAATCTCCACATATCTAAATAGTATTTGTCCTTGCACAACAGTGGGAATATGTCCTGAGTCGCCCCAGCATGCTCTTTTTCTTTTTTTCTGGAACCATACAATTAGCATCTGTTTTTAGTACTTAGTGTTTGGACTGAAGGGGGCACAGAGAAGTCCCTGTTATTTGTTGTTGCTGTGCACTAGTTGGTAGTAGTGTGTAAAATTGCAGAAAGAACTACAGGGTTCACTCTTCCAAATACATCCCTACATTTTTAACCTATTAGCCCATTCTTCCCTGGGCAGAAATAAAGCCTTTTGGAGACAGAGTTAGAAGCCCCAGAAGGGGCCCAAGCAGTGCTCTGTCTATAAGCCGTGGATGATAGGAGAACAGAGAAGGTGTAGGAAGACACAATATTTGTATGTTTTATCCCCTTACAGTTAGATATTATAAACTCAGGACTTGGGTCCACCAAAGGAGAAAGGAGCCCATCACCTCCACCCCCACACAGAGGGAACAATTTCACAGAAATATTTGGGTTTATTTCTTAGAAGTTTCCTCTCCGTTCCCTTGTAATGCACCTGAGCATCACTGCAGGCAGGGTGCCACAAGCACTCTGAGCTGATAATGTTTTGCTGTGTTTACAGGGCTGCACAAAAGACATGAATGAGGATGAGGAGAAAAGGATCATCTTAGGAAATGGACACATCAACCCATTTTAAGTCAATAATCTGATGTTATATGCAAGGGACTCAGAAGTAAGATAGAGCTCTGACATGATATCTAATTACCACCTAAAACTCAAGTCTGTTCACTCTAGTTATGAATTGCAAAATTCAGATTAAAGAACTCCTACCACCATTTGCTGCTTTCCAGCTAGGTTCTTTGAACAAGTATGGCTCAGTGGCTGAGGCATTTGTGCACCTCATTTCTTTACCAAATCAAGCATGTTATATAAATGTGTCAGTGTGGGGACACAGTCACAAACATTCTGTAATCCAATGAGCCCCAGCTCAATGAGAGGTTCTTCCTGAGAGAGGTGGGCAGTGAGTCATGCCCAGAAGTAATATGTGCATAGAGTGTGGCTGTGAAAGGGAAGAAACAGTAGTGGAGTGGGGAGCATGGAGCCAGACACTGTGCTTTGACATGGCTCCTTGGTGCTGCAAGCAGCCACAGAGACATTAGCATTTCTGCCTTGGAACTGACAGGTCCTGGAGAACAAGCTGGATGTATAAATTGATGAAGACCTGGCTGAAATCTGCAGGCCAGTTTGCATACTTAAAACGGGACATAATCTTATGATTCTACAATATATGCTAAGGAACAGAAAGGATTAGTCTTAACAGTACCATATCTTTCCCTTCATGACATCCAATGCAATACTTTTCAACTATGCAATCACTACGACCTTAACTATGAACCAGTGGCAGATGAGTTTACATTTTTTCTACTCTTCCAGTCAGATGTAGGAGGAAGTATTTGTGTATTTGACTACATATCCTTTTTGAGAGGATGAGCTATTTGCTGTCAAACTACATTAGCAGCTAGATAAGATGGCACGTCCATGATTCTCCAAACATTTGACCATGGAAATTGTGAAAGATTAATTCTTAAGTCTATGACTTTGGGCCAACTGGGCTTGTCTCAAACATATGTGCAAATTCACATGGACTAGTCTCCTGCATGTCTTGTGGCAGGAGAGACATAATCACAGACCCTGAACTTCTCATCCCTATTGCTGTGTGAAAATAGGAGAAATCAAGAGCATTTTCCATTCCTTCAGGGGACTCCCTCCATATATGTTGCTATGACTTTCATTGAAAAGATGTGTGATTATATCGTGTCAACAAGAAAGATGTTGCCTGTAGATTTTATGACACACAATTGAATTGCAGGTGTAACTTGTTCCAGTTTGCTGCTGAATTCCGAAGTGGAATCAGAAACTGCATGCTGGAGACTAGTCAGACCCCACTCTGGAATATATTGTGTGTCAGGATTTTACTCTTGCCATGAGGTTTGCTGCTAGGCTTTAGGATTTGACTGGATTGTTCTAGATGTTTGTTCCAGTTTGTTCTGGATTTCATACCAGCCTTAGGGTCTGATACTGCACTCTGTCGTGGGATCCAATCACGTGGGAATTAGTAGGACTCTGCAGTTTATCCAATGCATTCAATGAAAATTTTTCCAAGCAGTAGTGCAAAATGGAAATGCAGCTTAACAGAAGTGTTCCAGCAATCTTAGAGTCTGTAATGTGGTGACTTTTATGTTTCAGATGGCACAGCAGATAGATATTCATGTTAAGCAGCAGTATCAATCTCAATAGGAATTACCTGCAATTTCAGTACGACTGGAACTAATTTCATACAAGATTTCAAAGGATTCAGGATTGGTTACCAACAAAATGTATCCTCTATCTACTGCAAATGTGACCTAACTTCAAAACTGTAATTTTGTTATTCCATTTATCTGAAGAATCCTTCCCAGAGAAGCTTAACATAGCAAAGCTATGAGAAACTACCTATTATTTGGGTGGCTCAGAAGATCTCTGTTACCAAGAAAAAGCTTAGTGTTGACCCTACTAATTAATAGCCATCTTTCTAAAGATCAAAGAATGGAACCTGATCAGGAACAGCTGCTGTTATGTATAGTTATTTACATTTTCCTGTTTGATGTCCTAACATGCTTTTAATGATTTATCATCCTTTTGCAGAGGGTAATTCCACTGTTTTGTGAAAGAAAATCAGTGTCTGTTCCTGGCAGATGACTGCATACCTAAGATTGTGTGGCCATTGATCTGTACATGGAATTTTCCCCAGTGTGAATAGGAATTTCATACAAAGTGTATGACGACAGTCCAAAAAAGGAAAAATCCTGCTTTCCTAAGGGATCTGTTCCTGGGAGTGATGGGACACCAGTGGTACTTCACTGGGCAAAAGGGCTAAAGGACTCAGGCATAAAGACTGGAGAGCACTTGTTGGAGGTTTCCATGTTTCCGCTCCTGCAAGGGTTAAGTTGGAGACATTTGTGTTGCATGTCCCTATTCTACACACTTGGATGTCTGCAGAAACATGATATTCCAGATGCTGCAGGACAGTAGGTGCTGTTGGTAAGTCAGACTGATAGATGACATGCCCAAGCAGTAAGAACCTCTTATCACTCTGTTTACACCAGTAATCTGAGTTCAGACACCCAACTCCATTAAGGAAAAGTAAACGGTACCTAAATGGAAACTGGACAAAGAATCTTGTTGGTGAGATCTAAACTCAGTTTGCATTTAGAGAAACTGAAAATAATGTCCACAAACTCAGTTTTAAAAGATACAGTAGTTGATATAGCTCCATGAGAAGGCAGAAAGATGACAGAAATGATGGCAAGGGAGTAGGCGAGAGAGAACAGATGGGGAGAGGAAAACTGTCTTACTCTAAGCTAGATTTTATGTACATGCATATCCTGCAGATAGGCCACCCACCCATGACACATGAATTTTGGAAGGGTGTTATTCTACCCCTTATACATATAACTGTCTTTCCCTGTAACTAGGAAAACATTTATTTTAAAAATTGAATCAACCCTGAGTAAAACATAGGTTTCAGTTACAGGAAGAATAGGTTCATGAACTCCAGCTAGATTTCTGAACCCTACCATCTTAAAAAAAATAAAAATCACACATCTGCTAAACGCTTAGGCTCCAGGAAACTTACCTCTCTGGATCACCATGCAAGCTACCAAGTAAGGTGTTTCAAACTGCACATGAGGCAAAATAGCTACTAACTGTTAACCAATACAAAAGAATTTTTTAAAAAAAATGAAAATGGTTAAAACCTTAAAAAAGGAAAATGCTTACTGTGACAGACACAGATAATAGAGTTACTGCATTCTTCTACACTAAGGCAGAGGTAGTTCTTAGCATGGCATCCAAAAATATATGGTATTCTAGAGAACTATTAATGCTAACTTGGGACATGTTCAAGTCTTGCAAAGAGGAATTAAGAAAACTCTTTCATTCTTTTTGTTCCTTTGGAATCCCTTATAGTCAATATTTGTAGTCCCAACGTAGTTACCTCTCCCTCATTCCCCATAAATAAAAGGTTATGCCAGCTGATGCAACCTCTTGGCCACTGCAGAACCTCTGCAGCAGCTGGAGCATGGTGTGAACTCATGGGATGCTTGGAGAAGACTTCAGCATCTTCAAGAGTGATTGGTGGTCCTGCCCTGGTGGGGCAAACAGTGTTAACAAAATAATCTCTAGATAAGCAAGTGGGCAAGATGTCTTCCTCGTGGGTGTCTGACCTTCACTGTATTCCTTTCCATACTGCTGTTTGCAGGTGCAGCTTGTGTTTTCCCTATTGAATGAGGCTATTTCTGTGATGTGCTCTTGCTTCTATATGTCTGCATGGCAGTTCTCAGACTGGTGTGGTTACTGATACACAAGAGTTTAGTTGATAGATGTATTTTATGCCTTCTGAATGTTTTGCAGCTCTCTGAAGACCCATTCTACATTCCCAACTGCTATTAAACACTGTATGGGTTAACTTTCAATATAAACCAAAAATAAACATAATTTTAATCTCCTATGACTTTTAAATCATTTTAGCCTCACAAATTCAAAGCCTTGAGTGAGTTGAACTCTTGTTTCAAGTCTATATAGAGCTAATAACTCTGATTTTAATTCAATTAATATGAATTGTACCTGAGAATAAGAAAGAAGTCTTGCCCACTACATATAGAACTTTCATTTATTGTAAAGCAGTTTTTTTTTAGCTTTCCCCCAAACCCTGAGATACGACTTCCGACAAATTCACTTCTTCCACCTCTTACCTGCCCAGACATTCAGGGCACACATAGCTTGACAATACATTGGTTTGACTTGGGCATGAGCAAGCAATTGTTCAGCTGGTCATACCCGAGAATGTCCGGCACTTTCAGTGTAATTTGTGCCTATGAATTCAAACTGCAGCTGCAAATTCAGCAGCTGTGGCTTCCTTGCATAGTGAGACCCGTCTCCTGTGTATAAAGAGGGACCTCAGGAGGTCTGCCATGTTCAAGAACAAGGCTGTTCTGTTTGTTGTGGATGTTTACGTGACTAGATATACTCTACTGAAATGTACTTGAAAAATATCCATGGCATGTGCTTCATCCCAACCACTCATTCCCTTTCCTTGACCTGCCCTTTGTGGAGAGCATGGAATGTTAAACATTTCTTGTTGGTCTGCCCAGCCTCTGCTTTATTTACACTTACTCTCCCATTCCCTTATGCTGGGGCACCTTTTAGGATATTTTCTTTCCTGCTCAATGTAATGGAGTGCCAGCAGGGCCAGATTCTTCAGCTGTAAAGAAGTGCATCTTGGCCATTAAGGCTGGAGCCTGCACCCACTGAAGCTGCATGCAGAGACAGAAGTAAGAAATAGTAAAGAAAATTAAGGACTAAATAGTGCTTAATGGCTTGCTGAGCAACACATCTCTTTTTCTGCTGCTCTGAGAAGAAGTATTTTTAAAACAGTAGGTAAAAATCACTTCTGCTAAAACATTTCTTCCCTACGTAAACAAATTTTGGGCTTCTGAAACCCACTACTTCAGTAGTTGCAGAGCCATCTCTGCTGCATTTAGCAGAGATTACATAATAAAAAACAGTCCTTACAGCAGAACAGCCAAGAGCCTACACTTTCAGTAAAACTAGTTTGCAGATTTCATTTTTAACTACTATAGCTAATCTAAACTAACTGGAAACTTACATAAAAGTCAACCAGGTTTATTCCAGTTTCAGCAAGACCATTCAGAAGCTATCTTAAAATAAAATAAAGCAAAATAAAACTCCAGGCCACTTTTTCTTATCAAATTTCTCTTTAGATAATCTTGTAGATATGTGAGACAGCTGGAAGCTTTTGGACAGGAAACAGGACAATGTCCCTCACTGAGAAATTCCCAGTTAAATAAGAATTTGAGTCTTCCCACAGACTTCAGCTATTGCCTCAGAATTCAGCTACTTTCAAGGCTGTGTCACCTTATGTCACCTCTTTGAGAGGTGACACTCATACTTGTCATTTATATTTGTAATGCCAGAGCTGCCATATATGCTGTCTATCTCCAGTTTCAAATGCTATGTATTTTAAAAGCAGACACCATCTTTCCTTCTTCTCAGTTATCCTTCATATTAAGACCAAAGGAAAGAGGAAAGCTGTTTTCAGTATTGAGGTTCCAATAGAACAGCAATTTTAAAGAGGAATCCATAGGAAAGTGTGGAGAAGCTTACAAAACTTTTTAAAAGCACTTTTCTCAATGGAAGTCATGTTAGATGTGAGGTCCAGTAAGCCCACCATGATGGTCTGTCATATAGAATGTACAAGATGAAAAATGTTGGTGCTGTATGGATTGTAGTCACACCTGAATTGCATTTGAAAATTCATACTCAAGCCTAAAACATTGTTAATAGGCTGCTGCTATGGATTAGGTTGTTATCCTTACTTATTTTTAAAAGAGACAACTTGAAGATCAAAGCCCTCCTGTTGGAAGTAAATAGCCAACTGACATCGGAGCAGGGGTAGAAATGGCCCTCATGTTGTCTCTGCTGTGCTGAAATTAAGTACTTTATATATTAAGAAGTCTCCAGCCTAGCCCCTTCTCTGTATTAAATGTTCTGTGTGCCACTGAATTCAAAGTAGATCAAAAATTACTTTTTCAAAGTAATATCCTGGCCCTAATTTTGAAAAGTGTCTAGTAAGTACAAATGCCTCTGAATGACCTGATTTACAGAACATGTTGAAAATACTAACATTCAACGTTCCAGCTACAACCAGGAGACTAATTCAGCACTTCTGCAAGTGTTTGGCTGTGGAATTCAAGATCCAGCTCAAGACCTAAGACTTGCAGTTGTGTTTACTAGCTTGGTAAAATGGATCAAAAAGAAGCACACAGTGTCACAGTAGCTTAGTATGTTCAGGTCTGAAATACTGCCTCAAGTGCTCATGAGGTTTAGATCCAGCTGGCAACAGCCTGCTGAGCTCTGACCTTGCCTGAACAGCAAGGCTGTACCTAAAATCCTAACCAAGCCTTGGTGTGTTTCTTGGTGATAACGGGGACATTTGCCTGCAGTGAGAGATGCAAAGCAGATCCATGGATTCCTCATCCTTTCATCTACAAAACAGGATAAGAAGGATCTTGGCAATGGCAAAGGGCTGCACAGTTAATTCATTCATGTGTGCCAGAGGAAAGTCTGAAGGGAAGGAAAAAAATGTCGGAAAGATCTGGCCAAAAAATATGTGCCATCCTATTTTATATTGCTGCTGGACAAGCAATTAACAACATTTCTTACTAATAAAGCTATCAGTCATGATCTTAGCAATCTGATGAAAATATTCTTTGGGGATGTCTTAAAATAACTTTGATTCCAAGTGTTTATCAGGAGAGATGGTAGGAATTCCATGCAAAGCCTATGTTCAAAGCTCTCAGATTCCTTGTGGTTTCTCATCTTCCTGGAGGTAAGCTCATAAGGGAAAAAATGCATGCCAACTTCTGTGTTGCTGCACAAGCGTACTGTAAGATGATCAGAGAGGTTTACTTGCTAAATGCCAAGAAGTTTATTTAAGGTAAGGCTCTGCCCTGCATGGGGGTACATGAGGCAATGGTGAGGTTGCAGGGCACAGCACCCATTACATGAGTAAGGCACCAGAGCAGCCCCAGCACCGCCTCCTATCCAGGGCTAATGTGAACATAGAAGAGGGGAAATAACCAAATAGGTTATGGAAGCAACCTAGGATGTGGGAACTGGGGGCTTAAGCCCCCACTGTGTTTTTATTGTGACCTGGGATAAATCATTCAGCCATTTTGTGTATTGGTTCCAAACTGACCCCAAGTGCACAGCATTTATGGTGTGTCCAAACCTCGGGATAATTTTGGTGTCTGGACGAGTGCTGTGCACTCATCAAGGCTAGTGCTGGAAGTCAAGATAATTCCACCTCCACACTCAAAAGAGTGTGCAAATGACTTAGGAGTGCAGACCCATTGGGGGAACAGGAGAACAAAGTTGAATGGCAACACAGAAAGCAATGCTGAGTGGAAAAAAACAGTCACTGACTGTCCACCTCAAGCGTGAGGTGTCCCCCATGGCATGGTGACTCCAGTCAGTGTCCTCAGACAAGGACTGGGGCCTTTTATGCGGTAGATTTATGCAGCAAGACATTGTGTTTTGAACAAACAGCCAAGAGGGAAAGAGCAACTTCAAGACAGATATGGTAATGATACAGGATAGAGATTTAATTGGCATTATCATGTGTTATGACTCTCATACCTCCTGTTGTCCATGCTGAGAGCCTGGAAGAAGACTGTTTTCAATTGCACAGCTGATGAAAGAAACTAAAATAAGAACTGGAGAGTGAAGGAGAAAAATCCAGACAGACCCAATTCTCCTCACTCCTGTATAAATCAGGAAACAGATGTAGGCTTGTATGAAAGGGGGAACCCTGCTGTTTACATCATGGTCTCTCTTTTTATTATCTGCAGACTGAACTTTTTGGAAGCCAGTGATTAGGAAGCCTCCATGACAAGAATGGGGCAGTCACCTTAGCTGGAAGCAAATACAGCTTTTGCAGCTGATTTGATAACATGCCTTGGCAGAGGACCCTGAATGACAAATATGAATGAACAAAGTCTCCATATAAACAACATGAAAGTCACATTATAAATACAGCATTAAGGGAAAAAAATCAAAATAAATAAAGCAAAACAAACCTATAGCTCTGGTTTTATATCTGTTTGATAAACAGTTCTTGAAGTGTGACGTGTCTCTCCCAAAATCTGAGATATGCAACTTCGTTTACAGAACGGTATAATTTTGATAAGCCACTTCCATATCACCACATGCCTTTGAGCTAATAGTTTTTCAGTATTTGTGTTAATAACTGCCTTCAAGTAATGGATTTGATCAGTACTGTGTACTGTTATTATTCTTTTTCTCCCAATAGCAACAAACTGTATGAACACACCAATTTCTAGTTCAACACTTACATCTTAGAGGCCACAAATTGTTCTCCAGACCTTTTATGGCTAAGTTTATCTGCTGGTGTAGGCTTCTGAGATATTTCCTTCCACTTTGTTTACTTGTACTGCTGCATTTGCACAAGCAGCCTGTCATTCTGCATTATATAAACTTAAGCTTCACAGCAAAAAGAGCAATACCTGTTCTTTGTCTTTGCAGATCTGACATTTCCCCTAGAACATTTGCAAAGATATTAATCCAAATATGACTGTGAATATGAAAGGAGGAGGTAAGGAGAGAACACATAAATCTAGTCCTTCCTTTAGGATTGATTTAGGGGATTGGCCTCAAGACAAAAGCTTATCTGGGCTACAGCTATCCACACCAGGGAAGAATCAAACTGATTTACTTTTAACTGGTTTTGCTTTAAAACTCCTATTAATTTGAAACTAAAATAAAGCAGCTCTTATATTTCACTTGAAAAAGATTCACAAGCCATTCAAAACTAAGAACAATATCAAAACTGCTGTGATTAAATGGAATGTAAATCAAACCACTGTGGAATGATAATAGAAACACTCTTGCCATTGTCATTTTGAGGTGAACTAGAACAAGGAATGTAAAATTCTGATCACTTTGGAACATTTGAGATTCAAAGACCAGTGACTGCTCTACAGCTGCTTCACACGAATTAATTTCATTTTGTGATTAGTCATTTCACAGTTTCTTGTATGTGTTTTCGAATAACCAGACACCAGATAGATGTCAATAGTCTAGTGAGGTAATTCCTTCGTGGTTCTATTCACAGAATGAACAGAGTCATACCTGTCATCCTGTGCTTACTGAAATTAAAATACAAAAGGAAACAAAAATATTTTTTCAAATTAAAATTTAGGAAGGAAAGATGAAGCGATTAGATTTCTAGTTTTATAGTTTCTCTAATCTTGTGCATCAGTCAGATTGGTAGGCATGCACTCCAGGGAAGTGTGCTCTAAAACTGTGGAAATATGCTGCAAATCATTCACAGAAAAATCTAGTGATTTAATCTGATTCAGGGTACACAGTTCAGTGTGCTTTTTTTCAGAGTTGATGGCTTCTTAATTGCTCTCAACAGTTTAAAACCACATGAGTAAGACTGACCAAATGTTCCCTTTTTGCCTTTTAGACCTTCACTTTTTTCATTTGCAAAGTATGTAACTTTGTAAAATTTTAAAATATAAAATCTTGATATCAGCCTATTGAAAGACATACTTTTTGTTCAGAGAATGGTGTCCCATCAAAAGGCAAAACAAGAGCTGCTTCTGAAGAAGAGAATTTGCAATTGAACTTAATATTTGAACTTAATTTCCAACATTAACAGCCTTTTCCCTGCATAAACAGAATCAGGAGTTAAACAAAGAATTTCCAAGTTAAATTCTCAGTTTTCCACATCAATAAAAGAAATTCTTCCAAACCCACAATCTCAATATTTTCACTTTGCGTTGAAAGAGTAAAACTGGTAGCCAAACCTCAATATGCTACATATTCATCAGAATAGCATCCGTTACATGGGTAATAAATTGCCTCTGGAGGAAGAATTTTCCAGCTCAAATGAGCTTCCAAAAGCAAAGCACAGGTGTTCCAAAACACTCCTTGGTTTAGATGTGGTGAGAGAATTTTACACATGATAAATCTTAATTATTACTTTAGAACAACTACCTAGTTTTTACTTCTGAATTACCCATTTGCATTACACCTCCTCACCTCTGTGTACTCTGAAATGCTGCTTTCATTTGCCAACATCACTGGCCACCCAGGTGACAGAGCGTGCTCTGAGACAGAGACACTGGGAAAATGTGGGAGTGCACAGCTTCCCGTCGCCAGAACAAGCACCCGTGATTTGTTCTCCAGAGTATGGCAGCAAGTTCAGATACCATCAGAATGAAATGCAAATCAATTTAGCTCTTTAGATATCTAAATTTACAGATCTCAGTATTTTCACTGTGATACCAGCAACAGAGCAAGATGAGGGAAGGTGTTTGCAGCTGCATCAGCATCAGCAGGCAAGGAGGGAAGACAGCCAAGAAGAATCAGTGGCCTGACCTTTGGGACATGCTAAAAAGCAAACTAACATGGCCAGGATTCTTGGAAAGTTATTAGTGTAGTTACTGGCATGTGCTAATATGTTGGAGTTTTGAATCTTGATTATTATTGTCACACATGCTATTGGATTTTGCTGGCAAGGTAGACCTACCCATATAACAACAATAATTTCCCTGCATAGACATACCAGGAACTGTCATCACCAGAGCTAGAAGTAGAATTCAGGATCTTACTTTGAACATCTCAATCACATTCTTTAACTTTTGTGAGGTTTCCTGGCATTAACAGATGCCACAATATTTGGAAATAAATTTTTGTGGCACCTTGTTGCTGAGTCGGCATTTCAGGTCAGGTTATACTCTTAATCGTCTCTTTTTTTCTGCAAGAAAATGATCCTCTATCTGTACTTCTACTACCTTGGATTCCACATGTCTTGTCAAATTACCTTCAAATTCACACATTGGAACCATTCAGGTCTCTAAGGTGTGATAATAGCTCAGTCAAAAGCAAAAATTTGTTCAGATGACTGCCCTTTAAGTTCCTATATCAGAAACAAAAATAGTTAAAATCAGCACTTTTTTAATGTACACAAATATATATTTAGTTTAAAGAGAAAATAAGTTCACGCTGCATGAAGTGTTTCAACATGCAAGTTTGAAATGAACTTTTCCTCCTCTCCAGCACATCTGCAGTTCACCACATGCAGACACACAACGCACATTTTTGTTGAAACAGAAAAATGCCGTGAAGGAATATGACAGAAATCATAGCCGCAAATGGCTTCTGTGGAGTCAGCTGAGCTCTTTGAAAATAGCCCTTCACCATATTTTCTTGTGGGCAAGTTCTGCTGTCTCCCACTAAGACGTCCGCCAAATACCCCACACGCAAGAAGCCGCCCTCATCAGAAAGCCAAGCTCCTGTTTGATGTACCAGCCCTTCTCTGGGTAATCATAATCTGGTTTGACGTGTTTGTTGATGAACATTTCACAGATAATTTTTTTGTTTTGCTGTTCCCTGGTTTATACCTCTTCCAAGACCTTGTTTGACTCCAAGCCACCGTAGGATAGAAATCAACTTTTAACTCCTCTGGATACTTCTGCATCGGCCCAGGGTCAGCCAAGCACCATGCTCTTTGCACGACTGCTGTGCAAGGGAGAGGCAGGGCCTCACAAAATTTGTCAATTTAGTTACAGGCCTGATCAGCAGGAGGAGCAGCATTTGTTGTTAAGCAGGGGGTATTACACTCCAATCTTCTACCTTGCATATTTGAAACCGTCAGTGGCTACATTGCACAGGACAACCTATGGTATCCTTGCTTTTCTTCTCATAGTTCTTCTCTACTGCTCCTTCAAGGAGTCTAACCACTCCCAGCCTCTGAATAGGGGAAAGACTTTGCTGAAAGCCTTCATCTCCCACAGGATCTCATTCTTCCAGCCTTTCCCTTTTCTTTAACAGAAATACACTTTCTCCAGTTACTGCTGTGTGCACCACTGCATAATCCCTGCCTTTACAGAGATGTGCCAAACCCCTCTTCCTAATTGCTGTCACCAGGTGCACCATGCTGCTCAGGAAGCAACAGAAAGCTCTTTGAAGGACTGAATTGCGATTTTGCCTGTTAAGAGTCTTTGTCCAAAAGCACTTTCCAAAAGTAAAACTTTGAAAGAAAAGAGAGAGAGTCAGGGCATCTGCTTAGGATGCAGTGGATGACTGCTGTAGTGATGATGTGCCAGGTGACAATGCCTTAAGGAAAGTAAAGGGCTGTTATCACAGCTGGAAAACTTGCCTGTACCCTTCTGGTTTGCAGTATGTGCCCAACCCTCACAGCTTATATAAGTCTACCTCACTAGTGATATTCCTAGCAAAACTGCAACTGCTCAGGTTTCTTTGCTTCCTCTGCCAGCCTTTTAACTGGCTTTCAGCTCTCCAGTCTGCTTTTGAAATGCATGCACCATATCAGAAGTCATTTTTTCAGATAAAACTAGGATATGCATAGAAGCAACCAAAGGCTGACTGATTGTATTCTCTTCACAATTTAAAAATAGTGTCTTTCTGACTGAATTTTTCAACCATTACCATTTTTGTTACAAGGAGACTCTTAATATTGTTTTGCAGACTGGCCGTATACATGTTACCTTGGCTAATAGACAGTCAAGAGCATATTCTTGGCTATTAACCAGTCAAGAACATATTTTATCCACTTATTCCATAAGTTTTTAATTAAATGGCCTCAGTATGCCCACTCTTTGATGTTGAATCTATTCAACATCATTAAAACTTGCTCACATGCTCTTACTTTGTTATTAAATTCTACTGAATATCTATGAAAGTCTTTCATTCTTCACCCTTAGCAAGAATTGTAATTACCTTGCTATAACAAGTAGAATAATTAACAACCTAGTCTGCCAAAATTTGTTTACTTACCCATCCCAGCAGGGTAGATTCCAGTATTATGCATATTTTCCCAGTTGTCCAGACATAAATAAATAAATAAATTATAAAAAAAAAAAGGTATTCTTGAAAATGCTCAAAATGCTCAATAGAACCATGTAATTAACAGGAATTTAATTATTTTTTTCTTCTTATAATTTAGATAGCACTTTTTTGAATAAGTGTTTTTGGACTTTTCAGTAAAGTTGTCAAATGCTGCATACTAACTTCATTGGGGTTTTTTCCTAGGGTAGTAATTTAGCTTGATTTTAATGCTGCACTGTTGTCCCTTTGAGACTTGAAGTTCTGATTCATAGCTAATGAAGCATAGTCAAAAGTAAGGCAAAAAGCCAGTTTTTACAGGTAGCTAGGAAATAAAAGCAAATCAAAGCGTTCTCTACATTCAGAATTCTTTTAAATTACTTTGACCATTTGTTATGATACAGTAGTGCCAGTGAGCCCTAGCTATACAGTGGATGGTGTGCTTGAATGCTTAAGAAAAATTTCAGATGAGTTGGTGGTTTTAAGGATAGGTTTGAATGCTTCATCTAGGCCCACAGGATCCATTTACATAAGTCTCCAATAACTCCCAGGTATCATCAGACTGAAACAGGCTCAAACATCCATTCTAGGAGTTAAAAGTAGCATTTAAGTATAATAATCTGTACTCTTCATTTCCACAAATGGATAATGCCTTTTGAATGACTCCTCTGTTCTCACAAATATTGTCCTAAAAAGGTGAAATGATTACAGGTAAGACAAAACTTCCATTAAGTAATTTTATATTTCTACTGTACATGCCATACGCAGGAGAGATATCATTGTGTATTCTGACTAAATTACCTATTACTGCACAGTTGCAGTGACTGTAAGAAACTCAATTTTCTTTGTGACTGTGAACAGTCCTCTGGAGTAAAATGATCAGTTCATTAAAATGTTAATAGGCAATGCTATTGGATATTCTTCAACTTCATAAATCCCACTTGATATCAGTGTTGATTGAAGTGGGCATTATGTACATTTTTTGTTGACTCCCTGCTCCCTGCAGAATCCCAGACACTATTCCTGTGGGCTCCTTTGCCTTGGAGTGAGAGTGCATGGGAGCCTGTTGAAAGCTGAGACGCAGATCTTCAGACTGACAGAAGGATATGTTGCTGTGTTGAGCAACAAAATTTCCAGTTAAAAGTCAATGAATACTAGTTTGTTAAATTCCATCAAATAAAGATTATGGAATACAAGTATTTTATGCTTCTATAAGTCCAGCCCTAACCCTTTACCCACCACTCAAAAGAGAAATTTCCATCTTTACTTTCTTCCCAAAGGCAGTGTTCTTCATACTCTCCAAATAGAATCTTCTCAACCACTCTCTGATTAATCCTGTTTACTAGAAAACTGTTTCAGGTGCTCTTATATCCTGCCTATCTACAACACTATGGAGCTGTCACTAGGACATAGCTGTAATTACCCAGCCTCATTAAACAGTGTTCAGGTTTCTGGCAGCAAGACAGTGTAGTTAAATTACCCTGAAGTTTGGACTTGGCTGGAAGTCTGCAAAAAAGAGACTGGATGCTTGGTTCTTTGTGTTTTCTCTGGAGAGTCATCCACTATTTGACATTTAAACCAGAGGGGAAGCAATACAGAATACAGCTACTAGAATAGCTACAATAATGTGATTTGCTTACTGAGCTGTAGGACCCTACATCTCAGTAGAATCTGCTTTCAGGTTCCCCATCTGTCTATCCAGTGACCACTTTAGCAATGGAAGTGACTTTTGACTTTCACTAGAGCTGGGATATGTCACCACTGGCAGTACATGAATTCCTCTGAAGGGGTGCCTGAAGCAGTCTATGGACCAGGGTCTGAGACTGCAACCTGCTTGTGAACCATGGCTAATTCCTTGTGGCTGCGGGTTGGGGCAGGAGCGCCAACACGTCCGTGCAGGCATTACTGCAGGGCAGCTGAGGAGACTCTGGGCTGGCTGAGCCTGCGGCACAGAGGACTGGCTAGGAGTCCTTCCCTGTCTGTCTATACATCTTCTGGGTGCATAGAGGTCCCCATGCTAACCAAAAGTAGGAGTGTCAGCTCTGCCTTATTTATAAATACTCCTTGGCATGAGTTTTTGGCTTTGTTAACAGGAAGGTACATTCCTTTCCTTGTAATTCTTGAATGTTTGTTGATATGCATGGAAAAATCCCATCCTTCATGTGTGCATGTAGGAGGCATGTTTTACTCTTCCTTAATCTTATTCTGGCCTCTGCTACTTGCATATAGGACATTCTATGCTAGTACCAGCAAAAGATATGTATGATGTGTAAAATACTGAATGGGAAGGGAATGGGAGCTAAAATCTGTTACTACCACAGGCCATCTGCTCAGGTATTGACTCTCAGAATCTTTAAACCTCTTTGATTACACTCAGACCAAGGAATAGCACCTTCCTTTAATGTCAGGTTTTGACTTGTCCCTGGAGGATGGAAGACAAGGTAGTTTGAAATAGCACTTTGAACTGTACTTGAAGACCAGATTTTAACACTGACTGACACACTAAGTTGCAGCCTTTAAAAGAAGATGTGATTATCATGACATCTGCAAGTCCTGGCCAAATTCCAGCTTTAGCACTCCAGCTGCGGAATTCTTTGTTTTATGTTTTCACACGAAGTTCTAGGATTTGTTCTACCTCAGTTATAGATGCTACTAGGAAATTCTGGTGCTCATTTCACTCTCTGTCATCCAAGACACTTATCAATGCCTTCACTTCTTATAAATGGGAACAAGTAGTTTGTCTTTTGCCAGAAATGCGATGCTATTAATGTATCACAAAATCTACAAGCAATTCATTCTCCCATATGTTCACCAAACACTCTTCAGCTCTATCTGGGCATCCTGGATCTGTCTTAAAGCCATCTGGAATAATTTGTTGCCAACTTCTAATCTTCAGTTATGTACAGTAGCAACTTTCTGAGCTTGTAGTTGCTAAAATTACTAAATTTGGAAACGTGGTAAAACTGCAGTGCAGCAGAGGATCCTGTTGTATGTTTTAGAACCCCAAAAGCATACTCCAGTGTTTTCTTTTAGTCTTTTCAAATAAGTACATAAATAGTAAACAGCTTGATCTGTGTCAATTCCAGAATAACTTCTGAGGGAAATTTTGCCATAATTTTAACTTTTTCTAAATCTGTATTTGCCCATTCTTTATGAGTTGCCTTTACAAAGAATGTTACTGTCTCTTTTAATTTCAATCCTTCATTTCCCTAACCTCACTTCTCATCCAGTCTTGCTTTACCTGTGGTCTGTTCATCCACTGATATCTGTATTTAACTGTTGGCCATACATATGGCCATTTTTACCAATCAGAACTACAGTTATTAACTTTGGAAGATGTCTCAGGTACTTGTATTTCCTTTGGAAACAACACCTTCTGAAGAAATTTACAAAGCTTGCAAGCCTGGATACGTCATGAGGAAGTACATCTTGCTGGATTCCCCAGCTACAGGCAATTACTGAGTTATCCTGTCTTTAGCAATTGGAGGCATTTGCACTTGCCACAACAGCATAAGCAAGCACTGATGCTAAATATTTTGCTTAAATTTTTTTCTCATGAGACACTGTAAGCTTATGCTGCAAAAGATTCATTTTGTCAACATTTTGCTGATGCTGCAATTAAGTATAATGTTATTCAGAAAGTTTTTAAGAAGTAACATCTGTGAGTAGGAAGTTGTGTACGGAAGCCTTTTACCAATAGATTTTTATTGGAATAGATTTCTTTGATATCAAGTTCTGTGGATGTGCTTGAATTTGAGTTTACTCCACTGGCAGAAAAGGCATTAAACAAATCAAATGTTCCTCCACTGTAGCAAATCAGGAAGTGCTTTTAAGGTCAGTGAGTTGCACTAATTTGTAATGTCTGCAAGTTGTGGTCCAAATTTTGTTTTCCTTTTTGTTTTCATATCAGAGTTTCTGAGGACAATAGAGATTCGATAAACCCACCCTCAGATCTGTCTCACTGAAGGAGTATGTTGAGTTGCTCTAGTCGGAGGGGTCCAAGCTTATTTATCTAAAGTCCTTTCCAAAAATGCAGCCACACCTCCCTCTTAATCAGTTTTATATTTTAAAAAGAGTATTGAAAAATTAGAGAATAACAGTCCAAGCCTATTCAGGAATGTAATTTTTAAGGCACAGATCTCAGGAAATACATCCTGTCTCAGCTTCCAAAAACTCTTTTCTACGTTAAAATCTTCTTACATTTCCTGTAGGTTTTTTCCCTGCCCAGATAACCTCATCTTGTGTTTCCATTACCTCATGAGTTCTGTTTTACTCTGACCTGTTTTACTCTGTCCCTGGCCTTCATTATGTTTTAGTTAGGGGACATGGATGACCGTAAGTTCAACTACACAGCTTCTAAATGGATGATTTGTACTGTTTCTTATTAGAATCAAAATCTATTTAAGCACCAGTTCAGCCAGGCTAGTCTTTAGGTTTACTATGTATGGGCAGCCTCTTGGAGGATTTTAGTTGTTTTCTTTCTTCCTGGCTCTCTCAAGGGCGGTAGGTAATGCAGTGCCCGAGCGGTGGATAGGGCATGTACCAGTAGATGGTGCTGAAGAACATGCAGCGTGTTCCCGAGCTTTGGGTGTTACTTCCAGCAAGTGGCTGCTGGTGGTATACGCAGCTGAAGAAAAAAGCAATCTGGACTTTCACCTTGTTAGAGTAGATTAAAATTCATGCTATTTTCTTGAAATGTTGAGTGAAGAACTTTCAATGGAAAAAAAAAAAAGGAAAAAAAAAAAAGAAAAAAAGAGGAAAACTTTGTCATCAAATACAGGCTGTTTCTTCCATTGCAGACCTTATGTTAAGACCTTCACCATGTTCTTCTTTCTTTAAAAAAAACCACACATTTTCATATCCTGGTATTTTTTTTTTACTCAACCATTGCTGCTTCATTTTTAATTTCTTTATATCTCATTCCAGGATATGAGACTTCTAAGCATGGGGCAACCACTGTGCACAAAATAATTTTGGGAGATTCACTTATGCCAAGCAGTCAGGAAATGCAAGTCCACCTTGGTCAGACCCCCATCCCTTTCCCTATAAGTGAATTAACACTGAAACTCTTACCTTTGTATGAGTTTCACTTCGTGGCCAAATCAAGGCTAGGGACACACTCTAAAGTTTTCACCCTATACTGAGCTGGAGATTTTCACTTTGATAAACAAGAGATAACATTGTTTTTCTTTATTCAAAACCTAGAAGTCTTGAGGCAGGAGGGTAGGTTTTGAATGAGGGTGAATGGAAAAATGGGGAAGAAGCACACTTGAAAAAATTTAGATTGCTGATAGTTAAATACATGAATTTGGTGAATGTGATCGAGGCAGTTTAAATGAGTAACTTTTCCCTTGTTTTTTATTGTATTAAACGTCATGAACAAGAGATTCAGGGTGCCACTTCACCTGCATCTGTTTTTATCCCGATTCAAATCATTCTAGAATGAAGGAAGCCAGAAATGCTGCCAACAAAATATTCAGCTCCATGAGACCTTCCTGTTGTCTCTTAGGGGACGTGGTGTCATTTGGCAAATTTAGATCCTCTATCCCTGTTTGACAGAGCTGCCCCAACACACACCTCTGCACCCTGCTAGGGAGACAGCACAAGGAAAAGTGTGTCATTAAGTCCCCAACAACTCACATGCTGGCTCAACAGCACAACTCCCTTTTCCCAGCTTTAACACATTACCCAGGTTTATGACATACTGCAGCTGAGGCCAAGGCACATGTTTATTTCTCTTCCAGGGGTGACAATCTGTGGAAGATTGCCCAGAAATTGTCTTTGTAGTATAAAGGTCTTAAAGGGCTGGCAGTTTCTAAACAGTTTTCTGAATTGCCTTCATTTCAGAAGACATGTTCAGCCGTACGAGTTTGGATTAAGGGGACAGATGCACAGCCAAGGAAACCTCTTGTTTAACTCCTCCATATGAGAAGAACCATCTCCACCAGCTCCTGCCCACTGGGCACAGGGCCAGGCCCAGCTGCTCTCCAGTTCCACCACCTGTGCTGAGCATGCCATGAAGTACAGAGAGGTCTTAGTTGGGTTTCAGACACTCTTCTGCATTGCTCTGCTACAGCATTCCTGGGTGCCAAGGCACCAAGGGTACCTAATACCAAAATGCTGTATCTCAGTATTTAGCTCTTGGGATATCTCAGGGGTGCTTGGGGGATGTAGCAGTGTTGCACATGGCTTCTAGTGCTGTTGGGAACGGCACATTTCCCAGCACTCCTGGAAAAGTTCCTCTAACACTTGACAGTGATTTGTCAGCATCACCCACGTCTGGCAACCCTTCTGTGTAGTTCTGCATACGCAGTGTTCACACTATTATCCTTCATCTTGGAGCAAAAAGGAGGGGAGGACTCATTCAGGCCTAAGACCAGACCTGGAGATTAACAGCCTTCCACATTTCTCATCGTTTTCCAACTGCTAAAATGCCTGGGATTTTGAGAATACTTAATTTGTGCTCCGAAGGGAAGAAATAGGTATTTCACCTTTTGTCTAATGAAAGTGACTTAACTAAGTCTGTCAAAAGTACTCCTCTGGATGTATAAAAGCTTCTGTTCCTATCTGGTTTGCAGCACATTGTTTGTAAGGAAATTCTGCAGTGGCAAAAAGCATGGTCTTGTCCAGAAGCTCAGCCCATTAATAACACACAAAGATGCACTGTATTCTGCCATGCAAAAACACCAGACAAGCTGGAAGCCAGTATGGAAATATTTAATGATTTTTTCAGTAGAAGAGCCAGCTGCTGTATTTCATACAAAGGGAGTAGGATTTTAAATGAAATAACACGTAGATTTTGTAAAATGTGGGTATTACAATTTACACTGAAAATAATATGTGTTTGGGTCACTGAAGCTAAGCTATTGAAAAAATGAATGTATTTTCATATATGATGGCTCAGGAAAACACATCTGGATTAAGTTCAGTATAGCACTTCCCTTAAATTTATATACATTTCTCTAATCCTGTTCTCATTTTATAATCTGTATAAAAACTCAGGTAAAAACAAGGGGAAGTTTGCAAGAAAGTGTCAATTTCGTTGAGTTTTTCCTCCTTGAGTGAATTTTGGAAGATGCTGTGCTTTAGCTAGGAAGATCTACTGACAGCTTTTCTGACCTTTGGCAGTAAGAGAAGATACTAAGAGAAGATTTCAGAGAGAAACTGAGCCAACCCTATAACTGAGAGTTATAACAGTAATCTGAGTCAAGTTGTAAACTGTACTGGGGGTGTTGTATTGCCATCAAACAGTTACTGTTCAGAATAACACAGACGAAATCTGTGGGAATTCCCTGGACTGATCAGAATCCTGGCTAATCAGTAAGAAGTGATGACAAAATACAACCAAGCCAAAAGTGTCTTTATCTCTGCTTTCCACCCCTGGAAGTGACCAGACAATGGAGCACAGTTGATATGAGATTTACAGAGCTGGATAAGTTTGGCTTCAGAGCTTTTTCTACAAATTCCATCTGCATTTCTGCATGTATATATACACATAAACCTCGAAATATGCTTGTCCAAGCAGTCATATATTGTCATATGAAAGACTTCTCAGCTATACATGGAATGATGCTGACTGCATGATTTGGCTTAAGTTATATAGTCAAATGGTGTAACATTACACTAAAAATAACCAAATTACCTATATACCTTTCTTACTAGAGGCAAGTATCTCTAAAATGGAGGATAATTTTCTTTTAATCAATTTAATTGAATCATTGCTCCTGCAGTGCAAGCTGAGTGTATCTCTTAGTTTTAATGTGTATTCTCTTATGTCTCAGGTACGCTTCTGGGTTCAAAATATGAGGGTGATCCCCCTGAAGACAATTTAAGGCCCTCTGTATTTCTCTCAACATATTTTGCTCCTTGGGAAAATCACTCTTGAAAACTGTCTAAAAGACAAAATTTATAGTTTCAGGCTAACTTGTGCCAAACTGATTTGTCTACAAAAATGAAATAGGCATACAGTGTAATGGAAGAGGATTTCCAGGCAACCAAGTGTCATGATAACTGAGTGCCTTATAGTGTTACACAATCTTAGGGGCACTAATGCACTGCAAGATAAAGTCCCACCCTTCACAGCTCTCAGGAAATGCATATTATGTGTGCTCCACAATCTCTGTCTGATTTACTGCTGATATTGTAAAGTGCTCTGTAATCTACATCCAGGCTCCAACTGTACTTTAGGAGCACCATCAAGGAAATTAGCATTAATTAGATAGAGGAAAGATGAAAGACTCTAGGAAGCATTTAGGACCCAGTAATCATGTTTCCTAAAGAGAGAGACAGAGTGTGGTCAAATAAAGCTGCTGAATGATTAGGTCAGAGGCTCCTGCTTTGCAAGGGGCAAATGCAATGAAAAACACTGCAGCCAGAGCTGAGAGAAGGGCAGCTCTACCTACTATTTCCATCTAAACCTGCTCCCTCTTCCTCCTCTGCTTGTCCTTACCTCCAATAGGCTGCAAATTGGAGGCACCCTCTGTCTGAGTTTGGTGTTCCTCAAAAGAAATGCTTCGGTCACACATAATCTCTGAGGTGTCCAAAATCAGGGAAGTAAACAGCAGAAATAATTGCTTTCCCTGGAGTTGTATTCTAATGGTTTAAAGTGCAGTATTTCCGTGTACTCAGTCTGGCAGCAGCCATGGGCTGTATGTAGCTGTATGGAATGGAGAACAAACTGAGCAGCAGTTCACCAGAGCTGTTTCTGCAGCAAGAGGGGAAGTAAACATGTACATGAAACAAGACTTTTGTCAACAGTAGATTGTGCCCACAGTGGTATACAAGCTCTCCTATCTCCACAGAAACTATGAGCAAGCTGGAAGTATCCTGCAGAAAAAACTCCAACATTTAGTGATGGTTAAATAGATGCAATTCATATTGAAAGCAGAAAAAAGGAGAAAAATAACATTTACAGATGTTGGGATGGCTCATGTGAAGTGTCTCCTACTCAGTGTCGCTGACCTGAGCTGGGATTTGTGTGAACAAAGAGAAGAGTTAAGCGTTTGGCTTTCAGTGCTCTGCATTGGCTTTGGTTCCCAAAGTGTCCCTACACCACCTGCAGAGCTATTGCATTTCTGATGTTGGTGTCATCATTGCCAAAGGAGGCAAGTTGGTGCTGTTGAGATGACGTGTGTCTTGCTTTTGTATTTTAATTTTCCAGAGTTTACATATGGAGCAGTGCAATGTATTCTGTCTGCCTTACCATGTGCGGTGCATGATGGCACTATAGCCTGATATTAGAGTATGAGGGTTCATGTACAGAGATCCACATTACTTGTGGAATCACTTGCACTTGTCTGGAACTGCACAATGAATGTAAAATGCTGCACTTGAGGCTTGCGAGCAATTTATCTTCACTTTTCTTAACAGAAACAACCATGTAAACTCTCAAGAAAACCCAGGCTGCAGACTTCCAGGTCAGATAGATCAAATTCCATCAGTACTTGATCAACTAAAAATTATCCTTTATAATACAGGTTAACTACTTAAAATCTTTCTTCACATTTACTCAGTTACATAAATGTATCAAATTATTAACTGCCAGTGGAATATAATGTGCTCAGAAATGTGAAGTCCGATCTTCACTGTATCATTGAATGAATCACTGTATCATTGAATCTGATCCACTCAAATTATTCCATGCATAAAATAAATGGAAGTCACTTCTATGTCAGAGAGGATAAATTAGTAAATAATTGATAATCGGTAGATAATTAGTTGATAATCAAATGTTCTTTGAATCAAAAAATGCAAAGTATTATCAGCATTAAATTCTCCAGTAGGATATGACTCAGCCTTCAATGTCTAACAGTTAATATCACTGTATTTGATTTTAATATTTTAATATAATTTTAATTTTGATTTTATTAGACAAAATTAAAAGAGCCCTTTAGCAGCCATAATTTGGTCTAACGATAAAAATGTAAGTGACTTTGGCACCAAATTTTAGGAATTAAAAAAAAATATTCCCATTACAGTTTTAACATAAAGGCACTGTAAACACTTGAACACAGTATTAGAAATCCTAGCTGACTTTGCCTATTTCCATGCTAAGCATGCTATTCTAGGAATGAGATATATTCTGGAAATTTAACACGTTAGTTTGCTTTTTAATCTTTTTTTTCAGTCCACTATTCCTTCTTTATTTACATTTCCTGACTATGTTTTAAAGTACCTACCAAAATGCAAAATCTACACTTAAAATGACAAACTTTTTTTCTTTTGCAAACTAGACACTGATTTTGTGACAGTTTCTCAAGCACTTTTTAGCCAGACTGCTCTATCTTTCCCCCTGCATCACTTTAAACGTCTTTACATACAGCTGGCAGGCTAGGAAAGCATGAACATTTTAAACGATGCTACAAAGGCAGTATAGTTGCCAACATAGCCATTCACTCTATATCTATGAAATTTACTACATTTCATTAAAAAATGGTTCCTGTAATTCTGTGCTGCAAAAAGAATGAACACATGGTACTATTAAATAAGTTATAAAGATAAGTTATAAAAAAAGAACACACATAAAAAAGTACATTTGTTTTTTATAATACCATGATTTGTAGCCTCACCTCAAGGTTCAATTCAGATTTTGCAAAATGTTGGGATTGGTAAGGCTGAATGAAGAAATATGATACCATCTTCTGCTTAAACAGCATTTAGCATAAAAACTTCATAGTAGCTGTTGCTAATAAGTGTTTGTGCAAACAGACTGATGAGAAAACACACGCTAATTAACTGAATGCACATATGGAAGGATTCTTACTTAAAACTATTTCTGATGTGAATAAAACTGCACAGGAACTGATGATACGTCAGAGAGACCTGCTAAATGTCCAGGGACACAGGGAACTTTTAAGAAGAACGAAATACAATATCATGTGCTGTTTTTAGAGCAAGGTATGACACAGACTAGGTAGAAGGTCACGCAGAGTGTATCTAACATCAAGGAATAAAAATAGCCTCAACATTTTTATTACTTAGATTCTTATGATTTGGGGAGAAACTGTGTTATTATTTTTGGATGCCTGGGTTCTGCAATTACATTGAATAAACTGCACAGTAAACCAGCTCCTGATAAAATTTTAATTGGTATCATCTGTTTTTCTAACTGCTTTTACAGATCTCGAAGTAGCTTAGTTGGGAAGGGAGCTGGTGTGCTATAAAATCAGTTATTACTTGAAATAGAACATTTTAGCCAAACAAACTGACTAAATTCCTTAGGATGTATGATCTTGGTAAAACATTATTCTCCTTTTTTTAATGTTTATCTTTGTTCATCTATAGTAGTGTTTCTGGAAAAGAATGGGTAGGGAATCCCTTTTTGACTGAAAATGCAGAATGAAAGGGTTAATGAAGCAAAACCATGTGATGAGCATAAATGCAACCATGATTAAAAAGTAAATATATCTATTTACCTTGCTCACATATATGGAAATGATACGAACAGCCCTATTATGAAAAAATCTATCCCACACCTCCACAAGCAAAGGACATTGCACAATGCAAAATGCAAAGGGTTTTTTGGGGTTTTTTCCAGCCCTAGCTCACCAAGCAACAGACAATCACATCCTCGGTCATGAGAAAGCCATGGGGCAGCATGTGCATTTTGCATAGAAGGCTGCATTCCATTCATGCACTGAAATTAAAGCCAAATAGAAACCGGAGTTCCTCCAGGCAAGAACCATAACTTCTAATTACCAAAGGTAAAAGATAAACTGAAAAAAGCAAACATTCTTTCAGATACTGCTAAAATTATGATGTGAGTCTTAGAAATATTTATCTTTCCATCCATGAGTGAACATTCTTCTGGTAACTTGGAGTTTTTCTTGGATTCTTGTTACTGTTTCACAATTATCTAAGGCTTCATTTGTTGTCTTAGTGGTGCTTATATAATTACATAAATCTAAAAAAAAAATAGAACGGCTGATTATTCTAAATTCCAGTTAAAATAAGTCAATTGGAAAAGGAACTATACCTCAGTGTTTCAGCTACATTTCAGAGGGTCATGTATTCATGTACTCAGCAGGCCATAGAATGATCTTGTCACAGGAGATCATCGGGATTTCTGTGAGATCTTAAATATAATTAAATGTCTAATGTGGATTCACCATATGCCACAAAAGGCAGCAGTGTCTAAATCTCTGGTAGTCCTGAAAAAACCTTAGAGCTGGGTCAAGTGAGAAATGAGATAATCTCCAGTGAGAGCTTGTCTTTGAGAAAGCACTCAAGAAAGCCAAGTCTAATTAACTGGAAGTAGAGTATCAAAGTTGATTTAATGTGCAGTTGAGGATAGGACCAGGTGAACTCTGCCACAGATGCTTTATTGCTATGTGGCACCAACATACATATCTTTGGGGTTTCCTAGACCTACTGCCTCCCTACAAAGCCCAGTAATTAAAGTTAATTCTTCCTGTAAGTGTCAAACTGATCGCGCAGGCCCAAGGGGGCTGTCTAATGCATGTGGGGTATATTCTGTGCTTGCCAAACTCACAGGCATTGTGTGAGTGAGGTGTAGATCCATGCTGTGTGTCCACACGCTGTACAGAAGTCTTTGACCTCTGCACAGAAGCCAGGTCCAAAAGTGTCAGCTCACATGTCAGTTCAGGGCATATGCAAAACAGCATCTGACCTTTCACTATGAATTTCTAGGAAGGTTGAAAATCCCAAACAAATATAGAGAGCGATAAAAATTTGCCCAGGCAAGATTTCCAGGTAGAAAGAAAGAGGGCACATGTTGGGAAACAGAAAGCAAGCAACAAAAAAGGGAATGTGCTAGGAATGGCAGTTTTGCTGGATCATTCACAACAGTTAATGCGTGCTATTGCTGTTGGAAATTAATAAAATTTTCAAAAGTCCTCCTGCAGAAGCATGTTGTTCTATTGGCTACTTGTCACAAATGAGTGTTTTGAGGTTGCATAAGGAATCATGTTAACAAATCATGCAATCAAAAGTCTGTATTGTGTATTAATGGACAGAGTTGGATAAAACTCAATTCAGATTCATTGCATATTTTTACATAATTACAATCACCTTCTTCTGTTGATCAGGGCAGAAAGGTCTTAAAGACATTAAACTGTATTAAAGGCACACAACTGTAATTTCTCTTGTTTGGAATGAAAGGAAACCTTAGGAAGAATGGCATAAAACATGCTGAGGAATTCTCTCAGTAGTTGTTCATAATGAAAATCAAACTCTTACAAGGCGTGATAAAATGTACAAATCATAGTAAAAATTCATGGTGTTTAAAAGTAGACATAATTTTCAATCATTTTGGAGTAGTGGTGGTACCAGTAGGGCAAACTGAATTTTGTAGGCAGGATCCTTTACAGAGCACAGCAGATCTGACTCCACTTTTTCAGATTACAAACTGAGTAAGAATAGCTCACATCTTTTGCACATGCTTTCTGCTGTGCTCCACAACAAACTCTTGTAGGTGAGAAGTCCCTGAGCTTTTGGCCGGTTTCCAGTCCCAGGATGTTCACTTTCCCTTTCAGTGTAGGATTGAGGCAAAAATGGGAAAAAAAAAAGTGTGGGAAAACATTCAAGGAACCTCTTGGTACCAGATTCTTCTCACTAGTGTATTATTGTGTTTGGACTGCTAAAAAAAGAAACCAAGGCACGAAGTCAAAGCAGATCAGAAATCACTGTATTTCCATACTGTAATACACACTATTACTATGCTGCCATGAGTAGTTTAGCCACCATGCCCTTCTCCATTGGAGAAAACATTCTCCATCTAATAAGAATTTGCTGAATGTTGAATGCCTCCATACCACTTTTGAATATTTGGGCCAAGAAATGTGCACCTGTGGATCCCAATACGCAGCTGGAGCAACATTCCAACAGCTCCTGCAATGACTAATCAGTTCTGATCCTGTTCGCCCCTCCAATTAATGAAAAAAAAAAAAATAGCTTTGAAGACCAGTTTTAAGCCTTTTATCCAGAACCACTTGGCCATTGCTAAAAAATTAGTTACTTCCTCTGATATACATGGAGATTCAGCACATTTTACAGAGAACACTTAAAAGTATATTAATCTTCACCTGAAGTTGATTCTCATGTCAGTGAAAATCAGACTTAGCTTAGTCTGCCACACTAAGGACTTGCTTTTAAAGCGCAATGTTATCTACTTAGTGCAGACTCTTTTATTTCCTTTTTTATTCATTAGTTTGTGCAATTGTCTAAATATAAGGTAGACAAATATAGGGAAGAAAAAAAAAATATATGTAAAAGAAAACAGGAATTAAGGAATCAGTCAGAAGTTTTTGCTCTGCACCTTCTTCTTCAAACTAAACTGATGTAGGACAGACACAAACACTGTCTCTTATAAATATCTATGATCCCGATATTATCACTGATGTTTTTACATTTCAGCTCCCCTGAAGCCTGTGGAGTTTCCTTCTAATTTGCACTATGCTTAATGAAAGCAGAATGAGTCCTTTAAAAGATCATAATTATATCAGAATTTGGCCTGTCCCCATACTTACTGCTTTTCTCCTTAACTTAATAGTAACAAAGAGGAGCTCTGGGTAGAGGCCTAAAGCATGAGATTTTAAATTTGAAAGATGATGAAATGGTAAATTATTTCCTTTCCCTTCCATCAATTAAACAATGCAAAATGCTGCATTATTTTATTATGTAATTTTCTTTATGAGACCTGTGTTATGGAAATGAATACTAATCATCACATTTGTTTTTTTGGCTGACAAAAAGAAAATTAGTCAAAGACACAGTTACTGTTGGAGTCTTGTCCCAGTAAATCATAGGAAATTCTCTTTTGACTCTTTGAAACTTGGAAAAACAGAGAAAACATAAGACATAGATGAAGACATAAGACCAGATAAAAGTTACACAATTATTGTGTAACTGCAGAGATATTTAAGAGAAAACAGATAAATCTCTGCAGTCAGCCATCGATTTAATCCAGCCCCTACTTCCCCTCTGAGATTCCCACAGCAGAGCCAATGCCAAACCTATCCCAATCTCTGCAGCAGATCCCTCACTTCACTCTTGGCAGACCCTCACCAGATGGCCAGAGGGACGCCAGCAGGTGAGGGCAACTCCTGTTCAGTTCCAAACACCCCAGGGTTGTACACCAGTGTAAGGAGTCCTTGTGGAGTAATCAGGCAGTGCCCTGTTCCTACCCACCCACTGTCCCCAGTCTACCCCCAGTTACAGGCACCAGCTGCAGAGAGAGAGAAAGGCTGGCACTAGAGGGTCATTTCTGCTAAGGGTCGAGAAACACCATTTGGATGCTGGAAAGAGTTTGGACGTCTTGAGAGAGATGCAAACAAGGGTGAGGTGTGGCTCATGTTTTGAACCTACAGAGGGGTGACTCTCACTGTCAAACCAAAGTTGTCGTACAACCAGCCTGAGGCCTGTCTGAACTGGTGGATCCAGAAGCACTTCCAATCCCCTGGGTCAGGGCAGCCCAGTCACTTCCCAGCTGTGTACAGGAGATAAACTCAGACACATGCTGTCTCCTCCCTGCCCTGGTTTCTTCAGGAAGCAACAAGGAAACTGAGCAGAGAGCTGCCATGTGCTCAGGGCAGGATGATAGTGCTGTGGGGAGATCAGGATCCTCACTGGATACCAAAACAGGCATCTGTCCTCAGCCTGGACACAGCCTAGATGTGTCAGATCCATTTACCATGGATACTTGTGTTCCACAGGGAATGGGAAAGATCCTTGAAAAACGGTGGGGTGAGGTTGGTTTGTAGCAGCTTAGAGCCCAGGGTGACCTAATGGTGCTGCAATTTCATGTACTCACATTCCTCAATTCAAACACACCATGAGCTAATCGATGATCCATTTGTCTCCCCATTGGATAGCAAATAATAGGGGTTTAGATGCCAAATAGGAATGCGGCGCAACAGGGGAAATTTAAAGCTTCTATTTATTTGGGACTTCCCATATTGATATCAGCAGCGATAGGAGGGCCAACTGAGCAGGAAGGATATTTTGGGCTATTGCCTGCTTTTTGCAACCAATTCCTTTCAAATCTGTGCAGGATGTAGCCTTGTCATCCTGTTTGAAAACATTCTTCGCATGTTGGAGTTTTCAATGCTGAGAGAAAAGGTGGCCAAAGGGTTTCTTATGGCCACAGGGATCAGGAGACACATATATTTGTGAGGATGAGCGTCACAGAAAAACTCTTTATGTCATCCTGATGGCTCACTGCACCTGTGCAGGCATTGTGTTTTTTAGGAAGTGTTTCAGTTTACAACATCCTGTTCTACGCTGCTGAATCCACAGCTATTTACAGCACATGGAATTACTACAACATGAGAAGGGCTGGAATGTAGAAGTTCAGTGTTTCTTGATTCTTCTTTCATGTTGATTGTCATGTCCGCACCCATAGAAATTACTCTTTAGCTGTAAGGTGATTCAGTTCGGATCAGTATTTATCTCTCTGGTCAATAATTTCCTTTCAGGTAATTCCTGTTCAGGAGAGTAAAACTCTTATACCTTGCAGAAAAGGAATTCCCACAACAGCAAGGCATGTATAATAATGTCATTGGCACTATGTCTTGGTAAGAGAATTTGATGCCCAGTCAGGACTTTCTGTAAGGGCCCATTTTGCCAAATCTCAGCAGTGAAGTATCAGCACATTGCACAGGAGCTAATAATGAACTATAAAGCCACCTGCATGCATGCTGCATCATTTTAGCAGCGTGGTTTTAATGGCATTTTCCTTTCTACATTTTTATTTCTAGTTCGCTTTGAAGAGACTGCATATTTAAAAATTTATTTCCCTAACAGTTAATATTGTCAATTTCTTGATATCATGGGGGGTTTATTTATTGTAAGTAACAGTGTAATTTAAAATTAGTTATGAATAGCTTGCTAGTCAATGTGCTCCAAACTTGTAAATCTTATTAGATATATTGCCAGGCAAAGGCTACCTGAAATCATCAGTTTTCCTTTGAGCTCGAGTGGGATGTTAGATTGCCTCTCCCAGGAAAAATCCCTGGGACTGTTCCACAGAAGGGAGTGCTAGACATGGTGACTGACTTTACAGACAAAAACTTTAATTTCAAAGTTTGCATTTTAAATATCCAACAGTTTTCCAGATAACTTTAAAAATGACCCCTTATTTCTTGTTGTCAGTGTGTGTGGCGCGATGGGCTCTGTGAGGCCTGAGAGCGCCCTCAAACACTCTGAAAGCCTTGTAGGGGGGTAGACCCATACTCTGACAGGCTGCACATCACAACAGAGGTACTTGACAGAATTCAGTTAGAAGGATTTGTCAGCACTTCTGTTCTACAGTTTGGAAGTGCAGTTCCATGCAGAGAGAGCATTATTAATCAGTATGCAACTTCTGCAGGATGTCATGAATCACAGGTTGCAGGACATCCTCCTGAAAGGCTCCATAAATTATGACTCATTTTTAAAATAAACACAAGACAATAGCAAGCAAGACCAAACAAAGGTAAATATGAAAACACTGAAATGCAGAAATAGGATCCCATCATGTCTCCTCCCAGCTGATATGTTTATCCCTTTTCCCAGCCACTGAAGTGCTGAGAGCTCTGCATTCCTTCAGGAAGGATCGTCTCTGCATCTCCATGTGCACATCCAACCAAATCAGAGCCCAAGTAAATCTTTGTTCAGGATTTCAGGAACTGGTTGTCTGTGAGCAAACGCTGAGTAAGACCACTTCCTTTCTTGGTGGAATTCACTAAGGAATTTATTGTAATCTGCTCTGGCATTTTTCTTCAATGATGCATTTTTTAAGTTGGACCTGTCATGGGAGAGTCATCACACGACATATCTCCATGGTGCCAAGGTTTTGTTTTCCAAAACTGCATAAAATATACAAGTGAGATTTGCATATCAGTTAGGAGTCCAGATAAAAATGGAATAGACTGAGTGGAAAAGTCATCTGTCCAAGGACAGAAATACAGGACAGCCATGCATGGCTGGAAACCCAAAGCTGAGAACTAATACCCTAGCTTTAAGTTGATGTAGCTCAGCCATTAAACTGAAGATTATTTAATCTACCTGAAATATTTGTAAGGAACTCAAAGCTGATGGGAAATAAAGACACTCCCACTTTTTAAAAATCAGAGGAGGAAAATTAGATACTGTAAGCAATTTCTTTTTTTTTTTCTGATTTATAGACTTGAACAGACACATAGAAGTCAAATATAATGATTCCTGCAATGGATTTTATAAGTATTCAGAAAGACTGAATAAAATGGTTGCAGAGTAGTGTGGTTTTCTGTTCTCTATGCAGTGCTAGCTCAGATCTGGAAAGGTTCATTATATTACATATTGGCTGCATTTACAGGAGGGCTTGTAACAAACTTCTGCACTTTTAAAAAAATTTATCAGACGGTATCAATCCAAACCTATACTCTGGTTCGGGTTAACACATACCTCTGTGTAGCAATCTGAAAATTTAGATCAAATAGAAGGAGCTGTTTTTGGAGTTTTCAGAGCACTGACCACTGCAAGTAATGAAAATTTTGTAACAAAAATGCTCTGTGTGTTTCTAGTAAACTGGCAGATGTTACTAACTGACTCTATTTGTTTCACTCCAGAAGTTCTGACAGACATAAGTGTAAGTTTAATACACCTATAGTAAATGCCATATGGAAAAAAAATAGGCCAACATTTAACATACCAGGTCCCAAATAAAAACCTCTAAGTAACCTCTGGTTACTTAAGAAAAACAAACTACGTCATTCAGCAGAAAGACTGTTGATTAAGGCTTGGTACACATCTTCTTCACTAAAATATGTATTCTAGTCATAACAGTTTTCTTAAGAAGTTATTCTTAAGAACCCAATAATTTAGCTAAAACAGAATGGGGTATAAAATATTACCTAAGTGACAAAATTCCATTGAAACATAAACACCTGATTCTGGACTAAGCTAGTGCAGACAAAATTCCTATCTTAATTAATTGTTTTCTTGTTACACTAACAATGCACCACTGGCATATAGCTAATAACCAGTTTGTAGGCTGTTTACACATTTTAAAAGATTAGTCCATTTGCTTCCCAAATGATATTTCAGGATGACAACGTATTTATATATGTGTGGGATGGCAAGGAAAGGAGAGGAGGAGTTCATGACAGTTATATTCTTCAGCTGAAAGTATTTTTGTCTGTGGATCAAAACCTACCACTATTTACCACTAGCAAATGAAATTTTCCAGCACTGTCATATTTTTATCTGATTCAATTTGATCAGTGTTTTAATCACATACGGTAGGTTGTTTGTTTAGCCAGATGTCGGGTCATCCAATTATATAACACAAGCATTGCTAAAAACATTACCACAATTGATGGGAAGATTATGTAAATTAAAACACACATACCAGTTATATTTGTTATTAGGTTTCCAGACATTTTTCTGCAAATGAACTAGGTATCTTATGAAATGGATGTATGTTTCAAAAAGATATTTCAGATTTTGCCATGCTAATCATTTTAAAGCTGGTTTTTGTATTTTGTTTCTACTAATACTCTTCAGTCTAAAATAAATACAAAATCTTTACTGTGTGTAAGAAAAAGCTGTGTTCTGGATTAGCTACTTCCATCTTTCTCAAATTGCAGACTTAAAAAGTTTTCTGTGCAGATACATACCTACTGACAATAAGCATTCTTAATCATCATCATAAGACCTTCAGAACTGTGCACCAGGGGACCACAGACAGCAGATTCAAAACAAGTGCTTCAAAAGTAAGCTAGCAACTCACTTCTCTTAACCACTTTGGGGACACTGGGGAGCAGAAAAAAAGTCAGATCTTTACAATCTTGGGAGTCTTGGCAGTTTCAGGCTTGGTTTGTGACTTGTGTAAATTGTGAATTAGAGTATATATGTGGGACTATGAAATAGATAATTTTATTTTGCATTTTAAATGCAGACTTTGGTATAGCTAATCCCATTTGTGAGAAGAGTAAGTAGAGGCAGACTTGGTTCCAATCTACAGGGCAGGAGACAGGAGCTGCACACCTACAGCAACATCAGGAGATGCAGAAATGCACACTGTAATAAAAACATAGTAAAGGCGACCACATGAAGTGCATTTCTTTAAGTCATGCCTGCATATAATTTCAGATCAGCATCATGTCATTGATACTAATAGTTATTCTCAATTTACAGTAAAATCAACTGAGAATCTATTTCGTAGTCCTTAAACAATGTGCAAAAGCCAACAGAAGAAAACATGAATCTTTCCCTTTTTTCTTGTAGGAACAGGATCTCAAGAATATATTTGTGGCAAAGAAAATGGGTAATTGTTGATTTTTAGTCAGTTCTAAGCACATGAACAGCAGAGGTCTGCTCAAGTGTATCTACTTTGGTACTGTATTCGGTTATGGGCAGACTGATGTCTGAGGTTGTATTTACTGGTTTTAACTGTGTGCTCAATTGCACCATTCTATGGTGTGCTATGGGAAAACTGGTCTGGCCTTTGTGAGTACCTGTACAGATAGGACTTTGTCCCATAAACACAGTAAACTACTTTCAGCTTGGCATGCTGCAGTTTTCTCTCTGCAACCTCTGTTCCAATCAGTGGTAAGGCAGGAATCCAACTTGGAGCACTGATCTGTTCCAGCTGTTGGCATTAATGCAATCTTCATTTTGGAACCAAGAGGTAAATGCAAGACATGAGACATGTTTGAAGGCATTCTCTCAGTGACTTGTTAGCCAGCAGTATGCCTGGCTAACAACATGCAGACATGGCAGCAGCTGATACAGATTTTCATAGCTGTGAAATCCCATACTGCTGATCAGTGATGCTGTGGTAAGGCAGTGAGCAGAAAGCAATGAAACAACTCTGTGCTGCAGACTAGAAAGGGTGTCAGAAGAGTCAGATTTATATGAAGAGGAAGGTTCCATGAAGCTGTTGGAAGAGCTTGCCACTTTACTTATCTAGTTAAGATGAAACTCCCTACCTCCCTCTGCTTCGGGGTTTCCCTCTGCAATCTCTTCTTTCCAGCATTATAAACCAGAGTAGAGCTCTACTACTAATCTGCATGAAAATAAGGAATATAACCCAATTTCGGTTGTCCTGCTGGATTCCCAAAGTGTTTACAAAAGTGTTTCATGGAAGTGAGACTTGAGGAGCAATTGTTTAGTTTAGTAGGAAGGGTATGAGGAATATGGGATGCACACGTGATATCTGGATTTGAGACTGAAATCTACACTGTTACCTTTGCTTTATCCTCTGTGAACTCTCATTTTCAGTAAGCGAAGGTCATGTAAAATGACTCTTTCCCAGCCCATATCCACACCCAGCCGACTTCAGCATTTCCTAATTAGGTTATATTCATTCTTTATAATGTGCTTGTAATAGATGTGGCACTGTAGTGTAATCTCAACTGATATTATTCACTTCCCAGGAATGTACAGCTGAAGCTGCTCTGCAGGCTCTGACTGAAAACAATGGGTGTGCAGCTGACAAATAGAAGTAGCTATTTTACATGCCCTGGTCTATTTGGATGCCATTGTTTAAGTGATGTCTGCTGAACAGGTATTCACATTAGAAAAACAAGCACCATTACAATTTTCTGATGTGGCAGCTATTTTTGAAACTCATTAAAGCTTGCTAGTGCTTTTCCCATGCAATGAAAAACTGGAATTGCCTGTTGTAATATTGGCTGGCAGTTATGAATGGTTTCAGCTCACATTTTATAATGAAGAAGTGAGCTCATACTATATAATTGTGGGCTATCCCCAAGAATATTTTATTCAGCGTTATTGTCAGACTAAATTAAAACCGCCAAAGAGCCCAATTTCTCAAGATGCCAGGTGCTCTCAACTCCCACAGCAGTTAATGGAAGACTACTCAGCAGTTTCAGAATTAGTCCCTAAATGCTGATAGTGATGCTCAAATTTTCATATTAAGCAAGCTAATTTGTCGAGCTGTTGTTCTTCTGCTCTTCTTTTTCTTTGTGAGTATTCATTGCTAAAAGTATTATTTAGTCTATTTATTCTATCCATTTATTACATTTATGTGAGCTACTGCCATATCCTTTCAAATTACTTGTGGCTTACTTTTCCTCTTCTAAGTTTAAAACAAGCATTAATGTCCTTTTATTGAAAATTAATTAGTGATGTTTTTGAAGCTGCTGTTGATCATAGACAGTGGCACACCTCTGGCACTAGATACTTGTTTAGATACTTGTTTGCATGCCCTCCCACCAAACACAGTGGAATTTTTGTCCTCATCTCCCTGAGGTGTTCTGCAAGGAAAAGTGCTCCAAGCTTAGAGGATCAAGAGAGCAGATGAAAAGAGAAAGGAAAAGCCCTGTGAGGAAATCAGTAAACTACCACCTTCTTTCACTGGCTGAATCGCCACATCACTCCATACACTCTTCCAGGCATTATGGGGCAGCCTGGGAAGACTGGGGAGGGGGAGAAGATTGGTACCTGCACACACCCATCCTTCCACTTGGCATTTTACAATGCAGTAGGAAAATGCAGACTAGGACAAGCCAAATCTTATGCAATGTTGGAATATCAAAAAGAGTTGAAAGTCAAACATCCATCACTAATGTGTACAAGGTCAGGCAAAATTCTTGCTCAAACTGTGGGTCAATTAGTCCTTCTTTTCTCCCCTGGGTCCAAAGTGTTATCACCACAGAGGACAATGAGTTAAAGCCAAGTATGGTCCTCTGGAAATCAGAGGTCATGGAACAAGAGCTGAAAAAAGGGGTTCCAAATATTATGTCTTTCAACACTGTTTTCTAGGTATTCTGTTAAATATCTCACTGGGAGACTAAACCACAATGCTTTGGACTCTCTTCTCTGAGTGATTTCAAATATATAAAGAATTTAGATGAAAAACAGATCTGTATTTTTTCATTGTTTAAAACATGGTAGTAAATGCTCACTTCTCAGAAGAGTGATAGTGATTTTATTTATAGAAATTCCCAAAGTGACAGTTACAGAAATAATCTGTGGCAAACAAGTTGCAGAAGACTTTTTCCCTCAGTCAGATCATATCCTTGCTTTCCAATGCTGTGTAATAATCTCCATGAAAAGAAGCTTTATTATATAGCCCTGATCATCGTTTTCACTTGGTAAGAGCAAATAGTGAGCATAAACTATAAAGTTGGGGAAAATAACAGCCTCCTAATAGGACTGTTATAAAGAAAATGGCCTCACTGTTCTCTGGGGTCATTGAGAGAAGAAATTAGACTAATTTGCAGCCAAGAAAGATGTAAGTTGTGTATCTGATGGGAAAACAGAAAAAATACAGATAGTGAAAAAATGACACTATGGGGCTACTTCAGGAGGTTGTGGATTTTCCACCAGTGGATGATTTCAGGAACAGAGGATAAATGAAGATGTGTAGGGATATCCTGGGTGTGTGGTTGACCAATTTGCCCACAGTGCCACAGGGATCTGGGAGAGTGTGAAAGGTGAGATTTGTATACACAATGCAGCAGCCCATTTTGGGGAACTCTGAATGCGCTGCATCTGCCCTGGAAAAGATCATGGAATAAGTGCTTGATCCTCCATCAGGGCGCAATGTGGAGTAGATAACACCAAATCCCCTTCAGTTCTGACCCTACAATTCTATTGTAGTCTATAGTATAGTCACTCTCTGAAGTAACTTATTCGAAATGTCATATGCTTGTATACATGTGCATTGGAAATCCACATGAGTTACTAAAACAGAGCCAAATATTTACACCATTCTTAGATAGTATTTCTAAATGCTATTTATCCTCAGGAATTGTGAAACATTGAGTTTTTGAAAAGGTTTTAGTCACATTTTCTTGTTTGTGTTGGTAGTATGAAGTTTTTACATTAAATAATTTAACTTATTAGCTTCCAGAGCTTGTTAATCATGTGTACTTTAGGGACCATAAAACCTTCTAAACAGACAATTTCAAAGCAGAGCAGACTGCTTAACAATCCTCACTAAACTCATGGTCCAGCTCTAGCTGAAAGAAGAGCAAAAGCACTACACACTTAAGTTGGGGCATATAAATAAGCCCAATATGATGAATAGAAGTTCTCCTGATTCAGCAAAGCACTTAAACAGATACTCACATTCCCTAGATATCATAGGAACATGAAGTATTCAAGTACGCCTGCCATTTAGGAATCTTAAGACCATGCTTCAAACTCCAGTTTTAATTCTTAATGACAGGTTTGAAATTAAAAGGAGAGAGGGCATAAATCTGTGGTCAAAAGAGACTTAACAACAGAGGATCCCATCACTCCTTCCCACTGATCAATTAAAAGTCTGCATGTTTTTAATAATTTGGATACTTTAGCTGTTAAGAAGCTGAAGAAATTAATAATTAAAGCTCTCCTAGGAACCTTGGTTCTGCCTCTGGCCCCTACATATCTGTGCTTCAGGGTTTCCCATAACATGCTTAGCTGGGGAAGGGACTGGTGGCTTTTCTGCAGAGAAACTAGAACTTTGCTCTAAACCGTTACTGCCCCAAAACACAAATGGAATTGATGTGTACACATATGACTTTCCTATTAATATGTCCTTTGCTCCTACCGAAGAGAACAAACCAGTATCGTTATGGCTCATGACAGTACACTTGGGCACAGTACAGAGGGCTGCAGCCTGGCTTTGGTGACCTTGGCATGGCTAACATGGAACTGGAAAAGGTAAGAGCAACGATACAAAACACCAGAAATGGCACAGATGTGTCTTCAGGCCAAATCAGCTTTTAGAGCTGGAGTAAAGCAGTGAAAACGTGCATGAATCTCAGATGGGATAAAGACAAGGGGAAAAGAAGGAAGGAAAAATGAAAAGCTGGAACAGGTGCCACAGATCAGAGGTGCAAGAGGTCACAACATGAAAGGGCACAAGAGAGAAACTTGAGTAAAAACAACTGTGGCACAGTACAGTGGCCCACAGGTTTGAAACTCAACTCTGGAGAGAAGAACCACAGAAATATTCAGAAGAGGCAGGGATGTGTAACATGACTGGAAACAGCTTTTGAGTGAACTACTGTCAAGTGTTGCCAGCCTGTTATTATAGCAAATGAATCCATGTGTCTGTTTCTTTTGTCCTCAGAAAGAGTTGTGTGGATTTTCTTCAGCTTCAGCACATGGCGCCACACACATGCATGCACACACACATGTCCTTTCTGAACCAAAAGGATGTATGAACAATGTCATCCCTTAGTGCCCCTTTTGAAAAGTTTTAAACTTTAAATTAGATTCCTAAATGAGAAAGTAGTCTGAAGCATAGCGTTGGTAGATGAAATGGAGTGCATTCACACAGGATAAATAATTGAATAATTGCTAAGTTGGAAATGTATCCAAAGAAGACAGGAATTATTATAGAATTCTTTTTTCTTTTGCTTACACAAACTTTATAATAGCTGTTTTCTCTGACTGTCCTTTTGTATAAACTGGGAGCAGCCTCTGGGCTGCTCTCAAATTTACTTTGGCTTCTGCAATAGCACTTAAGAATTACTGGAACTGTGCAGTCTCTGGCCATGCCTCCAGTACTGTCGGAGGCTGGGGCACACAGCCATCCCAATCCCCTGGGCAGCAGCAGGGCTGCTGCCTCCAACCACCTGCTCTGTCACTGCCTGCTCCCACCTGGGAGGCCGCGCTCCGGGTGGGAATGTTTGCACAAAGCCCTTGCTCCCATGGAGCAAGCAACTTCATCCTTGGCTGTTAAATGACATACAGAGGGCTTGTGAGGGTTTTTTAGCACTGTGACATGTAAATCAAAGGGTTAAAAAGATTTTCACAGAATTGAAAAGATTTCAGCAATGAGAAACTGTGACAAATGTGAAAGGGCATTATTTTCTTTGTAAGTTTTATTTCAGATAGCAGGATTGGGCCATGCATGGCATGATGCTTCCTGCCCAGATACATCACCCTGTATGCATAAGGGCACAGCAGTCTGTGGGCATGCTGAATATTACAGTCTCAACACTTTGAAAGGAATATGTTCTCTGAATTTGGGTACTGTATTTACAATAAAAGAAAATACAATTACCCTGTGGTAAAGTGCTTTAGGGTCAGAGTGCTCTAATGCAAAGAGAGCAAAGGGGAAAATCCTCTCACCCAGATGTGGGTATGTAAACATATTTTAAACTAAGTATACACGTTTACATACAATGCATTCGCTGTTTATGCTGTTTTTAAAACTCCATATGTAATGAAAATTATGCAAATATTTAGAAAAATACCTTAACCTGGGTAAGGTATATACCACACTTAATATTTCAATAAGGGCACATGCAGTGCTTTTATGGCAGTGCCAAAAGTAACATTCTGAAAAATGACCCTTCGGTAAAACTGTCAGGCACAGAGTGTTGAGTCCGGGTACCTGCCAACAGAAACCTTTGGGAGGACGTCACTGCGAGAGGTGGAACAATGCCGGGGTCTCTATCTAGATTAACCAGAGAACTTGTAAAAAAATCAACATTAGCACAGTATTTATGGGCTTCCTAGTCAGTAATCTGCTGGACTGCCAACAGCTATTTTGAGCCCTTTCTCGTTCTGGGCAAGGCAGTTTCACTTGTGTAAAACAGACGGGCAGGTGCCCTTAAATCTGTCATTAAAGGGCTCTTGGCCGACGCTGGATAGTCCGCACCCCGCGCAGCAGCTCCGCGCCGCTGCCCCGCTCCGGCCCCGCCGCTGGGCGGGAGGAGACGCCCCTGCGCCTCGCCGGCTCTCGCAGTATTTGCCGGTTACCTGCAAATCGCAGACCGCCGAGTCCTGAGAGCCCGAGCGCTCCTTAACAACGTGTAAATAATGGAGGACAGGCAGGATGAATGAACGCGGCGGGCGGAGAGCGGCCTGAGCCTCACCCCGACGGATCGGGGCGCCGAGGAGGTGAGGGGCAAGAAGGTTTGGGTGAAAAATCATCATCTTTGAAGCACACCTCGGAGCTGACCGCGCTCGGGGGACAAGGGGAAGGGGGTTGCCCACCCAAGGGCTTCGCCGGGACACTACCAGGGAGGGCCTCCCGGCATTAACCGCAACGCGCACTGGCTCCCGGCACCCCCGCAAAATAGCTCGAAAAAAAAGGTGGGGGGAAAACTCTTTATNGCAGCGCCGTAAGTCGGGGAGCGGGGCGCGGAGCGGGAGGGCCGCCAGCGCCGGGCTGCGCGTCCGGCACTGCTCCTCCTTGACCTGCGGAGCCTCCCGCTCGGGGGACTAGGAGGGAGGGTACCCGTTAATGATCTTGTCTGGCTGCTCGGAAGGTTCATGCCCGAGCTATCGCTTGGAACGACTCGGGGTGTTTCTACATCACTGAAATTCCGAGCTGAAATTCGCCCCTGTATCGGTTTAAATTTCCGTCCCAGTGTATTTTGGCATACCTGATTTTATGTCCTTGCCTTGGAGGCAGAAGGCATACCTAGCCTACACCCCCCCGAAACAGGCTGCACTCCTTTTTGTGCGGTGTGTCCCCTTTAGCCGCGCCTTCCTGCGTGGGGCTAAGAATAACCGTGCGCTGGAGTGCGCTGCTCCCTGCCCGGCTGCGGCTGCACCGAGGGCAGGCACTGAGTGCCCGGTGTGATGCTGGTTATCGAGCTAAGAGTCCAAGTCGGGAAGTCAAATTTGAGAATTTGGGTTGGGTTGCTGATGAAGAAATGCGGGCTGTAGACTAATAAGAAGGACTTGGTTTATTTTCGGCTGAAATTTAAAAGAGACCAAAATAAAGGACGCAATTAATTTGCGTCACTGTAGATTGTTGCTAGGTTTTACAAATAGGAAGGAGGCTTATTATGAAATGTTTAAGGTAACGAATGTGATCCTGATCTCTTACTTTCCTTTGCAAAATATCTGGGGGAGAGAGGCAAGGACTCGTGCATAGACCATTAATTCCAGTTATATATAGGTTGTAAGGATGTAACACTGTTCAGGAAAATGTAGATGAAAAAGATCAGAAGGTTTAAGGTAGGAAAATCTAAAGCTGAACAATTCTTTAGATACACACTACCAGAAATCTTATAATCCGTGTGCCATGGCTCAGATGTTTAGAGGAATGACAGAGATACCAAAAAAGGCATCTTCATAGCGCAATCCTAGAAGCAGAATTTTCTCCTTCCCTACAGAAAAGGAAAGCACATTTCTGGAACCAGCAAGTGACAGATGTGGCGTCTAGGCAGCTGGCTAAACATAAAAGCATGTATCAGCAGGTGATTACTGTTGCAAGGATTTATTTTTAAAGTGTCTTGTACTGAAAGGCTTCAGCCTTTTTTAGCGTTAGCATTAAGATTTACTTGCACTCTATGGTATGTTAAAAATAGTCTTTCACCAGAAACATTCAGAAAAGCAAGAGAAAACTCCTATGTTAGAGGCACTCCTTGCTCTGAACATTTGTTTTGCATTACTGCATGCGAAGGAGAGGAACTGTGCAGGTTCTTTGGTCGGTAGGATAGTACTGAAGGGAATGATTTTTCCTGGCCTCAGCATAAGCCAACGGTATCTGGGAAGGAAACAATGGGGCCTATCTTCTTCTTAGATTAAAGATAATCACAGTTACTGTTCCCTGGGCAGCACCTTGTACATCCACAGAAGTAAAAATCAGGCTGCAGAAACTATCTCTGTGGTTCTGCCTCTCTCCAGTGATTGGTAAAGCCAGCCTGAATCACCAGGAGGCGGCCTGGGTGAGTTTTAGAAAGGAAAGAGATGGATATCACCTAAGAGGCAGCCCAGAGACACTCTTTCCCTGAGGCAGTGGCAGCGTGGGTCTGTACCATCCCTGTTTGACTGCTGTAGTTAAATGTCATATTGACTTGAAAGAGGCATCCAAAACTGTTCCAAACCACCTGTATCAGCTTTTCTGTAACCAACAAAAGCCACAGTTCATGGCAGAACACGTTTTGCTCTCAGCTTTTCATAATTAGGTAGGCTGCTTTGGTTTATAGTCTTCTCACCTAGATGGCTTCTTCTAGAAGAAATTCTGGTCCTCTGCCCAAGCTTTGTGAAATAGTTTGGGGAAGAAAAGGGAACTTGAATTTTTAAAAATTTCTTTCTGCCATGCAGAATTGGCTGTCAGGTTCTCCTTTACTTCTTGCCAGTGAGACTGTGTGTGTCCCAGGGGATCAGCAATGCTCTCTGATCAGTTCTTCCTCCTCTTCCTCACCCTAGTTAACATTAGTTAACAGAATTGCTGTGGATCAGGTCACCTGATGTCTGTTTGGTCTTTCATAATGATGCAAACCACCACAGGCTTTCACCCTCCTGCATGCAAATTTTACTTTTTGGAAACAAACAAATAAAACTTTTTTTTTTTTTTCCCTCTCATGATCACATCAGAGTAAATATATTTTCTCAAGATCTGAGCCATCTCATGGAGAACTCTCCTTCCCCCAGTGGTAAAACTGAGCTAATTGGGTGGTCTGTACCTAAAAGCCACGCATCTCCATGAGTGCAGTGCTTACAGGGAAGGCAGTTGGCTGGAGATGTTTTTTGTTTGTTTATGTGATAGCAAGGTGAATTTCCCTAATAACCTGAAGTCTGAACTTAAACGAGGGTGTGGGAGGAATTGTGTTCGGGTGTTAGGTAGAGAACTGTTTTTAAATTATTTCCTCTCACTAAGAAGCAGATGGGTTAGTAATGTTAGTAATGTTAGCAGATGGTTAGGTAATGAAAGCAGCTCGTGGCTCGGGGGTGCTAAGGGATGTGTCTGGGTGGAGCAGTGAGAGCAGAGTCTTGGCACTTCTGCAGAGTTCAGTACATCCTGTGTGAAGCAGGACGGCACAGTAAGGTGCGACTTCTCATGAGCTCAAGTAAAGCTCCTGCTGAAGAAGAGACACACTTCTAGTGCTGTGTCAAAATAAGAAAGATTTCTGGTTGACACTCATGCAGATAAGCATTGCTTTCAGTATTTTACAGTGTTCTGTATTTACACTCATAATTGACATTCCTAACGTTATTGAGCAACGATGTTGATCCAGCATGGTAACTGCTGGGGAGGTGAGTCTGATGGGAGCAGCTGGAGCTGGCTGACAAGACTAACTTCCTCATAGTTCAAGGGTTAAATCAAGACTCAGTAAAGCCTCAGAAAACACACTGCCAAGATAAAATGGGATGATTACAAGAGGACAGAGTTGGCCAGGGTGACAAGTTATATTTATACCTTTATTTAGTTTCATTGATATTTGTGGAATAAATAGTTAAGTATAGAAACAAACATTTGTCTTATGGTTTTACCACTAGTCAAGTCTACAAGAGCACGGTTAATAATCTTTGTAAGCAACTGTGAGATTTTTCTTTTGAGACGCTAGTGAACTGCTGAATGTATTTTACTCCTTTTTGTGTTGTGCTTTGTTTTTTTCAAAGAGGAAAGATAAGCCATTTGCAGGGCATTTACAGACTGAGCCTACAGCCAAGTAGCACTTTTAGTGCCTAACGCTCTGAAAATGTGAGTCGTTTTTGAATGCTTAAACTAAATTGTATCCTCATGATCTTAGTAGCTTTTAATGCAAGACCGTTTTACTGAAATGTATATTTAGCACAAGTAATTTGAATTACAGTTATTCTTATCTTTGAAATTAGCGAGAGTGTTGCAATACTCTTAAAACTTGATGACCTAGTATCTCATGAATGCCAGGGAGCCACATTAAGGGTTTCAACCCCCACTATGTGTGGTAAAACAACATACAACTTAACTATGTAAATGTTGTGTTCATGCTGTTTTTACTTGCATGGAATAATAGAGAAAAAGCTCACCATATCTGATACACTGCTTTGATTTCTATCATAGAGGTCAACGGAGAACATGTTAGATAAGAAATTAAATGGACTGATACTGTGAGTTTTTGTGCTGGGTCTGAACAAGCTAAGTGAACTTTTCTGTGGTTACATGTAAACAGCAGCTGACCTTCTGTAGAGATACAAGAGCTGATGACAAGCTGAGACTAGGTATGACTTGCTTAATCAGGTCTGCAAGCTTGTTTAGGTGCATTTACATGGCAATTAATTTTTTTTTAAGTCATCTGTAAGAACTTTCTAAAAATAAATACTACTTCATATCTTTGCTTGGAAGATCTAAGATGTAGGGCTTGGTGTATTTTTTTTTTTCATCCCTTTGAAATACCAGGTGTTTCAAGTCCCTTTCTCACTATTTTGCTATAGAAATTTTATATATCCGAGGGTTTGTGTTGTACCTTAAACAAATGAAACAGGTGTTGAATCTTCATTCCAAATGAAGGATGAAAATGTGGGGGTTTTTTCCTCTTAGAATATTAGGCAGTAGCATTAAAATAGTAAATAAAAGCAAACTGTTAACCTGAAATTTCCCTTTTTTTTCCTTGTTAAGAAGCCTGTACAGTATAATGTTAAATTCAAGCAAACCCAAAATCCTAGTGCCTATTGTTCTGGCAAAAGTAAGTATCTGTAAGTTGGCAAAAGCCTGTAAAAATGGTGATACATATATAAGTGCATTAAGGTCACGTTATTTTTCATAGCCCTCTTGCCTTATGCAGTATGTGGGGTGAATTAAATGAGATGTAGCAAAAAGGGAGAATCTGTTTGAAATTCTGGGCTAAAGCTGAAGCCTCTGCTCTGTCATAGTCCTTTTGGGTAGTGCAGATGATGAAGGAACAAAATAATGATTCCACAAATAATGTAATCTTGGGATTTTCTAACTTGGTGCTCTTTGAGTTTGTAACCTTAGTGCTCTACATATGATATTTTTAATTATGAGGTTCATAATTCTCAGTGATACTCTGCAAGGAAGATCAAAAGTACTTTGCTGCCACCACAGTCAGCATCTCTGAAGCCTTTCTGCAAAGAGGTTGTGAAACCAGCTCCCTAGCCAGCAGAGCTCTCAGCCATCATCTTCACCAGGAGAAATCCTAATCCCTGTAAGAGTACGTGTAATAAATCTTAATGAAGAAGAGGCTAATGGATCTTATTGCTTTGATTAAATATTTCTCTGTTTATTCTCTTCAAGTAAAGTTCCTCAAACTCTTTGTAAGAAGGTGGTATTCTCAAACTATGTGAGTAGATAATTTCCTGTGTAGTAGAGAGGTTTTTTTGTGTGGGTGTTTCTTCTAGTACTTGAGTGATGCACTAGTACCAAGGGATGTACAGGAGCATAATGCCAGTGTTGCTGGGGACTATTGCTCCATATTTATATTCTTGCACTTGTTTGTTTTTCTCATATTTCATTTATATTCTCAAAAAATATATGACAGCACTTATGAACTCTTCTCATTCAGAAAGCTTTTAAATTCTACAAAATATCAATACTTCAGTAATTTCAAACCTTAAAAATCCTTTATGATGCCAGAACAATTTTTAAATGTTCTTTGTTCTAATACTTCCTAAATCTAGCCTTTTAAATTTTATCCATCAAGATATTTTGATGAGAAATAAGTTCCATTCTTTATTCTTTCTTATGTATATATCCAATCCTACCTAAGAAAAGCCTGAATTGTGTATGTTTACATACATCTTTTTCATTAAGGCCTATGTATTTTTTAGAACCCTCTAACTTTACTTTTTCAACTCAGTTGATATGGTTCAATGCATATTTTGATTTAGTTAAATTCTGTTTATTCAGGAGATTGGGTAAATTAACTCTGAAACTCAAGCACCGGTTAGTCCAAGGTGTGGTGGAGTTCTGGTGAATATCCAAGGTGAACGTTTTGGTTTGCTTTTTCTTTCCCCTTTGCTGTGTTGAAGATGCACACCATAAGTATCTTGTCCTCATTGTGACAGGATCTTGTTAAGACATTCTTGCCACTGCTTTTTGATGAAATTCTGTAGGGGAATGGCCATCAATATTAGTTTTTTGTATTTATTTTTGGATTATTTGATGAACTCTCTTTTGGGAACTAAACCATCATTTTGGTTTGTTTCCAGAGGATGGTTAGATCAGTTTTCTCATGTTCAGATTTCAAATGGTAGCCTAATCAGTTGAAATTTATGAGATCCATGTAATTTGAAGCATTAATATGACTCACTGGTTCTTTGAGAGTACATGTTTCTGTTACCACAAAGAATAAAAACGAAAGCATTCCTGAAACCAGAAGTTGCACATGCCACAGAGAGGGTGAAGAGATAAGAAGATGCAGGTTCTGCCTTTTTTAATGTGATGTAAAGGCCAGCCATGCCATTTCTCCCCAGCACTGTGGTCCTTGCAAAGGCACTTCAGCTTTTCCATGATTTGTCTCTATTCATTTGGAGGATGGTTTGTGCCTGTGTAGTCTTTGGTGTTTCCCTTTTAAGGATACGTTGCCCCTACAAATGATGTTAGGGGTTAGCCCAATTTAAGGAAGCTTTGAGCTACATTGTGAGTGAAAGAGGGACGAGGAAGGAGTAGTGCTGTTAATTGTCCTGCATATCAGATGCAGCTTGCATGTTTCTGCTCCAGATACCATAGATTACTGCTCTTGATCTAGTTTAGGCTGGTTCTTTGCTTGCTCCTGGAGCAGATGACCTTGAAATGGTTCATAAAAGGGTAAGATGTAATGCATCTGTGGGTCTCTTCTGCTTGATTGTTTGAAAATGAGATGGGAACATAGGAGTGAAGAATGGAGTAGCATGTCCATGCTGTATATATGGCATACAGGATTGTACTTTGCTTCAGTCCAAACAGTTGGTGTGGAAAGGTGAAATAGGAGGAAGGTGATGTTCACAGCAGCTACAATTCTGTTGGTATTCCTTGTCCCAAAGGACACAACAGCTGAAGAACTGTCTTCTGTGAGATTTTATTGTTGTCATTTTATTTGTTTGTAATTCTTAATATACTAGATACCTGGCTTGTGTTAGGGGTGTGATGCTACAGTAATACAAATTTGTAGTAATTCACTGCTCAGTTTGGTCATCCTACCTAGAATGCGAGGGTAGCATCTAGTCGGTTTGATGAAAGCCTTAAATGAAAAGGCTTGCTTGTTACTGTTATCATATCTGCTTAACTTGTTTCTTATTAGTAACATGCAAAGTAATCAGTGGTACACAGAAGGCCTTGAGACTGAATGGAAAATCTGTTGTTAGGATCAAAGATAGTGGACTGAGCAGGCCAGTAATTTGTATGGCTGCTGCTCTGAGTGTCCCTCTCCACTTGCTTGCTATTATTTTAGTGGAAAGAAAGGCTCTATTTCTTCTGTTTTTCTCTTCATGTACCTTCAGGTGGTATGAATACCTATCTCAGCCTCTGGAGTCTTTCAGATAAGGTCCCCTGAGGTCAACAGCAAAGACAACAAAGTAATCCATTTGATAGCAGTGGACTGTACAGCTCTCTTAAAAATGCATACCTCTGGTCCCAAAGGAAAAAAGTTACAATAGCAAGAGTTCAAGAAGGTTATGAATCTGTAGGAGTTCCTAAAGGAATTTGTGAGGACAAAAATAAAACCTGCCTCTCCAAATGGAAGAACGTAATTTATGCTGTGGACAGTTTTCACATTTTTGTCTGAGAACTGATTTTACTGTTAGTTGCAGTAGTTATTTTGTCTTGAGAGTACAACCATGCCTCTACCTTGGCATAGGAATATACATTGTAAATAAGGTATTTTGTGGCGTGGTATAACGTTTTGATTACTGGGACATGCTCTGACAGCCGTATAGGAGGAAATGGCAGAATTGTTGTCTAATGAAGCAACAACAGAGAAGTTGGAAGCTTTTTGAAATTGCCTTTGGTATGAACAGTATATCCATTCAAGTGTAAATCTTTAAGTGTATCCAAGTAATGTCTGAAAATGCAAATATATAATCTGCATATAACTGAAAAATCTGCAAGGAAAGAAGCAGGCTTCAATGGCTGAATGAACGATCTAAACATGCAGATTATTCCTGTTGTTAAATTCCAACCAATTTTCCTGCATCAAACCTGCATAAATTTCTTTGTTACTTGTGCCTGTGAATAAACCTTAATCCCTTCCCCACATTCACTGTCCTCCATCTCTTGGTTCCACATCCCTGGTTCTTATGCAGAGGTTCTGTCACTGAGCTGAATTTGGATTGATGGTTATTCCTGCCTACTGAGTTGTTTGTGGGGATGGAGCAATGTAAGCATGAGGGCTGGTATTTTCAATACAGTGGATTTCAGAAGATTCCAGGTGTCAGGCACCAAAGCTACTGAATCTTGTGAAAAATTACACACTTTAACACCTTAACATTGCCTATCCTGGTAATTCAGAATGACAGGAAAAGACACATTCCCAGGTACAAATTTTAAGGTCAGAACTAGCTTTAAAAGTACAGAAGTGCCAGAACCTGTTAGCAATGTTGTGGATTTTGATGGTTTGTGTATCCATAGGAGTAAAGGACATTATAGTACAGCTGGGGAATAGAAATAGATAATTTTGTTTTATCTCATTAGAGAAACAGTTTAAAAACTTTGGTTAAAATTCTCCCACCTCCTTCTAGTCCTCCCAATAAACAAACATATACAGATGGCTGCAGAAAAGGATAGAAAATGTTGAATGGCAGTGTCAGATACTGATAAACAACTCTGAAGATAAGCCTAAAAATGGAAGCTTCCAAGACAGCTGAAGGGTAGGTGGATGTGTTAAAAAGGCATCATCTGAGAAATTGTGTGTCTTCTTTCTGCAATAAAAGTGGTATCTGCGGAAGTAGAAGCAGCTGTCTGTGTGTGTGTGTATGTGTGTGTGTACATTTTAGAACCANCTTTTCTTCAAAACTAAGTATCTGTAGTTGGACATGGATTCTACTTGGTCATGGATCTTAAGTACCCCTTTTGGACAGTTATACCTTAAAATGTTATGTTTTTCTTGTTTGTTTTGAAGAGGCTAAGTTGCTGTGAAATAGGTACCCTTCTGCTTGCCATGTCAAAGGAGAAACAGCTTTTAAAGCTTGCAGATCTCAAACTATTCATGGTAATTTGACAGGACAGGATTTATTTGGTTCTCCATGCAGGATTTGAAGTAGTGTCCAACACAGAGAAAGATGAAAACTATTTTGTGCTGAAAGATGAAAACTTCCCAAACACAATAGTTTTGATGAGAGCTCTATTTTGATAACTTCCAGGAGATTTCTCCTTTCAATCTTCATAATCATCTTGATGGCCAAAGAAACACAATCTATAGACAGAAAGGCTCTAAAAATTTAGTGTGGCTTTCCCGAGATAAAAATGCTTTTCCAAATACTTAATTCTTAAGAGAAATGCCATAAATTTAGGGGAAAATACTGTTCATATCTTGAATTATAGAAGTCAGACCAGACCACTGGGAACTTGTCTTATGGCAAGCTGTAGACCTTTCCTGAATTGCTACCCAGTTTTGTGTCAGTATGACTCCTGGCTCTGCCTGAATTGTTTGAATTAGACAATAGTAATTTCTTAAAAAAGCAAACAAAAAAAAATTTAAAATATTCNCATTTTAGAACCATGACTGAAATGATACCAGATGATTTTTCAGGTGCTCTGATTCAGTGTGTTCATTCAATCCATCTGCTGAGGTAGCTGGCGGTATTTACTGGGCTTTCCAAATTTCAAAGTTTGTAGTTTTGGGATAAATATTCTGAAAGTATAAATGTGGTCTCAAAGTCAAGTTTTACACTAGTAAAAATATATAGGAGATGTGACTTGAAAAGAAGTTACAGTTATATTTTCAAATTCAGGAACTGTGTGAATTTTTTTTGTAAAAAAAAATTAATATTTTTTAANAAGATGAAAACTATTTTGTGCTGAAAGATGAAAACTTCCCAAACACAATAGTTTTGATGAGAGCTCTATTTTGATAACTTCCAGGAGATTTCTCCTTTCAATCTTCATAATCATCTTGATGGCCAAAGAAACACAATCTATAGACAGAAAGGCTCTAAAAATTTAGTGTGGCTTTCCCGAGATAAAAATGCTTTTCCAAATACTTAATTCTTAAGAGAAATGCCATAAATTTAGGGGAAAATACTGTTCATATCTTGAATTATAGAAGTCAGACCAGACCACTGGGAACTTGTCTTATGGCAAGCTGTAGACCTTTCCTGAATTGCTACCCAGTTTTGTGTCAGTATGACTCCTGGCTCTGCCTGAATTGTTTGAATTAGACAATAGTAATTTCTTAAAAAAGCAAACAAAAAAAAATTTAAAATATTCAAATAATAGGGAATCTACCATGAGCCTGAGTAAATTTTCTTGCTGTTCCAAAAAGATATGTTTTCCTTTGTACTTGCTTTGACTGGCTTCAGTCTAGCAACCTGAGGCTATATTGTTGGACTTGATGATCTTAAAGGCCTTTTCCAACATTAATGATTCTATGCTTCTATGAAATGTAAGGGATAATATCAGTCTTGTGTCTCTCCTGGAACTTTCTTTTGTTTTGTGATATCCTCTTGGAATTGTGGCTACAGGAACTGGACATGGTGATGGCCAAATAGAGAATTACTGGACCTTTCAGTGCCCTTTCATGGAGCAGGGAATTGCGCTAGCCCCTTATGACTACTGTTCGAGACGATGAGGTTCAGCCTGGTTGACACTTCTGACCTCTCATTTCTGTTTCTGAGCACAGTCTTCGTTCCTGAAACTGTGGCCTTTGTAATTTAGTCTTCCATTTTAATCTTGATTGCATGACTTGGGCTGCTGTTAAAACTCTAGTGGCTTGCTGGTGTTCAGATACCAGCTTGAGATGGTTTAACCTGACAGGTAACTGAACACCACACAGCTGCTTTCTCATTCCTTCCCCACCCAGTGGGATTTGGAGAGAATTGGGGAATAAAAGGTAAAATTCATAGGTTGAGATAAAGACAGCTTGATAGGACAGAAGAGGGAGGGATTATAATAAAATAATTAGAGTGTACAAAACAAGGGATCCACAGTGTAATTGCTCACCACCTGCTGAGCAATGCCCAGCCAATTTCTGAGTGGTGGCCTCGGCCAGCTTTCCCCCTAGTTTGTATAGTGACCATGATGCCATAAGCTATGGGACATCCCTTTGGACAGTGGGGATCAGCTGCCCTGGCCATGTCCTCTCTCAGCTTCTCCCCAGCCTACTCACTGCTGGGGTGGGGTGAGAAGCTGAAAAGCCAATGACTCTGTGTAAACACTGTGTAGCAACATCTAAAACATCAGTGTGTTATCGACATTATTCTCATCCTAAATCTAAAACACAACGCTGTACGAGCTACCAGGATAAAAATTAATTGTTGATTTTTCTCCTTGATTCTAAGTCTTCCAGTGCAGATCATATTAGGGTAGTTCTCGAACTGAAATGGATCAATTGGAGGCGAACAGTTTAAAGAGCACTCACTGGTAATGCAGGCTGCAAGTCCTGCTGAGCAGAAAGCTCACACAACTCCTAATGCCTACAGAAAAAAAAGCTACACTATCTCCTTGTAACATTAGTCTGACTTGGGAGTAGTTCTACCTATTAGGGCCTGCAAATAGAGAGAAACTTCTCTGAAATCAGACATGTTAAGATGCTGTAAGAACTCAGAATTGATAAATTCTGAGATCTCGTGACAGGAAAAAAACCCCAATATTCGTGATTTTCAGTGGATGTACTGGGCTGAAAAGAAGAGCTGTATATATTTCAAGTTGTCCTTCCATTGCAGATGTACCAGTTTTGTATCTTGTAATCTATTCAGTAAAGCAAGAGTTTTGATTCTGATCTGGTTTGCTGTATTTGCCAATAATTACACTGATTCAATTACTGTTGAAAGAGAAAATATATAAACTATTGATTCAAAAAGTTATTTTAGTTGTTTTTAAAGTCATCAGCAAAGTGTTTGACCCAGGAGCAAATGGCTATTTCCAGGTACATAGCAATTACAGAATTTCAGTGGAAAACTCAAGAAGAATATGTTGGTGTCTGATAAAACAAGTGAAAAAATTTTCTGTATCTTCTGCATAAGAAAGGTAGCTAGCAAGAGGTATTAAGGGAGTCTTAATATTTATTAGTTTTAATCAAGTTCTAAAACAGCACTCAGTTTCTGTTGGATAAGTCACTGGGAATGTAATAGTCCAAATGCAAGTCAGATAAAGAGTCTCTGGATTTTTCAGGTATTCACAATTTTTTGTTTTTAAAGTTGAGATTTTGCTTTAAGGTGTAATGCTCTTTCAGCCTGTCTTGGCACCCTTAGTGAAGCTGCCTGCCTTGTTTCAGACAGTCTGAAACACTCACTTTGGGAGGTGTGAACTCAATCAGAGCCATTAATCTGGGAACCTGGTGACTATAAAAAGTTAACTGTCCTCCTGCTAGCTGCTAACGTGTTGTATTTGAAGAGTTTTAGTTTACTGACTAGGTGCAGATTATTTTCCTATTCATTGTTGTTTGCGCCTTTTTCCTCTTCTCATCCTAAATTGTCTCTGCCTTCCCTTTTTTGTCCTCTCAAGTAAATAGGTTATGGTCTTTCCAAGAATAGCAGAAGATTAACAGCAGTATCTGTGGCTGGATTTTTTTTAAGAAGATACATATTTAATTTGAGTTATTGTAGGATGAATCCTATTTAGTGCTGTGTTCTGAGGAACAAACAAAACAACAACAAAATCCCGTTTTCCTCAAGGTTGTGGTTTAACTTAGGAAGCCTATGACTACAGCAATAAGGATGTTGCTGAACTACTTTTAACACTGGTCTTTGTAGCTGTTGGTGAACTATTAAATACTTTCCTCCAGTAAGGATTTCCTTGGGCTCCAAGGAAGAGGCCCAGGTATGCTGCCCAATTCTTCTGCAGCCAGAAGGAGCAGACCTCTGGTGAATCCAGGTTAGCAGGCGTGTACAGAGGGAAAAAAGGAATGCCACTTGGGTTATATCTTCCTTTTAGAAGTTACTGTACATGTCTTTTGGTGGGACAGTGTTTCAGAGTGTTTTGGTTATGGTATTTCTATTCCTTACCAAGGGAGCTATATCCAGAGAGTCTGTGGAACAAGCCCTACATTATCCAATAATTTCTTCTGGTCCAGTACTGTAGCAGCAATACCGAGATGTTGATGCCCTACTTGGATGCAAGTTCCCTCTTATATTTCTTGAGTGTACTGTCTCTGCTGTTGTGTAATTCAGGGAGTTATAGTTTGTTCCTTGCCTGTGTTTCCACAGATGGTATCTCTGTTAAAAAAAGCATATGGACAAGAGAAGAGAGGCCTACACTGTGCCTTAAATTAATGCAATCCTAATGCATTGTTATAATATTATATGTTGGGGGGTTTTTTTTTGCTCGATATGGTTTGGATTTGCACTCAGGACAAGGAAATTGACCTCAGTTTCTCTTCCTTTGCCTTCAGTAAGAAAATCAGGAATACCTGTCCACTTACTTAGGTGGCTTGGTTTCTGACCATCTTTACATTGCTTTTGTTTTCTGAGTTGGTGTTGTGGTGTTTATTTTGTTGTTGTGTTTTATTTTGCTTGATTTCCCTTTCCCCCCAGCAGAAGTTTTTGTCAGCACTGTAGGTGTGTGCCCTGTACTCTACATGTCATCTTTTCTTAAATTTTTGAAGGATGGTAAACCACATTAAGCCAACGTAGTGCTCCTCCCATGGCTTGAATTTTGACTCCCTGGAGCTTGCAAGAACCATTAGAAATTTGCTTTAAATAGCCTGCAGTAAAGGTAGAATTTCATCTTACCTACTTATTAGAGGATTAAGTAAATAAATATGCCCTTTGCATAGGAAAGTAGGTCCCAGAATTATGTTCTTCTGTTTTTCTGCCTACACACCTCTGCTTTCCATACAAGTTGTATGAATTGGTACATCAAGGACTTGCAGCATGTGGTAACAGCTCGTTCTTGGTCAATACCGAGGTGCATCCATGCCCAAAGGGATTGCTGCACCTCGTTTCTGTGCTGCTAGAGTTGTATAAACAAGATGAACAGAGCTTTAACAGTCCAGCAGCAGGTGTTACAATGCAATATAAATGCCTTGCTATAAATGTGTGTGTGCTCTGTTTCAGAACCAGCTTCTCTCAACTCTGAAGTAATTACTGCAACCTGGATAAAGTATAGTCTCAGTACACTTAGCTGCTATTGGTTTAGTCAGACCTAAACATAACTTTTGCCTTGTGCAACGCCTCCCCCAGTACTCTGTGTAATGTGGGGGGCAAAAGGGTGAGATTACTAAATGGTGAGCTGAAGCATTACTAAAAAGACAGATAGTTGTTAAATTTGGGTTGAATTTGGCTGTCAGACAGCTGGTATAGGTCTCCTCAGTATCCTGAGAGTGGAATGCCACTGCTGATCAGTCTTAAATCTGTGGACAATGATTTTGACAATGGATTATGTATTTAATGGTAAACTTCAGAATCTCTCTCCCCTTTGATCTCCCTTGTTGGAAGTACCATAGGGAACACAGCAACTGGTGCTGAGGAGCACGTTTAGCAGTTACTTGGCACTTGTAAAGGAGTGAAAGGGACCTGCAAATGTAGGCTCCTACCTCTGCTTCTGGGGTAGGAGGGAGGGAAAGGAGTTGTCTCGTTGACTTGATGATCTTAAAGGTCTTTTCCAACCAGAATGATTCTATGATTCTATCTGGCCTGTGAGAGCTGCAGTGAGGTGCAGCTGGGTGTTGGCATCTGTTACCTAATGTCTAGCCTAGTTTCTGTTGAAATATCTGATTAATTTTGGGGTTTTCATTAATGTGGGTTTCAGAACAAATTAAATGTGACCGAGGTCCTAACAAGGATCTGTTTTCTGCTGAAGAAATCCTTATACAAATGATCAGCAATTTGCATCATTAAGCGCACACTTCACTCAGGATGCTCAACAGGATGGAACACTGAGACAGAAATTGCCTCATGCAGTGCTTTTCTTATAAGGTGGGAGACACTTAAGCCCAACTCGTGTTTTGGCCCATTTGTGTGTTCTTTTATAGCATTTTTGGGGAGGTGGTAGTTGTTTAAAGGCAGTCTGAGTTTGGTGTGATCCTCTCCAAAAGGTCCTTGTATCTTGCGTTTCTTCTTCTACTTAGATACTAACTAGCAGCTAGACATTCCCCTCCCTCTCCCTAGGCATCCTCCCAAGGATTTACAGTGTTTTAAAGGTGCGTGAGAGGGTTTGTTCGGGTAGGAGAACTCATCGTAAAAGTTGTAACTTATTTCTCACAACAAAGGCAAGTTGTTTTGGTTGGTGTTACGCCACTGTGTTTGTCAGTGTCGATTTATGTCAGGCTTTAAATAGGATGCTCTGCAATGAGTTTGTTTTCTGGTAGTTTGTAATCCTTTCAGGCCAGCTAACATTAACGAGCGGCAGCATTGCTGTGGCTGGCTTTCTTTTGATCATGCACAGCCCTAGTCAGGAAATGGGTGAGGAGCATGAGTCATGATTACATTACTCTAGTGTGACTGCCCACTAGAAGTTTTCTTTTTGCGCCAATGCGCCTTCCCTTGACACTACTGAAAACAAAATGTCCATTTTGAAGCACTTTGAAATATTGACCTTTGAACAGAGAGATTTATGTTCTCTTGCAGTCTTGAGGCAAACCTCTAAGCAGGAGCTTCTGCAGAGAGCAGAGAGAAAACGAATGTCTGCAAAACGCTATTCCAGAAGTCTGCAAAGACAGGACTTGACTTGTGGTGCACTGGGTCTGCTTGGGTTCACTGGATACAACATGCTTCCCTGACCCATTTGCTTATTCTCTCATGTTGACTGCACATGCAAGCCCAAAGTCCAGTCTTGCACAAGGGCTATCATCTCATTCACCATTTGGCTTAAGCTTTGTCTTAGATCTGTACTTATCTTTTGAAATATGGCTATAATAATGGGAAGATAGGTGCTGAGTGCTGGCTGATGTAAACCCCGAGTGTTGAGAAGGTGGCTTTAATGGGATTTGAGACAACAGTATTTTGGACAGTTTAATTAAATACATGGGATTTAGAGTTTGAAAGAAATATCAGCTGCTAATCAGTAAACTAGCTTTAGCACTGAATTGCCACTGTGCACTCTGAATATTCAGATGGTACACCTCTGTACAAGTGCTGAGTATAATTTCTTTCAAATTAAACTCCATTAACTGCCAGGTTTTAAGAGTAGTATGTGAAATATGACTATTGTCAAAAAGAGTGAATGCACCCTGATACTATCTGATATATTCCAGAAAAAAAGAAGTCTGATGGGTTGTGTACAAGCAACTCAGTCTATCAGAACCAAATGTCTCGGGAGGAAGTGGGGACTCCTTCACTGCTGTCCAGCGTGGTGCATCCCTGTCAGCTGGGGCATGTTGCAGGTGTCACTGACATACTGCAGAGCAGCACCAGAATATGACGTCTTCCAGTTGTCACTTATTCTTCCAGATTCTTACCTCTGCTCTAATGGTGCCTTCAAATAGTGGAGTTGTTCTGTTAGAAATAAAGCATAAATATTCACTCACCTTGAAGGTGTAATTCCTGGTTTTTCCCTTTTGTTTCATGTAAGGGTGATTATCTAGTTACTTTAGCTGTACTAACAATATGCTTGAAACTGAACATGGATAACAACATTTTAGAAGCCCTATTTACTCTGTGATTTCAGCCCCATTTTTTAAAGAGGGTGTAAGTTGGACCAAAAAGTAATTCAGTGAGGATTTTTTAATCTATTGAAGCATTTCCTTTCTTCCATCTACCCTAGCATCATCAATTTTGATCTCATCCTGATGACCATTCAACTCTCTGAAGGAGGCAGAACTGCAACAGAGCAGAAGATTCGTCCTTCTTCTATGTAATAAAATAAGTCCTGTGCAACTTTAGATTTTTCTGTATCTTTATATCTCTACCTCATTGTTAGTCTTTGCATACAGAGGGCTCTCTGCCTTTCAAGTTTGTTTTAAAAGTAGTTTATCAGCCACTTAAAGATGGTCAATACTTATTTAAAGTGAAACACTCTGAAAAATGAATAATAGAACTGGTGATTGTGATATGCCTATGTCACTTTTGTGTTTCAATGAGATGATATGGAGTATTTGACTTAGAGATGAAGCATATTTGAGAACTGGAGGTCAGGAGTTCAGGGTAGGGTTTTGTGGGTTTGGTGGTTGGGGGTTTTTTTAATTGAAACCTTGCAGGATCCTTGTATTTTAGATTGCCTTTTGTCAGTAGCTAGCAGTTATGGAAACTTTAAACTAAAGATCTTTTTCAAAAATAGTATGAATATATGAAATATAGTTAGAAAAACTTAATTTCAGTATGACAGCAGTCTTGGGAACTCTAAGACAGAAACAAGTGGAGCTACAAAGCCATTTTTGCATCAGGAGTGCATAAAGTCTGGATGTTATTCCATGGACATTTTTCCTTGCAGAAGAGATGGTTAAGATTGCCCAGCTCTTCTGCCACAACTCCTTGCTTTCTAAGAGTGATGTTTCAAGAGACAGCTTAGCTATTGAAAGGACTTTTTACAGCTGAGAGTAGCAGTCTCACTCCAAGCCTTGTGATTTTACACCCCTTTCCTAGTTAGTTTTCACCTTGTCGTGTGCTGGACTGCCCTATAAGGGGTGCACACAGCAGGGGGGAAGGAGAGAATGCCTTTCTGACAGCAAGTTATATTGGGCTTGAACTCTCTTGAAGCATTGCCATCGGGCAGCTGCAGCTGTTGCTAAGCCTGTCCTGTAAACTGAGTCAGTGGAGAGAACTGCGGCTGTGACCAGTTTGAAGTGTGGCTTGTAGGTCCGTCTGCCTGCGAAGGGTACTTGGAACCGCGGTGCAGAGCCAGGATCCAGCAATGAGGAGTGAGGAATCCAAGGTGGGGACTTCTTAAATCAGCTTTGAGGGTAGTGTTGGGCTGAGGAGCTACACCCTATATGTCAAAAGAGAAAGCCGTCTATGCTAACCTGCTCAGAATCACGAACGGTGTGGAGTGTGGATCCATAATACACTTAAACTGATCTGAGAGCTGGCTGACATCACAAGGGGCAGTTGAGATTTCAACCAGAGCAGTTTGCCAGGCTTTTTGATGGCACATCTGCTCAGGTTGTAGGGGTTATTTTTTTGTCCCATTTAATGTTTTTCCCTATGGCTGAAGAGAACTGATGGACAAGTTTTTAAGCCTGTCCATCTTGGGGCTTATGGGTTTATGGTTCCCAGCTATTTGCTCATCTGGTGTGTGACTTTGTAGAAGGAGATGTGTGACTGTGCTTGAGCATGCAGTCTGTTTGACGTAGCATGACCTCACCGTGGCTGGCTGCATTAGTTAACATGCTGTGCTGCGCCTTGTACTGACATGCACCTCTGCCTAACGCTGCATGGGCTTGTGCTCACCCAGTTTTTGGAAGCCAATTAACTATATGGTATTAAATCTGTATATATGAAGGTACCAGCCAACAAAGCTAAGGAGAAGGTAGTAAAGAGAGACTTGTTTCAATCCATGAAGCTGAACAACAGAATTCAGTGAGCTCATTAAATCCTTGTCTCTGGAGGAGAAAAGAAAGGAAGGCTTTTATTGTTCTAGGAAAGATGCTAACTTTTAAAAGCTGAAAGCAAGCTGTGATTCAAACCTGTTGAAAGGTAAAAACAATTGCTTGATAAAAAAGAGTGAATTATTTAAGATATTCTAATGAGTGGTTGTAAGTACAGTTGCAAAAACTGACTGTGTAAGGCATTTAATTTCATATTGCATCACAACCAGATTTTTTAAAATGTTAGTCCTCTACAGTGTTAACAAAGCATATATTAAAAACATTTAGAATCCCAGAGTAAATGTCAAAAATAAGTCATCATCAAAGAGGGATGTATTTCTAATGATACAATGCAGAGATCTATTTATACAGTATGGGTTGCATAGTATTTCTATGAGCATCTTGCAAAGAAGTACAAAATCGTTGTAGTACAAATCTGCAGGTGATGGATATTGGTGAGGAAGTATATTGGTAAGGGAGATGGAGAAAGCTCAACTGATTAATTGATTCACAGCTTGAGCACATTGAAATAAAATGTTTCTCTCCCTTTCTGAAGTATGGCATTGCTTTTTATCCTATAGACAATAAGTCCAGTTTATTTGCTGGAGAATGATAATTTAGAAAGCTTTCTAGCTTTCCTCCCACCAAGGAAAGGAGTAGAGTCTTACTGGACAAACAGTGTATATGAACACCACCACCGGCTGTGCTGCCAAAATTAGTTGATTAAATGAATATATTTGTGTAGTGATCCTAAAAAAGTAAAATGGAGATGCCCACTTTGAACCAATAAAAGGCAAGGATAACAAATTCTACTTTTTCCAGTATAGTTTATTCTGCTTGGAGAACTTGTTTTTGTTATACCAGCACAAAAATTCTTAAATGGTTTGTAATATAATTCTACCCTGTAAATATAGGACAATTCCTGTTGTAAGAGGGTGAGAATAAGAGCAGAAGTATGATCTCGTTTATAAACAAGCTGTGATGATGGGAAGAAAGAAGTGATTTTTATCTTTATATATGCTGCTAGGGAGAATGATATTGAAATACTGTCACTAATTCTCATCTGCTTGGAAAACAATGTTGAAAAATTGGAGGTGGTTCAAAAGAGAGAGAGAGAGAGAGAGACCAGAAGTCTTAAAATTGTTCCCCCACTATCGCCACAAGAGGAATTTCCCCCGTTCACTTTGATCAAAAAGGATGACTGAGAAACAGCTTGGTTAGTGTTCAAGTATCTTAACAAGGATGAAGGTTTCTGGTTGATAAAGGGCATTTGTAGTCTCAGACTGATAAAGAACAAAATAATAACTGGAGACTGAGGCCAGTTGCTCAAATTAGACTTCTTTTTTTTTTTCCTCCCCTCCCAAATCAGGCTTGCTCTCCTTTGTTTCTTTTTCTTACAAGCTAAAATAAAAGCTCTTAAATAGATTAATTACTTCATTAATTATATTACTTCATAAATTTCCATATAATTTCCATATAATGCACAAGTACTTCAATGGTTTAAAATTAGTTGAAAGTGTTCCCTGGTTTGGTTAACATGATTTACACGAGGTCAATCTGTTTGAAAGAGCACTAAGCAGGATGGCAAGAGTTAAAGGAGTCAACAATTAAAATCAAGATCGTGTTTTTTCTTTGTTTGTAGGTTTTAGGAAGGGGGGAAAAACAGGAGGGTGCTGGAGAAATACCTAGAGAGAAAGACACTATGCAGCCTGTCCCTGTCTGTGCTTACATTTAGTAGCAATTACCCTTCTTCATGTGGATGACTCACAGCTGGTGTACTATTTGTCTTTGATTTATGTGGAAAAAAGTGTTTTATAGCAAGGGAAGTCAAACTATATCCTTATGTGACTTTTTCTTTTAATTTCTCCACAGCTAGGATATATGAAATTATTTATTGTATTAATCAGGACCCAGATTGGAACAGGGAACACTTTAGGTACATATTCTCTGATGAGTGACCTCTGTGAAGTAAATTAACAGATGTAGTCTGCATGTATGGGAAATTTTAAGAGAAGAGTGGACGAACACCTTCACAGCTAGCACACTGCATCTCTGTCTTTTCAGGGCAGTGTATAAATGAATCAACTGTACCATAGGGTCGGGTCCTCTCTTGACCTGTGCTTCTGTAGCTGTAGGAATGATTTGGGAATTTTTTTTCCTTCATTTTCTAAATAGTGTATGTGATAACACAATGAAATAGGTAAGATTTTATCCAGGAGAGTCAGTTGAGTGCAGTTGAGAAAATTAGTTGAAATGAAGTGCATTTAGACTGATTGTTTTTATAAAGTAATTAAATCTGTAACTTTGATCAGAAAAGTGTCAATTCTTTGATGAAAGGAGAAGCAAAGGAGACAAGGACTTCTAACCTGATCAAGGAAAGTTGACTTTAATACAGAAGAATTCAAAGGCTGTGCCTCTTATAAACAATGTAAATTTAGATAAACAGTCTGGAGGGAGATGTGTTAGCACCTGATGTGGTTTAAGCTGCTTACAAGGTGGTGTCTTTATAAGCGGAGAGCTGGTGGCTGGGTCTAGAAGTGGACAGACTTGTGGCCTCTTGTCTTCAGAGCCTGATGGTTGATAAGGACACCTGAGTCCTCAGAAACACAAGAGGTAAGCTCTGTGGTGCGTCATCTGATGCTTTTCTTGTACCTGAGGACTTGGTTAACTGGGATTATGTTTTACTAGCATTCAGGAACTGTGACTTCAGGCCCCTGTTATAAAACCAGTAAAAATGTGTTTTACGCTTGATGCTGTTTCAGACATAGCGAAAGTAACTGCATTGACCAGGATGTTCTTAACAGTGTTTTTGTACTGCTGAAAGCTCCTGATAGCCAAAACCTAAAATGAAGCCCTAAAGTCTAATTCTTCTATGCTTGCAGATACTTCATCATGTAGAAAAGTTGCAGCTGTTTGTTGCGTAGTTTGTGTCTGTCTTTTGCTATGTTACTGTGTTTTCATTTGGATATTTAGATAATGTACAGACTCAGCTTTTCTTACTGACTTGCTTCACAAGGTAATTCAATTATATTTTAAATTATGCTTTGGAAGGGCCCTTCTCTGAGTTTCACATGCTTCTAGTCAGTGATGTGTAAGGCAGAGCCTTTGCAAGGGATTGCCCTGTAGAAAGCCCATAGGCTTCCCAGCACACAGAGTTGCTTCTGGCTCTGCTCTGTGGAAATATGGTTTTCTTTCTATAATTTCTTTGCTAAAGAATCTAGGTCTCTTGGGATATGTGCACAAATAAAAGTTTGCACCTTGACCTTATTTGTCTCTGGCTTTGCAATCTTAGCTGTTGAGATATTTGCTGATAGTCCATCCTTTTAAAATGGGCTGTGGAATAAGCTGAGGCGTCCATGGAAAACTTTGAGCTGTGTGGAAGGTGATGATTGCTGAGTGGACAGAAGGCAGATTGAGAAGCACCTCTAAAAATATTAGTCTTTGTTACCAAGCAAACTACTTATATGAGAGTGTGAAGCGATAGGAATGAAAATGAGCAAGTACTGCAGCCAAACTAAAACCTTAATTTTCACTGGGATGAAATTCCTCTGGTTTGGCTCATGTTTGGATCTTTTTAGGAGAGGGGATATCTTTTCAACTGCAATGAAATCTCTTTCATGTTGTTTTTCTCTTAAATTAAGGTCTTCCACTGTAGGCTGGCAGTCCAGGATTGCAGACTTCTGGTTTTCTCGTAATTTCTCATTCAACTTTCCAATTTAGCTATACAATCAGTTACTGAGCTGAAATTAGTCAAACAAGAGATTCTTTTAGCAGTAAGATCAGAAAAAGATCTCATTTTAAGACAATGTGAAATATATTGTGTAGCCTGGTATCAAGATTGCAGTGTGTTTTGTTCCTTCTCTTAGCTCATGTGCACTTGAGATTCCATTAAATCTTGTTGAGTGCAGGGAGTGTGTTAAGATTCTTGTGAAAATTTTATGGACTAATTTTTTTGTCTTCTAGGATTTGAGCTGGAGGCTTAGTCTTGTTAGGGGTTTCTTCATTTGCCAAAGTTTGATTTATACATTTTTTTCTTACTGAAAGAACTACTTTATATATGTGTGTGTGTGTATGTATGTATATATATGCTATATGTTAAATATTTATATGGGTTCTTCCTTATTTGATTTTAAATTAAGTATGAATAAAAATAGTATTTTAGGCTTAGTGAATATTTCCAGATTTATTTGTTTGAAGTAGCTTGAAATCTGCACTCCTTTTAAGCAGTAGTTGACAAAGAGGACAGATATGCAGAAACAAAATACAGTTGCTCTGAAGCTATGCTATGTTGTACATGGAAGGCCTGTCCATTGAGAAGGAGCCCTTTTCTTTTATTTGAAATGTATAATTGGCAGATTTTCAATACTGTGGGTACCGAAATCTGCAGTAAGAGTAGCCTTTGTTTCAGCAGAGAAAATGGTGCTTGCACTAAGCATGTAATTGTGAAATTTTTTCTCTTCAAATGTAAAGCTTCTTGCATGGGCCAAATGGAAGGCAAGCCTTCACAATTAAAGCAAATGGTGTATAGAGAGGGTTTATGATTCTTGATAGTGGAGTCTCTTGCAGCATCCTCTCAGGTAGCGTGGTTTTACACTGCCCCTTACTGGGGCTCTCTCGTAGTGCAAAAACTAAAGGAGATCTGGATGTCCAAAAGTTTGTGCTGCTTTCAGAGTTTTTGTATTTTTCCCCCCTGAGCTATTAGCTAAAAAAAATACGTTGCTTTTCTTGTGTGTCAAAACGGGCAATTTATACTCAGAGTTATTTAACATTTTCTTTTTAGTATTTCCTGATGTTTAGATGTTTCGTTGGGTCCTCCAGTTTTTTTTTTAAACCTTGTGGAGTTTGGTGATAATGTTTTGATACAGATCCTAAGTGGTGGAAGCCATGAAAGCTTTGAATGATCTACCATTTGTCTTTCTTTTTTAAACCAGTGACCAACAGGCGTGACTTTGGACCACATTGTTCTTACATTGTCATTCATTAAAATTAGAAGACCTGCAGGAATGAGAAGTTAACATCAGAGAAAATTTGGCCTGTTTTTTCTAGGAAGTGAGATAGAGCTGAGTCCACTAGATAAATATAGAACAACCTCGCCATTCATCTTTGTTTGATAATAGTCTTCTCTGTAGACTTGAGGACATTTTGTTTAGTTAAATAGGTTGCTTGGGCAGAATGATAAACAGAGGGGAAACAATGCAGTGAGTTTTAGACTTTAAAACTGCAAGGTTGATTTGACTAATCAGCTCTGTTCCCATTGCAGGTGGCACATGCAGAGATCTTATTTAGGGGTTACTTTTGTGTCTTGCAGCACTGTCATGGAGTAATGTGAATCTCTTACTACATTGTAGATTCTAATGAATTACCATTTTGTTGTGTAGAAAGAAGCTTTGAAGTGCTTTTAATTGATTGATGTGATCAATTGTATTTTTACAATTGATCTTAAAAGTATAAATGTCCCCATAAATTATTGAACTAATTTTGTATTTAATCTGTTTGCATCTGATATATTTTGTGGGGGAGGGCTCTTCAACATTATCAAAGTGCAGTAGATACCTGGTGGGAATCAGAAAGCCAAAGCACTGACCTGGCTAGACTCCCAGCTCCCCTTGTGATGCACAGTTAAGTACCCCACTGTACGAACTAATTACTGTGGTTAAAGGATTTGTTAAAATGCTTAAATGCTTCTTGACAACCTGGGTGTGTAGCCATACAGTGCTAAGTTTTAAACCTGGTGATTCGTACTTGGCTTAATTTGGTGAAGGAAAAACCCTGCCAGGGCATAGATAAAAGGCAGCAAAAGTAGCCCTTGTTACAGCCAGCTTCCCTCTTCTTATGGTATAGAACAGTCTTTCTGTGTGAAAGCTGTAATCTCCTTTGCACAAGTGAGGGTGGTGATGGACAAAGTGTGATGGATTTCTAGCTGAGTATTCTGATGAGAAGGGGTGATCTGTGGTGTATGATCTTAATAGAAGAATGTATAAAAATGTCCGGGAGAAAAAATGCATTTGTTCTGAGAGTGTCCAAGGGTACTGGCACTATAAGGAAGAAATATACCATTAAAGTATTAAAAAACAGTGTTTTTCAATAGCTTGTTGACTTAATAGCCTGCTATGCCTTGTTAGCTCTATCAGGCCTTTCAAAGATCACATTCTCGTAGGACAGCATGGTTTGCAAAGATTGTTGCAATTGGTTGCACAGAGCAACTCTAAATCACTGTGGCCTCATGGTCTGCATAATTCATGAGCTAGTCTATAACTAACTGCTATGAAGAATTCACGTAGTCTAAAGAATGTAGTCACAAGAATCAGTCTCCTCTAAAGCATGTGCGATTGAAAGTTCCTGACAAATGGTAAAGATCTGGACCAGCTCTTTTTTCTAGTTCCTAACTCTATATTTTTAAATGGGCACAGTTACTAGAAACATCATTGGTTACAGTCTGTGAGTGTTGCAGCACTAACTGGAAGTATCTGAATACTAATCTTATTATCCAAATACTGAATAGTACAGTACTGAATACACAAATCTGAATACTAATCTTATTATCTTATTATCTAAATCAAGGGAGTCTATTCCATATCCAAAACAATTTTCTGAATGACTCTGTCAGTCTTCCTGGATCTACCAAAAACTCAATGCTGTTGAATATTATAAATGTGTTTCTGCATGTGCTCTTAAAGATCAGCATTTTGAATGCACAATAAGGAGAAGGAAGACTGAGATAGTGATATTTATCAAATTAATTGTGTTCAGTAACTGTGTTTAAAAAAGTCTGACTTCAAAAAAAGCTATGGAGTCAGAGAAAGGTTAGCTAGCCCTTGTTAATCTGAACTCTTTTATCCTGCCTAATGAAGGGAAGCAACATCATAAAGCTAATCTGCAGGCTGGAATTGTCAGTACCATTACTAATTTTAGGGTTTGGTGAAAACAAGACTGAATGAACCATGAAAAATAAATTAATGATAACCTGATTTTGTATCCCATGCAGGTTTTCTCAAGTTGAGGAAGTAGCAGGGCATTTGGTTGGTACCTGACCCCAAAACTTGTGCTTTACTTTGCGAAGAGCTGATGTGGGAGACATTTGCCTTCACATACTCCACAGTTCTCTGTATCAGAAGAGTGAGACTTTATGTGCAAGAGTGGTTCAAGATGATGATGTAATATTGCTAACACTGGACGTCTCCTGAGAAGAACTGTAAGAGGCTTCTTCCCTCACTTTTTTTTTTCCAACTACTTCTCTCAGAAACTACAAGCAAGATGCCAGCCAAGACACCCATCTACTTGAAAGCTGCTAACAATAAGAAAGGGAAGAAATTCAAACTAAGGGATATCTTATCTCCTGATATGATCAGTCCTCCACTTGGCGATTTTCGTCACACCATACACATTGGAAAAGAGGGACAGCATGATGTTTTCGGAGACATCTCATTTTTGCAGGGCAAATATGAGCTATTGCCTGGAAATGAAGGTGAAACTAGAGTTAGCCAGCCTGGTATCCACAACGAATTCTTAAGAGCAAACAGCACTTCTGAATCCATGTTTACAGAAACTCCATCACCAGTGCTCAAAAATGCTATTTCCCTTCCTGCCATTGGGGGTTCTCAAGCGCTTACGTTGCCTTTGTTGTCACCAGTGACATTTAATTCAAAGCAAGAATCCATCAGGTCATCCAGAAATCCTAGGCTTAGCTGTGAGCCAGTAATAGAAGAAAAACTGCAGGAGAAAGGTAAAGAGATGGAGGATGAAGAAACATACAAAGATGACATATGGGAGCAAAATGGTTCTTCTTCACATTTTACTAATGGTAGCGACAGTCACTCATCCAGCTTTTCTGAACGGTGCAGTGATTGGCAAACAGTTGATTTACTGGATGACAGTCGGCTTTCATGTGAACTAACCAAGACAAAGTCAGAAGAATCCCTTTCAGATCTTGCAGGTTCTCTTCTCTCATTACAACTTGACTTGGGGCCCTCACTTTTGGATGAGGTCCTCAATGTAATGGACAAGAATAAATCTTAGAACTGGTACTCCATTGCTTCTTTATAAGTGATTCACTTAAAAACAAACAAAAGACCACAGTTCGAAAACAGAAGCTTAAAAATTAGCTGTATTTGCAGTTGTACGACGAGTTTTCTAAAAATATTCTTAAAATACTATTTTTTTACCTATTGTTTTTCATGACTTTTATTACACTAAATTCTCATATCAGGAAAGTAAATTTTAATAATCAGTTTCAGCAAATATAAAATGTTTTAAGTACCAGTATTAATGATCAGAAACTTAAGAAACAGCATTTGAGGATGATAACTGATTGTGACATTTGGTTAGTTCACTCCTACAGGCTTCTGAATATGTGAGAATCTCTTAATGTCAGAAAGGAGACTGATACTAATTATTCACTTTTATAAATTATTACAATATCACTTTACATGTAGGCCTCTTTCTAGAACCTTTTGTTTGAGGGTTTTATAGTGTTTTTCTTCATTTTCCATACTACCATTTCTGTTATAAATTCACCATAACTACTTTCTTGGTCTTATACTACCGCTCTAAATTCAGATGTGAACAGTTTGAAGGCTTTTTCAGCTTGAATACCTGGTCCAGAGCCTCAGCTGCTTTAAATGAGTCTGCACAAATTTACACAAGTTGAGGCTTGAGCCTGACATTGTATATGAAATGTTATGTTGTAAACAGGTGACACATGCAAGATATTATGGTTAAATTATTTTAAAAGTTGAAATATATTTTCTGTGTGCATATTGGCTTTTTACTGCAGAGCCTACACATACAGTATCTCATCAAAATAGTTGCTTGGCATTATTGGTGCTCCTCTGAAAATGTATATTTGTGTGTTTGAAGAGAAACATGTATTAATAGTCCTTGCTTTTTTCTTCATTTATTTCCACAACGTGCTTAAACTTGCATCTGATTATTTTACTTTTTGAAGAAGGCACTGGTTATTCACAATGCTAGTGATGTGTGCAGCAACAGCCAATGTTTGCGAAATGTGGATCCTTCAATACAGTATCTACATGGATTGCATAAATACCTTGTGCAATACAATAAAAACCCTTTAAATGGCTATGTCTTTGTGTTTTGGTGAGGCTGTGTAGTGAATCACAAAGTTTTGTTTTTTGCTATAAGGAAACAGAGTAGTTGCAGAAATACCAAGGGGCAAATAAATTCTAACTTAATTCAGTTGATTCCTCCAGTTTAGTTCCTGAGGTTTTAAGGGCAAACTCCAAGCAGGTAGGACCCTCTTGAATATATATACTGACTTAAAGTAATGGCAGATAGGAGAGTAATACTTTGGGCCCAGTGAAGTTAGCAGCAGAGTTCCAGAAGCTTTCACTGAAGTCTTTAGGTAAACTCCCAACATAGTTTGTAGACTGTTCTTCATTAGATAACTATATTTATCTGTATCTTCCTATAAGAACATGTGAGTCATGGATTATTTAGTACATATTATATTTATCCTTAAAATTTCTAGGGGATCAATGCCAGATAATAAAGTTCCTTCAGCATGTTTTAGGAACACAATCTTTACCCCTGTTAAACACATCTATTATTGTAGCTGCATGTCTCATTAATGCACAGTCTCCCATATTATTCCTTTAAGTGAGGAAATGAGATGTAGAATGCCCAAGAACTATGTTTATTTTTAAGATGTTTAATTGCCTTTAACTTCATATTCTCTGTGTGTAAGCCTGTATCAAGTTTCCAATGTATTCATAATCCGAGAAGAATGGCGATGACTGTGGTGCTTCTTCTGTTTTAGAAAGCAGGTTCAAAGTTCTGCTTGGCCACGTTTCTTATGAGACCTGGGGATTTAGAACCTAAGGAGAATTTAGGCCAAACCTTTCACTGGAAAAATCTGCCACTCATTAGCATAGGGGAAGTTTGGGTGAAATGGGGAATTAGACATTTTCTGTGTAAACCAGCTTCAAATATCATTATTAGAACATTAAAGTATTTGCTGAATGGAAAGTCATTATCTTGTAGGGCTTTCCAAGAAAGTATTCTCTAGAAAGCAAAACCAGATTCTATTAGCAGCTGTTGCAGTCATGTAATTTTTGCTTTGTCCTGTTTTATACTTTATTTCCTGGCTTAGGCTGCTGAAAAGTGTCTCACTATTGCAGGATTTTTTGGTCTGTATTATCCTATTTCTATGTCATTGCTCTTCTAAATTTGTAAATCCTTAAGTCTTGTGATGAGGGTGGGTGGTCTGAACTAAAATAATAGCCATTGCTCCAGGCAAAAAAAACTACTGTGTTGTGGAGTAAAACCTTTCCTCATGTCAAGAACAGGACTTTTGCACTGGCAAAGAAAATTTCATATTTCTTGTTACTTCCCTAAGAAGCTGGATCCCTGAATTGTTCAGGTCTCCTCAGTCTTACATGTAAAGACCTAGAGGATGCAAAGTCAAAATGTGCCCAGCTTCTGTTCTGACACGGTCTTCTGTAAAATACTGCTTTGTGTAATCCAGTCTGGTATCTCATCTGTCAAAATCAAAACCTAAATGTGTCAGCTCAAAATCTAAAAATGAAAAAAGTGAAAAGTTCTGCCCTCCTGAAGCCTCAATAAAGTTCTTACATGAAATTAGACTTTCCAAGGAGGAGTTATATGTCAGTTCCCTGTGAACCAATATCCCGCTGCAAGTTGGCCGTGTGGTTATTACATCAATTGGATATATATAGATATATATCTACATATCTATCTATCTCTATATATATATAGAATGAGAGAGAGATATCTCCAAGTTGCCTTGGATATTGCATCAATTTTCTGTGTCCAGGGGAAACGTATGCTAACTGTACCACTGCACAGAAAGTTCCACAGATGCTTCACTAAGCTGTCTGGTGTGTCAGAAAACACTTTCCCATCACTTCTAACGGCAAGATTTACAGTGGAGGCCTAGAGATGTAATCTAAAGGACCTGAAGGAGAAGGCAGAGGCATGTGCCTAGTTCCTACATAAGTACAGTCCTGCAAATTGAGCTATACACAATAGAGTAGAAAAATATACCTGAAAGTCCAATCATCATCCAGTTCAAGAACTTTTGAACTCCTGTCCCTGTTCTCCAGCCAGCCTGAGGTGGTCAGTATTGGGCTGAGGGTGTCAGTGGGAGGTAGAGAGCAGGTAAAATGCTGGGAAGTACACAATCCCACATGGATCTCTGTCAGTTTCTAAGAAGGACCAAATCCAGACACTGGGAAGCAAAACAAGTCTCCAAGCTAGATTTCAACTGAAGGATGGAATGCAGCTTGAGAAGGAGGCTAGCAGAAACCCTGAACTTGAATTCATTCTCTTGAAACTTCAGTGTACTGATGATATCTATTTCATTTCACCTGTTTACCCACAACAGTATGAAGTGTGCACAGGACAGCATCATCTGGATTTGCTGCCAAATAGGTATAAATAATTGTACATTATGTGAACATGACAGAAAAGGGAAGAAAATCTAAAACAATAATTCCAAAGGCAGTCATATACAAGTCAAAACATTGCTTAAGGATGATTTTACTTTTCAGTCCTTTTTCCTTTTTGCATTTTTTGGTGTTAACAAGGAAACTAGTTAAGAAGGTTAGAGTTGAAGGATGTTACCTAATTTGTGTAGGAAATTCTCAACAACATGAACAGACTAAGGCCAAGATACAGAAAAGCACAGGAGATACTGGCTCAATTTTTTTTCCTTATTGCCAAAATTAGTGAGAGAAGACACAGGGTCTGCCTTTTTGAGGATGTCATTCATGACCAGAATCAGAAGCAGCTATTTGAGATGTCTAATTTAAATAAGGCAAATGCAAGCCTAGCAGAGAAGGTGCTGGATCTGGCATAGTGAGACCAAATAAAGTTTGAATGATGCAAGAAGAAGCTAAGAGGCACAGTGGACTTCATTCCAAGGAGAGAAAGGAATGGTTGTTGTAAATTAAATAAATTAGTGACCCAGCTAGTCTGCTTGCATCTATTTGCTTTTCCCTATGAATACAATGTATGGCAACACATCTGTTTCCTATAATGCTTTCATTTTATGTGTTTTTAAAGAGGTTTCCTGACTCCAAATGTAAAACTGGATCCATCACTAACTGCTTCTCTCTAATTAGTGTTTTACAAGTGATAGAGAATCAAGGAAGTACCTAATGCTTTCTGTTTACTTTTGAATATTGTATTATTTTCTCCCCTATAACAGTAATAAATGGACTGTCTCCTAGTATAAATTAACATTGCTCCAATAAAATCACAGATTCAGATTTATACCAGGGTATTCCGAGAGAGAAATAAATTTCCCAGAATATTTACAGCAGAGATAATGTTCTTTTTCATGGGTACCTTGTAGTATGACCCTACACATTGTTCAAGCTATTTATCTTCCTCATTGCCTAAGATATTTCTAGTTTGTGCTCATAGAAACTAGGACTTCAGGTTTGTGGGTAGGTGACTTCTAGCTTGTGCTGTTTCCTTTGCTTAAGATAGTCACATATTTAGGAACCTTTCTTCTGTTAGAACCTCCTGTCAGGATGAAACATGAATCATGGCAGGGGTGGAGACCAGATATCAGTGGGGCAGGGACTGAAGGTTCTGGGCTGATGTGAAATGGGCCTCCTGAGCCAGTGGATGCAGTGGGATCTGATTTTAGAACCCTGACAACCTCTGGCAGAATTTTGTGGGTAATATTTTGATCTGAAGATTAAGTTTAATTTTATCTTCAGTGAGTCACAAATGGTCACAAAAGCCATCTGACACACAATTAGATTTTGGTTCAGTACAAATGAAAGAGCCTTGGGCCATTTGCTGTTTGCTATGTAGGATGGAACCATCAGTCAAAGAAAAGTCTTTTGAGCCTCTTGCTCACTTAGCAAATGGCCGTTGCTATTCCAGGGTACTTAACTGCCCTATTAAAACTGCCGCAGTTTTAACAGACAAAGTGCTGGACAATAATACTACTCAAGAAGAAAGTTGCATCCACATATTGGGAAGGTAAAATTCACACCGACTTAGATACCATATATTGGCACTTAGCCAAGAAGATTTTTCGCCAGTCTCCTGTGGCATCCTTTCAGCTCTAGGTGCTTGGAGGTCACAGTCCCCAGATATTGTCACACTACACTATAAGGTGGTCTCATGCACTTGTGAAAGGCCAGTGGGCTGGAGCCTTTCCTTGCTTTTTTGCCAGATTTCTCCTATATACTGTCAGCTCAGTTGCACCTAATGAAATAATTTGGGCCCAGACCCAGCCCAGAGCCACAACCAGCCATAGTGGAAACTACTCACCATCATTTGGTCCTCAGGAGCTATCTGTTGGAATATCAGCTGGAGTCAGATTCATCAGTGGGGACTTGTGGGAGGAGACACCCAGGAATGGGCCCATCTTTAGGAATGGGAAGAATAATGCCATCTGTTGTGCCAAACACATATCCTGAGGATCTAGACCCAATAAGAACCATGACAAGTCCTTCAAGATTCACTCTCAGGAAAGTCACCTTTCTTGAGCTTGGAGGAGATGGTCCTTGAAAATAAAACACCTCTCCTGGATCCATCTTCTCTCCTAAATTGTATCCCCTGGGTTTCTTCTGAGTGAATCCTGACAGGTTAGAATCTGCTCTTCTGAAGTTTAGGGCTGTGATCTTGCTTTTGCCTGTCTCTCTCTCAAGATCCAGAATCTGACCATCTCATAACCCTGCACTACAACCAAGGCTATCCCCTAATCTTCAAATCCCCAACAGGTTTTGATCTACATGGACTAGAAAATGCATTCTATATAATAGCATAGGATAAGCTCTGGGTTACTCATTAGCTGCCTACAGATACAGTGCACACTTTAAAAGAAAAATGTATGTTAAGAATAATGTTATGAAACATGCTCACTGCCACTATGTTAGACAACTGGGAGGAAAAACATTTCCATAGCTGAAAACATTTGTGCCAGGCTCTTTAGAAGCCTGTCTAAAAGCAGTATCAGAATCAAAATAAATAATTTTAAATGCTTGGAGTCTTGGATGTCAAGATATCCCTGACATGTATTTTATGATGTAATGACTGGATGGTTTGTTTCCTAGTATTTATTCTCATTGTAGGAAACAGAGTGCCACTTCTGAGTGATACTATAGAATGTTATCTCTGTTGCTCAGGGCTTCCACTTACTCCTTTTTGCTGAAACACTGTGCTGTAGTACAGAAGAATTTCTGGGGATATATACACTGTTTCTCCACCTTAATTTCTACTAAATTTCATCTAGTGGAAAAATTGTGGGAATACACTCAATCATAATATTTCTATTTCCTCTCCTGGCAGATGCACATATCTGCAGTTCATGGTTCATGTACTTATGTTTAATCAACAAATATTTTCTAAATTCAGAAAAGCTTTACATCATTTGCTACATCGTCCAAACTGCTCTCACTAGAAAAATGCAGATGGAGAGAGCAAATTGACAAACCAACTGTAAAGGCTGACCTGCATCCACAGGGTTGTAAGAGCTTTTGTTGCGTTTGACATATGGAATTATTTGAATGTAAGTCTCAAATATGCTAAATTTTCACTTGAGTTCTAGAGTGAGCCTTACATTCTGTGGCAGAGTTGTGGAGGTCCCAGCCGCACTAAAGGAGTGCATACTGAGGAATACTATTTCTCATGCTGAAAGTAATGTGCTTTCCAGCACTGACAGTTGTGCTTGCACTGGCACAAGAGTGAAGGGAGTTTCCCGTGGCACTGCAGGGCAGACAACCAGGCTAGGGAAAGAACAAAGGGAAAGAGGAAGATTTTCCTGACTACAGCATTAACCTGAACTTCTAGACTCTCTTGGCTCTAGCAGAGACTTGGTCTGTGCCATGAACTTGGGCAAATTAAGCTCTTCACAGCTGAGACTGACATCACTAGAATCAGAAAGATAATACTGTGCTTCTAACTGAGTGAAATTCTGTCACATTAGGTGAAAATATTTACAGGTAAAATGTTTGGAAGGCAATGCTTAGCCTAAGAGCATTAGCTAGGGTACTAAGGAGTACTGGGCTGCTGGGGTATCTAAGGAATACTCATATGGAACTGCAGTGCTTTACTAGACTATACATAACATGATATTATAAATACCTGTGTTTAACAGACTGTGTAAGATTTCAATGATGAACACCTTAAATTAATATTTTCTCTAAACTTCCATGAAAAACTATCATTTAAAGAAAAAAAATCTAGGCTTTGCTCTCAGTGTAAATAATCAACCATAAGGCAATATGATTACATAACTTGGAAAAGATGGCAAAATAAGATAGTGATGGCTTCAGGAAATCTAATATTCAAGAATTACAAGCAAGGCATTTAACTTATTTGTTTGACTCTTACTGTGTTTTTGGAACTGTGGTGGCGAACTAGGATTATCCCATCCTGCGTCTGGAGAGCAGTTAGAATAACCTGGCTGTCATCACAGCTCAAGAAATAATACAACACATGGCCAGCAACAGAGAGGATATTCACTGCACCATGACACCTTAGCAGAGGTCAAATTTGTGCAGAATCAGTTAAGTGTGAACGGGTGTAATCAGACCACCATGAAATGGCTCTCTGGTTAAGTCATTCTAAGTGAGGTGTGGGACACTCTACCCTAATGGTATTTGTAATCTTAAATTATCCTGGAGCCACAGAGTGTCTGACACTATTCCTAAAGCAAGCCAGCAAGAGAAACAGACATCCGTGATTACTGCTGCATCATGAAAAATATTTATCTTGTCAGTATTGTGGATTGCTCCCTGATGTGGGAGTAACCAGAAGGTATTTTCCTTTCCTACAGTTATTGAATGAAAAGAGGGAAACTGTAAGAAGTTTGCATGTGGGGTGGCATCCTTTCACCAAATCATTTCATCAGGATGAGAGACAGTCATATAGAAAGGGGATTACTTTGCACTTCATGCAACAAAGTACTGGCTCTGACATAGTGTCCCATAACCTGTAGGAGGCTGTGGCATTGCTAATGAAGTCTCAGTGCCCTTAACCAATTTAAAACCCAGTAGACTTATCCATTTAATTTAGAAATTTCTTCAGACTCGGTTGGCATTGAGCAAAAGAGACAGTGCACATGGAAGTTAAAAGCCCTTAGTCAAACAGCATCACGACAAAGCTGAAGCATGCTGAGCTCCCCTCTGCCATATATGTTTGGTTTCTTCTACTGAAAACTGAGCATAGGAATGGAAAATGAATCTCAGCTCTGATTTCAAACATGATGTTGCCCAGGCATACTCCATAGACAGAAGCCCAAGAGCGCACCAGTTTGCGCATAGTCCTAAAGATTTCCCCTTCTGTAATTGTGGGTTTTGCCTCTTCAACCATGCACCTTGTGGAGTGTTGCAGATGAAAGTGTGCCCACTGTGCCTTGCTTTCTGTGAAACTACACACTTTTCCATTTGTAGGGCTTCTCTTGTAGTTCTAAAAGTGGAATATGGTTTAAAAAATGTCCCCTCTCCACTGTTAACTTCTATTTGCAAGGTGCCTTCCAAAAGCTTCCTTACTACATCAAATTACAGCCATTTAGCCCTTGGCATGTTGGAAGATGCATCATGCCAGTGGGCAAATCTGAGAAAAGATCATGAATAAGTGGCTGTCCCTCTGGATAATAGCTTTTTCTGATATAGAATAAAATCCAATCTATAACATAAGTATGCACACTCATACAAATAAACTGACATTACTAATGCATTAGGGTTTTCAAGAGCTTTCATGTCTTTGGGAACAGAAAATCCTGGTTTTGTTCCCAAAGAACAGAATCCTGTGTAGATGCTCTCATGTCTAAAAAGGGCTCCTTTCATGATACACCCTTTTCTGCATTGGGAGAGTATAGGCATATTGGAAGGGTTTCTCTCTGCTGTCTAGCTGCTTATTTTCACTCTGATTGAAACAAGCCAATGTTTCCAAAAGTACTCTGGGATATCATACATATATGAATCCATACTGAGATTTCAAAATTGCATTTCTTTAGAAAGTCAGGCTAATCGTGTACTGTGTTGTAACCAACACAGAAGTCTAGGAAGTCAGGCAAAGTATAAATTGATGCTGAACTTGACTTACTGTTTTGATATTCAGATGTGTGCTAAGTGCAAATAAATTTAAATACTACGAAGTCCCGTTTTGGACTGTTTGTTCATTGTTTCTTAACACATCTTTTAATCTGCTGTGGACAATTCTATCTCTTCCTTTTTAGGAAATGTCTCAAAGATGTAATTTAAACTATCTCATAAAAAGTTCATCACTGTCAGGCAGAGATATGTGCAATTGGGCTTGTTCATGGCTATTTTTTTGATTCTGTGAACTGTTTCCTTTTAGGGGTAAATCTGTTGGCAAGGCAAACTTCCACTACTCTTCATTCAAGGGAGGTGAACATATTCCCTTATTGGCATTCTGTACCTGCTTGTTCCATTATAGTTTCTACGAGCATTAAATTTCTATTCCGATTATTAGTTGATAGGTCCCAGCTTTTCAGGTCAGCCAGTTTGTTTATTCATTTTTGTATGCAAAATGTCTGCACACGAAGGAGTCAAAGTAGGGAAGACACTCAATCTGAAATATTGAACTTCAGCATTGTCTTTCTAAAACTCACCCAGTGATCTATTCAATAAGATCTCCTGATTAAATCTACATTTATTTGAATGTGCTTTCTTGTCCAGTTAGTGTTTTCTAGTTACAAATGTGTGTATGGTGTAGGAGAGTTAAAAAAGATAAGAAGCTTTTTCCACATTTAGAAAGCTGTGTTACTGGGAAATATCCTTAGACATTCAAACTGAATAAACCAAGAGTTCATAACTTAAGCTGCCAAAGAACACTTTGAAAAGCAAAATATGACATAGTTGTGCTGTTTTTTCTTCTCTCCATAATGCAACATGTTATTTTAAATAACATTTCACATACATTCTATAAAACTCAGTGATGTCCAGACTTGATAAAGAAAAGGAAAAAAAGAAGTAATTAAATATATTAAATCCATCCATAAAGCTGTAACAATTTACACTTGTGAGGGATTCTTGCAGTACCAGTTAGGCATGAGTAAATTAGGATTTCTCCACTGTAAAATGTTTGGCAAACTGAAAACTGTTGACATGGCCTAAGGATAAGCTGAGTCCATGGTGCTCTGTGAATTTTCTTTTGACTATCTGTCAACTCATTTTTACAGTGAAATTGCATTTACCTCCTGTGGAATGAAGGAAGAATTAACATTTTAGTATATATTATTTGTATGTCTGACTAGCTGTCCGAATGCAATCAGAAATAGAGCTCTCTGTGGGAAGCTATATGAGTTTATAATGCTCCAGTGATTCTGGGTTTGCCCCCTTCCTCTCTCCTCCAGTTCCTTGTATCAAGGCCACAGTAAAGGACTAAATATGTATTTCTTCTGGCCACCACCCCTTGAGCAGTCTAGAACACAAGGAATTGTTGCAGAAATGAACACTGAGTTGAGAAATTTTCACAGAATTCACAGTTATATTTCCAGTAATACATAGGTGGCCTTTGAAGTTTCCCACTTCATCCAATTTAGACCACGGATCTGAAATTCAATCATGACAGGATCCTAATCTGGAGTAACACCGTTCAGTGTACCTCAGAAAGAATCAGGTATCTCTTGAATGCATAGATAATCACCACTGTTTTCTCTGGTAACTTATTCCTCATGTTTGTCTTGGGGAAATTTCAAGATGATCTCATAAGTCTTCTTAATCTCATCCATTTATAGGATTGTTTTCCCCTTCTCTTCTATGCACTGCTGGATCCAACTGGCCTCAATCCTTCCTACAGTAAGTGGTTTACACCAGAGATCATTTTTTAATTGTGTTTTATAAATAAATAGTTTAGATTTTTGGGTAAGATTACCCGTTAGCTGAATACACTGAAAGAGAATAATTGATATTTTTACAGTCTGCCTACAAAGACTTACTGTACCAGATGAACAGTTTCTTCTTTCTGATTAGACAAAATATAACAAGCAATTTAAAACCAGCAAATCTAAAACTGAGCATAAAGAGATGTGGCTCTAATGCTTTGCTTCTGTCTGTTTAAGATTCATGAAGAGCCAGTCATTTTAAGGAAAGCGACACACCCAAGCAAGGCCTCATTATGTTGCATGGAAATGTGGCAGCCAAGCAGACACCTCTGGATCAACAACAGGACAGGACAAAGACAGTCTCTTTAAGGACCCTTTTTATCTGTTCTGACTAGAGGGTTGGAAGGAATTTCATCAATAGCATGAGAATACTAGCCAGTGAGAGAAGCCCAAGATAGACTCTCTGGATGTAGAATAACAGAAAGAGTATTCTAGGAACAGCCATGAGCCTGCTCATATATAAAGGCAAAGTACTTTTGCCAAGTTATTTATTAATACAGCACTGCAGAACAATGTAGCTTTGAAATTATTTTTCTACTTTCCTAAGATGTCTAAGAACACATATCCTAGGAGAAACTGCTCTAAGGAAATGGTGACAAATCTTCATTGAAGGTAGATACCTGCCTATGTTTCTCAAAAAAATTTAAATGAGCACTTTACCACAGTTATGAAAAACCCAATTACACTTTCCCCCCCATACTCTCTCTCCTCAGTTGTAGAAATAATAAAAAGATCATTAAAATCAGAACCTTGTCTATAATGCCTACGGTAGGAAATCAAGCAAATCAGTTTTGCATTTAGTTATTAATGTAGTGAGATCTGAAGCCTTTCCTTAGTCCTACAAATAACAAATTCCAAATGCAGTAAAGCCAAGTCCATTTTTCTCTTGCTCACAAGGGAACCTGGACTCATTTCATTGTTCTTGTGGAATTCATCTGCTGTGTGAAGGTTCTGCTCACTGCTGGAGAGGCGGTGGCTGGAGTTACTTCAGTACATGTTTGTTTGTAGACTAGGTCTTAAAAAGATAAAACTGCAATAAAGTCCCATGTTATAGACCCTTTCATAGCAAGGTCAAACCCCATCTTAAATTCTTTGTTTCCACTGCTGCTGTCACAGCTCCAGCATTTCACTCTTGTAGCAGCTTTCTGGTTTTTCCATTCTAAAATCATTAAGGGTCAGTTTGTACCCTTGTGCCAGTGCTGTCTTTTACCCTAAATAGCTTTTTCTCCTAGTGTTTACCCCTCTTAACCAGTGTATTTGTCGTCAGTTTTCATTTTCTCCCTTGATCTTAGTTTTGCTAGACTAAACAAGCTGCTCTATTTCAATCTCTTAAAAGGCCTTTCATTCCCTAATGATCCTTCCATCTCTTTTCTGCAAACATTCCAGTTTAAATTCATCCTTCCTGTATACAGATGACTATGCAATTTCCTAAAAGAGATTTCACCAGTGTTTGGACTTTCCAATTTGTGCTGGTAGAGCGTGTTGGAGCCTTGGACCTTGATTAGCATTAGTGATTTCCTATATCCTGCATGAAGTCAGAAACCTCTATGGACTGCAAAGCAGTGAAGTGTGATGCTACTGCTGACTTTTGTTGCAGAATAGGAAGTGTGTCATGTAGTGAACCACTTAGGGACTACAGTAACTGGTGTGTTTTTATTTCTGCCTAACTGTTCCTGAATTTCTGAACTTGCAGATTTCTGTGATCAGACCTACTTCTGAAAGGGAAGTTAAGCCTCAGGCCTAAGGAGACATTATTTGGAAACCTACTAGCTTGAAAGAACCTAAAAGCTGTTGAGCATTTGTGTGAACTACATGTGTTTCCACAGCCTTGCTACAAGGCCATGTTTGTGTCCCCCTCATTTCCAGTTGGCTGTTTTCAAAGCAGTAGTTGATTTTATTTTGATAGAAGGCTGGAGGGCTGTGCATTTGAAAGGAAGAGCCTGTAGACCTGGCTATTATCCACCAGCTATTAGTACAGATGCTGCCTTGCTGCACATCCTCCTGCACCATGATCCAGAATGCAGCAGCAAAACAGTTGCTTCTCTGCCTCTCCTGTTATGGCAGCTGTTGTCTCCAATAAATCCTCATGTAAAAGGATGAACCTGAGCTACATCCCTCCTGCACATGCATGGGACAAGAAATCTCAGAGAGTTTTTATGCAGTTTCCATCTCATCCTTTATTGAGAAGGTGTTGTGAGGTCCCACAGACCTGGGAAGGCTGGACTCTGATACAGCTGAGCCACTACTATCCTCCTCAGGACTGGGGGAAATGGAAGCATATCAGAGATGAAGCCACAGTGGCTATGATCATATTGTGTGGATGTGATTCTCATTTTCTGAGACATTCTCATTTCCTGACAAAATTTTTCGTTCTACATGCCATTGTGAAGGGGGGGGGGAAACCTGTCTCATGTGTATCTAGGCAGATGAAGTGAATACTCACTGGCATTTACAGTAATGGCAAAATTCTTTTTGACATTCCTGGGGCCCAGATGACTTCAGTGTTGACCATAAGGTATAATATCACAGCTTCTATTGGTAATCCTCTTTGGTAAAGCCAAAAATTCTGCACATGGTTTATTAGAATGGATTTTAATAGCTATAATGCAAATATTATCACAGAGAAGGTAAATTATAGCAATATGTGACAACTGAGCAGGAGATCTTCAGCTATCGAGAATTGCCATGGCTTAGCTGAAATCTTATTTTGTCAGCAAAGAATGTTCTCCACACATTTAGGATATATGAATAGGGAAGGTGTTAGGAGCTTTAAATTTGTGTGAAGTATCTTCATGACTCACTTTGGTTGAGCATTGAGAAGCCCCAGTTTTATGTATTGCAGAAGTTCCCCAGAGAAACTGTCAGAGAAACTGGACAATGTACTCAGGGTGTAAAACACATCAACTTTGAAAGAATTAGAGCTCCTGTTGTATATTACTGACTACAAGCTCAGTCCCACAAGCAAAGAAGTAATGCAGAAAAATTACTGGAAACTCCTATTTAAAACATGACACCTTCCAAAATAATTTCTACAGGCAGTAAGAATTAATGCACTGTGAACAAAGCATGTTTTCTCTATAAACCTTCAAAAGGAAAAAAAACGTTCAGCACAAAAAGTCTGCGGTTAAATCTCTGATAATTTAGGCATTTTCTTTTTTAAGTGTTAATAATTTATCAAGAGCTGAAAGTGTTTTCAGAAGAATAACTCCATGCTCACTCATTTTGAAGCAACTTTGTTTTTTTCCTTTTGTTTTCAATTTGTTCTAGTTGCATTCCTTCTGAGTGGGAAAAATAAACCAAGTATTTCTAAGATATAAATAGTTGAGAATGAGATGAGTAATTACGTGAGAAGAAACCAGAGTTGATTAGTGATAGATCTAAGTGACATTACAATGAAATCCATTCTTTCCTATTAGCTCAGCATGGAGGACGTGATGATTTTATGAAACAATGCTCCATAAAAATACAGTGTATTGCAGAACATTATTATACCTCCCCCTAAAATAAAAAGTAACAACAACAACAAAATTACCTTTTATTTTACAAAAGACAGGCAAATTCTGGTGCATTAGGCCGTTTCAAGAGTTTTTCCAGGTGTTCTCTCTTCATTTTTTAACCCTAGGAAAACAGCCAACCCCACACTAAATAAGCCTTACTTTTCTCCATGTCACAAGCTCTCACTCACCTGCCTGCTTTGGAACCTGCTCCTTCTCAGCAGTAGGAATAGTAGCTGGTAATAACTGACACATTTTTCACAGTTTGACACCCTTCTTAGCACATCTTTAGTGTTTATGTTTCTCTCCCTCCAAGCATAAAAGTACAAAGCAAAAGACCATCAAGGAACCAAACAGTTTATGCCTCCTGTGTAAATCAAATGTAATAATGGTTATATTCTTCTAACATAATCAGTAAATAGATGTAAAAACATGTAAAATGTAAATGTAAATAAATGTAAAATGTAAATACATGTATTTGTATAATTGATTTGTTATTTAGGTAAGTTTTGTTAATCTCTATTAAAATAATTATAAATAGACAATTATTGTAATTGTATTGTAATTATTGTAGAGCATTGGCTCTACATTATCTTGCCATATTCATTTTTACTTCCCTGTAGACTGAGAATCAGCATGTCTATTAAGGTGAAAAAAAAAGAGCTTAAATGAACTGAAAAGAAATGATTAAGGCTCCTTGATCCTCTTTTGCCATCTGCCTGCTTCACATGCTTACATTTTCCTTCAGTGTGAAAGATCTGTACTATTCAAGTGTGTATTGTAAGCCACTTTATCTTATTCATATTTATATTATTTTAGATTGAGATAATATTTAAAGACCAAAAAGTGTGTGCGAATTTAAAGGCCCAAAACCAAATGAAGGAAATAACACACCATTGTTACTGGGGAAGGGAGTCTCACTTCTCCTGGTAGAAGAATGAAACTCATTGATAAAACCTGCATGCCCTTCCTTGGTATTGTACAACTGTTTTGTTAGGTTCAGGGAACAGAGGTAGGGTTGATGGTTTATTATTCCTAGATGAGCCATAGATTGCTAGGGAAGCCTTATTTTCGGTAGTTTTACTGCTACAAGGTTTGACAGAGTTTCCTTAGTGCAGATGAGCATGCTTTATTCAAGTAGAACTTATTCTAGAAGCTGTGTTAGGTGTCTCAGCATTTGCATTTATCGGTTGGGTGTCCACCCAACAGCCTTTCCTGAGTATAACTTTTTGGTGAAACAGTCCACTTCTAATCAGAACAGTAAGAATAGTAAAACTTCTTAAAGTATATCAGATTTGAATGACCTTTTGATTCTCAATAGTGCTGCAGTGGAAACTCCTCTATTTTCCTTTTTAGGAAATGTTGATGTAGATTAATTTATCTCGTAGAAAGATCGTCACAGGGAAAAAGTAGATTGGACAATAGAGGTCCTGCAACCTCAGTCACACAACTGATGTAAATGTCAAATCTATTGATACAAATGTCAACATGAAACAATAAAATCAAGACTGGGAATGCTGGGAGGTTAATTGTAAAAATAGAAATTTTAAGCTCTAAACCAAGCCAAACACTTCTGCTACTTAAAAGTACTGTTGAAACTATTCAGTAGCAGAGGAGCACTATCTGGGTGAAACAAGCTCATGTTCATTTACACTACCTCCTGTCATTGTAAAAGTATAGTAAGAGAAAGAGTATAGAAATGGAACTAAGTTTGGAATGATTAGCTGCTGGACTTGTCACAAAAGGATTGTGCCTATCTAGGGAGCTGGTCCCTGGGAAAGTTTGTGCTTACCTTGGATTTATGCTGGTGGTAAGGTCTCATCTCCTTGCCATTCACAGCAACAGTTTCCTTCTCATCTGAAATGAAGTTGACTGCAAAGGAAAGGAGACAAATGGTAAAGTTACCAACTTTTGTCAGTAGGAACAAGTACAGAAGTTAAAAAGACCCTTGTAAGTGGCTTTCTGTCCTCTATCCCGATAAAGACTTCACAGCTTGTGCTTCCTTTTTTTCTTAGCAGCAGAAATATTGCATATATGTCATCCAGTCCATCCCACTGCCTCATTGAAGCAAAACTGGTTGCCTCAGCAACAACCTTTGAGACACGAAAGGGAAATTTCTCCGTCTGTCTGACCTGGAGGCTTGAACCCTCACTCTGGGGACCATCTGCCCTCTTTTGTCTCTAGCTTCATTTGTAAAACATTTTAGCCTTGATCTGTGTTTATATTGACAAAAAGAATCTGTATAAAATGAATGAGGAAAGCTCAGCTGTATAAACCTGCCGGCTGCCTCTGCAAGAGCCAGAAGCAACAATGCTGAAGGCAGAAATCTTCATCATTTTCCTTTAATGCATAGAGACAAGTAAATGGGCATTATTGCTTCTCTTCAGGAGTTGTCACAAACAAGATGAAGTAGGTACTTCCACATGGACAGACAGCAAAGGCCACTTACATTAGGTCTTCTGTGAAGACCTACAGTTTTATTGGATCTGACTTCAAAACCAGTCCTAAAAATATTAACTATTGATACTAGGTGACATTTGTAAAACATTGCAAGATCAGGGTACCTAGCATGTCTGCCTGTTACATCCACACTACCCTACTGCAACATGAGCAACTAGGTCAATATGCCACTTCTGCTACTGGCTTTCATGTGGAAAAATTTACTAGGTCATTGAATTTCCACCTTTTTTTTTCAGGTTTTTTTTTTTTTTTTTTTTTTTTTTTTTTTGCAGCTGCAGTGTAAAAAGAACCTGAGGAAGCAATAGTAAATCAAAATAGTCACACTGTCATGCTCTGGGAAAGCCTTTTAAGGAGCATGGCTGAATCTCACCTGTATCTAGTTAGCTTCCAGCTGGTAAAAATAAGAAGTAGCACTAAAAGCTGTTGATGATGCTCCTCATAAAAAAGCTATAGTCCAAGGAATGCTGACAGTTATAGTCCTGGCTGAGTGGCCAAACAGGCTGAGGGTACTCCTAACAAGGTGTCAGTAGAAGTTTAGAAGCAAGGTCCTTGCTGATGCCTTTTGCTAGGATTTCCCTCAAGGCTGAAGTGTTTGCTGCTAATAAATGGGTACTTCAGAAAAGGAATGGCACAATATGCTATCTCCAGTTTTGATGGTGCCTTGCACTAGCTGGTTTACATGGCAATGAGGATGTCTGGTCCAGTGCCAGGCTTGATGGAAAGCTCTTGTGCATATACATGTTTATACTCTGGTTTGCTTTCTGCCCCACCAAGTGACTGTGGGAGCCAATGCCTAGGATCAAGTTTGTTTCCCTTGGTGGGAGCACAGCAGCAACATTCAATGTGCTTCTTGTCTTAATGTGCTATTGCTTCACTGCCTGAGAAGACCAATGCAGCAGTCTAGTTCATGGACCTGCTTCTACCTCCATTTCTGCCTACACTGTTATTCATGAGGTGGGAACACAAGGCAGCTTACACAAATCTTCCACTGTGTAAATCATTCTGGCCCTAAAACTCCATGCTAAAATCTACCTTGTAAGTTAGAACATCTACAACTCATACTGAGGCAGAATCACTGCTCTGCACTAAAATGGTTTTCTTAAGAATGCAAACAAGCTACTATTGACTTGAGACATTTTCAGCTGTTACTTTATTTGAATAAAAAGAAAACATGCTAATAGTGCTAACAAACAACAGAGCTAAGCAATTTCATAGGGTGATTATACAGCAGAGTTCTGGAAGCCTTCTGTCTACTGCAGCTCCTAGATATTAACAGAAGCAGCAGACTAAACATTTGTACCGTATTTGTACTGCCAGCTGAGAAATGAAGGTAATTAATGGGCACCTATAAGGTGGAAAGTCTGGAAAATAGCAAAACTTATAGTCCTGAATTACATAGCACTGATGCCAGGATATTGATTTAATTCCATTACTGTTGCTATGTGATGTTGTATAGTTGTACATTCTATATTGATGTTTACAGCTTATTATATTTTCTTATTTCTCTTGTATCAAATTTTCCCTTTGAACATTTATTTCTAGCTGGACATTAGACAAAAATAAATATCCTGTATCAGGTGCAGCTGTTCAAGTCAACTGGTAATAGCACTTGACACTTTTCAGGTCTTTTTAATTTAGGTTTCAATTTTTTTTTGAGGGGTAACATTGACTCTGACAGTGGATAATTACAATGAATACGCTTAGTGAAATTAAAATCAATGGCATCTCTGTCTTTGCTCTTTGGGGAAGTTGCCAACAGAGGCAAAAAAAGATTTTCCAAATACTCTTTTGGAAGTGGCCAATAGTAAATGAAACTGGAAAGCAAAAGATTTATGACTGTATAGCACTTGCATTACTGTCAGCTGAATACTTTCTGCAAAATCCATAGTCATGTAAGGTGAACTAAATGTATTTGGCCTCAGCTGCAGAATTTCTTCCAAATTCACAGTTTTCTGCAGGCTGCTTCAAACATCTGCTCTTCAGTGGAATCAAGAGAATGCACACTCCAGCTTCAGTTTTCAAGTCAGCTGGTTAGAAAACATATGGGTTTTCATAGTCATTCAAGGCAATCAGCCTATGGCTTGTTAGATACAGAGGATAGTTTGTGGTGAAAAGGGATGGTTATAATGGTTTGGCCTGACCTGACCTCCTGCCTATCCTATCTGGCAATTTCCATGGTTACTCCAAAAACTTCAGAAGAAAATATCTTTTTATAAAGACAACCAGATGAAATTTAAGGAGTGCAAAACATGCTGAGTTTTACATGCCTGTGGTAAACTGCTCCAGTAGTTACATACCTCAGTGTTAAAATTGTATTTTATTTCCTGTTGTAAATTTGCTGATTTAGACTTCAACCTCTGCATTTTGCTATCCCTATGCCTTTATACTAGAAACTCTTCAAACTGCCTTTAGCACCGATAAAACCCCTTCTGTCTGTGGGGTGGGAAGAAGGATAAGAGCAACGCTAAATGGTAATGTATCTTCTCTCTCCAGTTTTCCAAGAAATGCATAAAAAATTAGGCTGAATTAGTTGCTAAATTTTATCACACCCAAAGGAGCTTTCTGATACTATGCCAATATGAACACTCTATTAGATTAATCCATATGCAAGTTGTAATGCTTTCTCCTGCACAGCGTTTCCTTCATGGTTTTTTGATTTTAAAGAAAAATATTCACATTCCAAATTAGAAAAGTTACAGGCATTTGTATCAGTGTGTTGCCTTGTACAGGGGAAGCTAACATTCCTTTCCAAAAGGATGCTTCTTAGAACATCTTGAGGATGTGCACATCTAGGCACTGTGGCAGGTTCTAGTTTTCATTCATAGAAGGGGCTGCATTTAAGCCATTGCAGCATAAAGGTAAAATCAGTTCCTAAATATTATAAATATTATGAAAGTAATTCCTGGCCTAGGAGCAGTTGTTTTTGTCTTAAAGAGGAGAAAGCTCATTGTTGGTAGCCATTGTGAGAAGGGAGAGGCACAGTGATGGATGCTTGAGCCAGGTTCCAAAATGCTGGCAGCACTTGGTTGGCACATAGCAGTGACTGAGGGGAAAGGCCTGACAATGCCAGGCTGATATGGCAGGGTTTCAGAGTTAAAATGAAACGAAGACAGAAATTCAATAAACTGAGAGGAGACAATCTCTTCACCCTCTTCCCGCTTGTCCTGTTGTTGGCTTGCACACCTCCTTTCTTACACCTGCTCTGGCACACTTTGGGCCCTGCTGTGATCTAATTTAATTCTAGAATGGCAGAGAACTATTTAATTTTTCATTGTGTGTTTTTCGGGTGGGTTTTTTTGGCCATTTTAGCTAATGGAGTTGGCACATAAGAAGAGCTCTGGCAATTGCCAGATCCAGCGTGTTGGTGAGGGGGAGTGGCAGGTGAACACACACCCGGCCTTGGCAGCAGCGAGCTGTAGATCAACCGGCTCCGCTTTTGAAACCATACTCTTCACTTTTAATCAGAATGTAAAAATAAATGTAATACCTTGAAGTGGAAGGACCTGTCATGATCCAGAAGGCAGCAGTGTGGTGGGAGCCTGGAGAAGCCGGGGGTGTGCGAAGTAAGGAGATGGAGACAGCTGAGGATGTTCCTCAGGGCTCCCGCTCTTTCTGTGAGGGCCCTGTTGTAGCACTCACCCCTTCCCAAGGTGAAGCAGAGGCAGCTCCGGAGCAGTCTCACACACAGCAGTAAGAATATTGTAATGGTTTGAGAGTTTGGTTGTGGTTTTTTATTACTTATTAATTTGAATTTCTATTCTTTTCTTCATTTGCTTATGAGCACTGTCTGCCCACTCCTTGGTGCGTGGCTGCTGAGGCACAGCTGCCACACGGCTCATGAGGCCGAAGCACCAGGTTCCACCGTGGCACCCGGGTGTCCCGGCAGGCTCAGGAGCTCTGGCATGGCCTGTGTGCCATCAGGAACTGTGCCATGTCCTGTGTGGCATCAGGAGCTCCAGCATGGCCTGTGTGCCACAAAGAACTGTGGCACGTCCTGTGTGCCACCAGGAACTGTGGCATGGCATGTATGCAATCAGGAACTCTGGCATGGCCTGTGTGCCACCAGGAGCTGTGGCATGGCATGTGTGCCACCAGGAGCTGTGGCATGTCCTGTATGGCATCAGGAGCTCCGGCATGGCCTGTGTGCCACCAGGAACTGTGGCATGGCATGTGTGCGATCAGGAGCTCCGGCGTGGCCTGTGTGCCACCAGGAGTTGTGGCATGGCCTGCATGGCACCGGCACGCCTCAGCCCAGCTGAGGGGCCTAGACAGGAGCCCCATAATCCGTGGGTGCAGCTCCAGGGCCTGGCTGAGGTGTGCCAGCAGTGGGAAGCTGTGTTTTATCATGCAGTAAAAAGCCAAAATTCCTGTGCGTGTGCACATCAGGCCTACAAAAGGACACATGAGACGTGAAGGTTGCTCAGGCCTCATGGGTGGTAAAGCTGGCAGCTGTAACCACCACACAGCATCTGAGGGACTCAGGCCCTGGGTCTGGATTTTAATGATAGATTCCAGCCACATGTAAAGAATATTTAGGAATTGATTCAGACTTTAGGTGGTTATTTTTATCTTACGTTTATCATGTTGACCTGCTGGGTAAAAAAAAAAGGAGTTAGTTCAAGAAACACACAGTTGTACAACATAAATGACTCCAAAACCATCCCTTGCTATACATGTAGCTGTTTCAGAAAGACTGTCAGATTGGATATTGAAAATAGAAATTATTTACACAAACTACAGTGTGGAATTCTGTGGATCTTCTTGCTTTTTCTCTGTTGCCATTGCATGCTTAAATTGAAGATGTACATTCCTGGGCATTTTATTTCATCCCTACTCTCTTTTGTGTGCTATTACTTACTTTGTTTCAGTCTGTTGTTTCCACAAACTTAATGATTTTCAGGTAAAAAACCTATATTATCATTCACTGTCATTTGATATCTTCATAAATCACTGGGCATATTTAAAACTGTCTATAATCACAGTTTTGTTGCAGCAGAGAAAAAATCCTAATTATAATATTCTACATAAATACTTTGATACAGTACAGTAGCTCTAAGTCATGTGTAAAATGGCAACTATTCAGTTCTGTGGGTCTAGTGGTAAAACAAACCATGAAAATAAAGTTGACTAAAACCAGAAATGAAAGAGAGTAGAGTTCTCATGCCAATTGAGATGAGAAAAAGATAGGGTGTTATTTATGGACTGAAGTTTTTACCCTTCTTGGATCCTATTGTACTCAGTGCCCTTTGCTGCAGAGCACTGCTGCTCTTACAGTGCATGTTTCAATAGCATTTGCAAACCACCTCCTATTTTGCAAACTACCTATGTTTTGTAATGATTTTTAAAAGTAGAAATACCACACCATCATACTTGAAATCCAGATCTATTTCTGTTAAATGAAAAATGAACATTATAAACCTAGGAGCAGCTGGTGAACAGTCAGAAATTAGCTAACATTTATTTAAAATGTTATTTGAATGCAATTTTTAAAAATTTTCTGAATTGAAGCGTGAGAACATGACTACTTTAGGACATTTTCTGTTTTCCAAGTAGTGACAGCACCCTTGACTGGACAGACTGTGAAGAAAAAGACCAGGCTGATGGAGAGTCAGGATTGTCATAGCGCTCTGAGGTGTTGGCAGGCCTGCCTGAACAAGGCTCACGCAAACTGAGTTGGGTTGGTAATCATAGGAGCTAAAAATTTGTAATTATTTTCATTTGTGAAGTTCTCAGGCTCTAGTGTGTGTTTTCAATGTTTTCTCTGCAGTCATGCTGGACATAAAGATGAGGGAAAGGAAGGTAGAAGTTCAGTTAATACACTATAGGAAATGACTCTACGACTTAGGTCTGGAAGCACTCTTCATATTTGGAAGGTCTTACAATAAAAGTTGTGAGAGTTGGCAGTGCTGGTGAGTGGTCTGTTGAATTGCAAATCCTTTGCATGAAATGCAGGAAATGCTGTGCAGGTAGTGCTCTTTACCTGGCTCAAGTTCTCAGCTACTATTGCTACCACCAAGTAGGTAATGTATATGGTGGAGAAAAGGATTCTAAATAGCTGCTGTTTCTACCAAATGTTGCTGCAAAAGCAGGACCTGTGCACAAAGTCCTGTACATACTTCAGTTTATGGGCAGGGGCACAAATCATTTGCTGTGTGTATATTTACCTATGTTTTTGTAGCCTTTTCCATGTGCTGAATATGTCTCTAGGATACTTCATCTTCTGCAGCCTGACATGAGTCTTAATTTACAATTCACTTGATCTTCTTATTTTTTGGAGACTAGATTGTGTCTTCAATATAGATGTTTTAATGCTGTGTACTTTATATTCATTTTATGGCTTTAAAAGTCTTAGTAAATTGTTTAGACCTTTTGAATAGTCTCTGATTCCCATCTTAGATTTGTGCCTGGTTTTTTATTACATGTTCCATGAGGGCACAGAGACTGTGATTTGTCTCTTGCCATTAGTAGAGTAAGTGAAGGATAAAATTACTTGCAATCTAACTGCTTTGTACACACTTGCATTTAAAAACACAGACACCACTCTCAGTCAAGATAGTTTCTCAGTTGCAGCTTGAAGGAAATTGGAGAGGAAAGGAAGAAAAGAGTACAGTAGGACATTTATCATGTCATACCTTTCCTGATTTTGTGTTCTTCTGTAGGAGTCTACTACCCTGTGCTGGCAGAGATGGTTTTCTGTGCTTAGAAGACAGTGGATCTGACCCAAAATGTCCATTTTTGGGCTTAAAGATTGAGGGCATCTGGTCCTTGACAAGACATTTTTTAATACCAGAATAAATACTGACTGCACAGTTAAACTGAAAGAGTTAAGTTTAATTTAGCTTCTTTTGCAAACTGCTTCTTAAAGGTTTTTCTGTTTGCTCATCTCCACTGGATCTTAAACAGAGACATTGTGTTGCTACGGAAAATAGTGAGCAAGCAATAACAAATGCTTCCTCACATAGAAGCAAAGCACCCTGTTAACCATCAGCCATACAGATATGACTGAGAGTGGAAAAGAAAACATGGGGGGAAATATGAAACCAGTTCCCACTTTCATTCTGTCCTTAAGTGAAATACTACCTCACTTCCTTCTTTCAGCACAGTACAGTTGCGTTCTTGTGTTCTTGGAGAAGAGGGTCACTTGCTGGTACCAGTTTCACTCTTTAAGGATGCCTGCCACAGTCATGAGTATCAGTCTGAAACAAGAGATTTTGAAAAGCCTCGCCAGAGTTACACTTCACATATGCACATTTTACGCTAAGCCAAAAAGAATAAGGGGTTTTTCCTCTGTGATCTTCTTAGTTCCAAGAAAATTTCTTCATGAGGCATGTGTGGGAATATAACACCTTAAATCCAGTCAGACTTCATCTTGCCTCCAGACTCTGAAAGGATTGGAGAGATATAAATTAGAAAAATTTTACCTTGGCCTTGATCTTTGCTTTGCCACCTAAGATGCTTTCCAGGGTCAGCCATGAAATTCAACATAACACCATTCTGTCAGAATAAAGTAAAAGTTGCACAGTAGAGCTATTTTAGTTTTTAAAGTATTACTGTTACAGCTTTTTTAAAATAGTCACATAGGACCCAACCTATTTTTAAACAACTGGATCTTTTCATTCCTAAGTCTCTTCTTTTTTTCCACCAGTCTGCAATTTTCTTTTTATAATGTTCTTGACTAAGCGGAGTTACAGTCAATACTCATTCATACACCATACTGAAGCTGACAGTGTGGGTCTTGGTTTCAAGAGACCATTTGCATTGTGACAGGCAAAGAACAGACCAGTTGCACTGTTGTTTTTACTGAAGACAGGCAAAACTAGGCCAAATCCTATAGCACTCACTAAGCAAAACTCCAAGAGAAACTTTGCCTCAGTTCATCTAAGAAGAGTCAGAAATTGAGTTTAGCAGTTGCATATTTTTCACAGTGTACTCTGAAAAGCTCAAATCATCCTTTTTGCAGCTGTTGCTCATGCATGATTCAAAAATGTCTGAGTCATTGTAAATGTAAAAACTCAGCAAAAGGTACACATCAGAAATTCCATCAATATAAAGCTCCAACTATATGTGAGACAAAACCTAGAAAACTTAAACTTCCCAACTTGCTGAAATTAAGCTAATTTTTGTTAACAATTAATAGTAAATAAGATGGTCTGAAAAGTGCTCAGTGCCCTGTGAACCTAATCTGCAGCAGCAGCAGTTGCACCACATCAGTCTCCCCAAATCAGCAACATATCTACTTATCAAAAGAATTAAATAATGAAATTCGGAGTCTTTTGTTATGTGTGTTTCCTCAGTGTTTTTTTAGTTCTACATGGTCTTGTACATGAGTAGCTGATTTCATTCATATCTTTCTTCTGTCAGGAGACAGCATTATTGTAAGGAATGCAGTAATCCACCCACATGCATAAACTTCCTTTTGTAATACTTCCTCATTTCATCTACATTTTTCAAGAACTTTTACTTATTATAAGTACACTTGGGTGGTATATGGGACTCAGCACCCACAATGCTTTTTTCCCTTACTTAATTTCTAGGCTGCATTGCCTGAAGCTAATGAGGTCTTTGGATATTCCCATGATTCTGATTTGAGTCAGTATATGAAACACTGGGTTAATAAGAAACTTTTACCAACTTAGTCACCACTCTGTATGCAAACAGAAACATTTTCCAGTGAGTGATTTAGACTAAGTTCAAGTTTACAAGCTTGACTCCTTTAATTCTGTTTCCTGCAGCAGAAATATGACTTATTCATCATTACTTACCAGGAAGGAAGTGTACCTGTGACATAGCAAGATGATCCTGTATAGAAAGTAATGTAGACTTCTTTGGATATCAAAAACATGCAATAATATTTTACTTCTCCCTTGGTAGGGAATCAAAGAGAGCCTTGGGCACTCCAGTTCAAACCACATCACAGTTGAAGTGTCCAAAGAGAATCTAAAATTTCAGATTCAGCCACTGCTATGTAAAACAATGCCTCAGGAACATTCCCATGTCAAAACCGCAATTTTTATCATCAGCTGAATAGCTCTTTAAGGCAATGAGCAATCAGTTCAAATATATACCTTATTCCAACTAAAACAGAGATCCACTGTATATCTGTTCATGGAGAACACTTAGCCTAGACTCTAATCTGTAGAAATTGGCATAATTTGAAGGCACTTGAGAGAACAAATACTCAAATTACAGATTGTTAAAATAGGAAATATGAATGGATTTCTACTGGCGCACTTTGTTGGACACTCCTGAAGTTATGCTGCAGCCCAAATATAAATGCTTTCTGTATTAGCTTGAGAGGCATTAAGGGTCATGTTTTCTCAGATGAACTGAAATGGGGGCTGAAGATCTAACTTGTAAAAACAGAACGAGAGGAGGCCTTGAGAGTAGGCTTTCTAATCATGTGTGCAGAAGGCTCTTCTGTGGGTGTACCATGATGGCTACAGAGACAGAGCTGGCTTTACATGGGGCAGGGATAGAGGTTGGGTCCCCAACTTCTGTTGATGTCTTGGGCAGGACTCCTACCTGGGGCAAGCCTAGTTTCTCACTAGTAAAACTAGCAGTCACATTCTTCAGTACCATGTTGTGTTTAAAAGGCTTTTTCTAGCTGTCTTTAGTTTCCAAGGGCTGATTTCACTGTGGATGAGCACACAGCACCAGCACTATCTTAGGAAATGACACTCTATATTTAGATATGCAAATGCCTTAAAACGAAGCTCTTCTGAATAGAGATAGCAAAAGATGTAAATTTATGCAAAAAGCTGAAGAATCATCTCCCATCCAAAAATCCTTTATTTTCTCAAATCTTTCTCAGTGGTGTCCTTGGTCGCTTTTGCCACCAGGACATATAAGAACTCCAGTTTTAACTTGTCATGCTATCCTTTGCAAGACTGAAAACAAAAGATATTTGTCCCAAGTTTTCCTTACAGTGAAATTTAGAACACCTATTCAGCTAGCTGTTCTCAAAATAAATCAAATAATACATTAGAAAATGGAAAAAATTATGTGCTCAGAAAGCATAACTTTTGTTTATATCACTTTAAATTCTCTTTAAATTCCCTTCTCAAGCTGCACAGAAGAAATACCTTTGTTTTGTAGATAGGATATCTGAATGTAAATATCAAGCAATTGTATTTTATTTTTAAAGCCTCACAGTTAGGGGAAATCTTGCTTAAAATTTTGGAAGGCCTTAAATTTCTCTGACTAGCACTGTCTGCAGTTTCTGGTGGAATTCCCATGGAAGGAAATAAATGTGTCCATGTCCTTTGGTTACCGGGGAGAAATTCAGGAGCTGAATTTCCTTCACATAAAGCTGTGCTCCCAATCCTCATGCCAAAACATCTACTGCTAGAAAAAAAGCTGTTTGAATGGTGTTCAAGGCCTCCGCATTCTGGACTCCAGAGCGATTTGAGGTTTGAAACTGGGACATTAAAGCTAAAGTAATATAAATGGAATGACACATGTGCTTTCCAAGATCTGCAAGACTGCTGCCCTCCAGGTCTCTAGCTTATGCAGGAAATGATCGGTTTTTATAATGTTGACGTTCCCATATACAAATGAAAATCCATAGTGTTTCCCAGACCTGACACTGAAACACACACAAAAGGGAGAAGAGGGTTCAGAGTGAAATAAAGTGCTAAAGGAAACAAGAATAATAATCTTGAACTTCATTTATTGTGCTTCTTTAAATCTTTGTTTGGCAATGTTTCTGTGGAAAGATTGAAGTTTAATATTTCACACGTTTAACACCTGGTTAAACACCAGGTAAACCCATGGCAGTGGCGAAATACACCTCATTAAGGAAAATTTGAGACTACTGTCCTAATGGAGTTCCAGATTTTTCTATGCACTATCATGGGTTGATTCTTTAGAAGCTTTTCCAGTAAAGCATCTGTCCTGATTTCATGTATCCAGGTTAAGTGAAATACATTTTCTTCAATAACCACCTCTGGCTGTCATTCTTTAGATAATTTGAAAAAGTGTTTCTAATATTGCTGTTTGTAGGACAGCAGAGGACGAATGTTTTTACAAAGTAAACCAAGAATATTGACACTGTAAAAGAGAATTCTTCTTGACACCTGTCAGTATTTGGTCCTGTGGCTGACATATTCCTCCCTTCTTTTGACTTGCTTTGTGTACTAACTTTTGCCAGCATCTTGGAGATATACTTGCTTCATATCTGCTGCTAAGTGCTACAGGCCAAGTATCTTTTGCCTCTCTGCTAATCACCCCCAGAGGTCAGAAGTTCATTCTGAGCATTGAAGCAGCCTGCTTCTGTAACAACTGATGAAACAAGATTATGCTAAAGAAAGCAGTGTTGATTTTATTAGAACTAGAGAGAAGAATTAAATGAAACTATAGTTGAACAGAAGAAACTTTCCTGTATCTGGCAGCTGCACAAAGTCTAGCTCACCGGGTTACAATCTCATAGTTATTACAGATACATTCAAGCACACTAGAAAAATGTATCAGTGCTTATCTGACCTTTCTTCTCATAATATGGTACACAGATCTGTTACAACAGGAACTTCAGCCAGCAGCAGCTTCAGGGAAGAACAGTTCTGGCAGCCATGAGCAGCAGGGAAATGCTTCACCTTTTGAAGCATTCAGCTGAGAAAACTCTCCCTTGTTAGGATAGCTGAAATCCATTTTTTTTCAGTGGCAGATTGTGTTAAATATATCTCAAGGACACAAAACCCAAGCAACTGTTTCACAAACTGCAGTTTGTGCCTAATTCCACTCAGTGATGACAGAGTTTCCAAGCCTTTGTGTGAACATTCCAGCTTTTTGCTAGATGTGTTGTCCTTATGAACTGATAAAAGGAAATCTTCAGCTTAGCCCACACACACACTTGCATTTCTCTTTATGGAAGCTCCACCGATCTGTCACTGGGGAAATACCTTACTGGAGGAAGAGAAACAGAATTCTTCTCTCAATACTGTTATTCAGAATTAGGTATATTGTATTTAAGCATGTCGAAGATTGCTGCTGCCATAAGGCAGGAAAACACCTAGGCTGAGGCTGGCTGATCAGGCCAGAATTTGATGTACATGTTGCTACCTTGTAGTCTTTAATATAAAATGCAAGGATACTCTGCCATCAGATTGTCACTGCTTTTAAAATTGGATTGTGATGTTTCACCAAGGGTTCAACATTCCTTGAATTTATTTAGTGACTGCAAGAAAAAGAATTGGTTGTCAGAACTAGGAGTGTAAAAGTTGGTCTCATTCTAGAAATCTGTCAACTTCAAGTTCAAAAGCCTGAAGAAAAATCAGACACACAGAAGTATAAATCATGGATGGAAAGTGTGAGAACAGCCATTGCAGTGTTTCGGCATGCATAAGGCTCAAATCTGTTTGAAATTTTGCAGGATTGCAGTAAAGTTGGTGGCCTAGGAAATTCTTTAATACTGACACGTGAATGAAACTGTTCAGGACAGAGAAACCCACCTCTAACACAGGGCCGTGTTCATGGGATGTGCTCATATTCATCGCATTAAATCAAAGTGTCACATCTAGCACCACTCTTACATACTGAGGGAGCTGTGCTGTCTTTCCACTGCCTGGTCTCAGAACTGAATTGCAGCAATCTCTTCAAAATAATCTCATTTGTCACATTTTGCCAATTGTGAAAACACACAATACCTAACCAGAACTGACAGGAGATGGCAGCCATGCAGAAAAAAAGTATGACACACACAGTGTTTTGAAAGAGGAATGGAGGGCCAGAAGAGACAGCAAGGAAGAGCAGGGAAGAGAAGGTATGACAGCCTTAAGACACATTAAAAGAAGGGAGGAATGCCGTGGAAAAAATTATGTCAGGCAAGGAGTATGAAACTGAAAACAGGGAAGAGAAACTATTCACTCTGTTTAGGATAGGAAGGAGGGATTCAAAGACAGTAGAACCTGGAAAAAAACCCAAAACATAGGAGAGTGAGAGGGCTATGAAAGCGATGTTAGAAGTAGTATAATAGAAAACCACTCTAGAGGAAGTACAGGCAGCTATGAGAGACTAGAGACTGAGGCAGACATCACTAAGTATGAGGAATATGTAAGGAAGGGAGACTTTACTGGAGACTCAAATTAACCGTTAATGGAAAGAAAATAGAAACAGAATTAGGAAAACATTTTGGGGATGATAAAGAAAACAGAGATGTGAAGACATTAGGACATAGTGAAGAAGAGTAGGTAGGAAAGAATACTCTAAAGCAGACAAGGAGCACAGATAAAAATAAAGAAAAACCTTCAAACTGAAAACAAGCCAAGAAAAAAACTCAAAAACTTCCTTGTCTTAAGCCATCAAGGTAGGAGAAAGAGATGAAATTATTCATTGTTGACATGATCTTTTCTTTTGAAAAAGACTGTACACTGTCTGCAAATTGCAGAAACAGCACAGTAACTATAGTTACCACAGTGCATGCTGCTGCAAATATAATCCACTTCTGGGTGTCCATGTTAATTCCTGCAGAGATTACTTTGTGATGCACAGCTATATCAAAAGATCAATATAAGTACACCCAAATGTATTAGAAAATTTCCATTTATCCTCCTAGTCAGCCTTACATTAGTACTATAATTGCAGTGACTGACACTTGCTTTGTCAGACCCTTTTCACAATAAAGTACTCCAAGAAACTGTTCCCCAAATTTACCTGATCACACACCTGTATTAGTTGGCACGTTCATATGAGGTATCAGAGACATAGGAAAGAACCTCAGGAAAGTTACTTTCCATTTCAGGTTAGCCAGTATATTTTGATTTCTACATAATTCTCAGGAATGCTGCAACACTTTCCTAAATAGTACCTTCATTCTGGAACAAGACAAGAAAATGCAACTTTTAAGTTAAGGAAGAGCAATGTTAAAGGGAGCGTTTCTAAAAAGAAGTCTCTAACATTTCTGTACATTCACTGTCTATTCAAATCTTTCAAGCTCTCTACATTGACTTTAACAGGCAATGAATTAGACTGAAAGTTAAAGCCTGACTGAATGGTTCACTTAGAAAAATACATTGCTCTGTGAACCACTGCATTCTGAACATTGTGATCAGGCCACAAAAAATGCAGCTTGAAACAGGTGCCAGACGTTTTTGTAGGAAATCAGTGCAATTTCAGATGAGTTTAATGGCACAGCCATTTCATGAAGCAGCTAACCAACTGCTCACACTCCTATTTCACTCACCTTAACAAAATTATTCAAATCTTCAGAGTTTTCTACTGATCATTTACAGAACCACACTTACAAATGGTCATGCTTTGTATTTAATCCATTTTTTCTTCAACTGTGCAAGCACATGATATTAAGTGCAGGATACTTACTATGTAGGAAGCCACAAAATGGGCAGCAAAGTTGTGTGGTACCTAGTTTGTCCAAACACAGTAATATTGTCTTCTAAAAGTAAGCTGCAAAATGAGAAATGGAAGAAAATTACTACAAACTGCGTGTAAGTATATTAATTATAAATGGGATTAGAGAGAAAATAGGCTCAAATTTTTCCTTCTTCTCCTTAAGAAGCTACACTGAACTCAGTGGGGTAACTCAAGGTAGAGTTCCTAACTGAAGAATCATGTCTTATTGTTACACATTCTTTCTCAGCATGGAACCCATTTATTTTTTCCCACTAGACTGTTTAGTAAACCACAATTATTCAGTTAGCCATCAAACCTTAATTAGATTACTTACATGCCAGAACAACCCTAGTCACTTGTGTGAACTACATTAATTTCTAATAATTTAGAAGGAAATCACAGGCACTGAAACCAGCTCCCTCTCTCATGGATGGGAGAGCAGCTGCCTGCAAGATCACCGTCATGCCAAGGATACTTTATGCTCTGCAGATGGTTCCCTTCCATCTCAAGTTTGAAGATAGAGATGTGCTGAACAAGGCTTTTGTAACATTCCTGCTGAAAGGTTAATAGCCAACAACCAAATCTGAATAAAAAACCAGCAGTGGAATATTCCTCTGAAATATGAAAATCTATCGATGGCCTTTTAGCAATAGCGACTAATTTGGTATTTCCTAAACAAGGACTTGATTAATGATACTTGGAAGGGACAATGTTTTTAAACATTAGAACTGGAATGGAATTAAATCGTTGTTGATTGTACTGCATGCCTGCTCACACCAGTTATCATCCTGTGCCTGTCTGAAGATTAATACTCTGTATATATACTGTGAAGGGAGAAAGATGGAGCAAATTCCTTTCCAGCATTTTTTCAGTTTACTAAGATAATTTTTTTCCCCTGGTAAAAAAAATTATATTGCCAGCATTGTAAATGAAGCAACTCCAGGAAAGTAAGTTGAAAAAAACATAGTTTCCAATGAGTGGCATCTTTAGTCACAAAGATGGGAGCAGTGAAAGCATGATCATGTGCAGCAGAAATTTTCTGAAGTGCCTGATGAGTAGGACTGTGTTCTCTTGTGGATGTGTCAGACTGCATCACTGCAGCAAGCTTGGTGTGCACTCTATATGACTGGAATTTTTAGGGATGGTGTATAAGAGTGATGAAGAGGCCTGACAACAGGATGACCTTCCCCTGAGGAACTGAAAATAATCACCTCCTGAAGGCAGAAGTTGAATTTTAGCAGCTGTTTGTACAGGTTAATCTTTGTCTTCTTTTCTGCTGGCCATTTACAAATAAGTGACATCAGGTAGCACCAGTGCTACCTACAGCCTCAGAATTAAACAGGTTTAATTTTTCTTTTTAGCAATGAGAAATACACTGCAATTGTGAAATGCTGTTGCAGATCTTGCCAGCAGAAACAGGCAAAGAAGTGTTCTTTAGCATGCTTATTAAACAATTGCCTCTATAACCTTGATTTAAATCACCATTGGTTTTAACCAATAGGTGATGTGACTGAAAGGCACTGGACAGCTGGTAGGGAGAGTGGCAGAATGGAGTGTGAGGGAAGTCCCTGTTGATAAAAGGTACTCTACATCACTCTCATTTGTCAACCCACAAAAAGCCTGCAAACCCCAAACCCTGAAGGCCTGCTGTTAGTACTGTCTTTTACATGCTGAAGTAACATCCTGAAGGGTGTTCTTAGTGAGATAAAATGGGATAATAACTATAACATGAAAATAAAGTAGTTTCTGCTCCTCTGCAACATGTAGACCTAATTACTTTGGCAGTGGATAGATTCAATTCATATATAAACAGATACAGATGGCAGGATTTAAAATCTTTGCTTTGCTGGTCTTTCCCAGAATTTTGTGGATATCCATTTCTTAACAATTACCCATCCAGTGTTACTTCTGATGAGAGCATTGCCTCTGACACTGCCTGTGCACTGCAAGCTTTCATCAAATTGCCAGTATTACTTCACTCTTCATTTGAGCCTTTTTCCACTCAATTTAAACAAGATGAAGGCATTTGCATTCTCATCTTCATACATGCATACTGACATTTTTCACTATTTCTAGCCATAAAGAATATTTTTTGGCCTAGCTTTCAAAAAACTACTCTATCTGACCTTAGGGCAACTACAATTGTAGATATCAACTGACAGACAGTAACAGTTTGCTTTTTTTCAAATTAAAGCATAGTAAAATGCTAAATTTGCAATATATTTTAGGTAGCCTCTTAACATTTATATGTCTCATAATTTTACTAAGTCCATAAAACCTAGTACCTAGTAAGTCTTATGTCATTGATTTTACTCAGTAACTCTGATGTACATTCCCTTGAGATAACCATGTACTTCATCTCAGGTAAGAAAGGGGCTCTGCTTCTGAAATGTAACAATATGCAAAGCAATGTTTTGTCATAGTATCTAAAAAAATGTATGGAAATCTCTCCCCTTCTCCATGCCATAATATAGGATCTCCTCTCAGGTTTCCAATGTCATAAGAAGGGCTTTTGCTAATAGCCCACAAAAGCAAAAGGGATATGAGAAGCATCATCCCAAATATGTGAATAAGAACCTAACATATTTTGCCTATATTTTACCGAGTAGGCCTCCAAGATAGACGTAAATTTTACTTTCCCTTATTAGTTGTGGTCTGAGACTGTTGATCCCACTAGCAGTTTAACTCTTAATAACTGAGTAGCACCTGCTTCTTTATTAGCACCATTTCTTGGCCCAAAGTGAAATTTTACTTTTGCTTGTTTCAAAAGCATTCTGGCTTTATACCTGTGGATGGCTCTTTCAAGCAAGCTGTAAGATGTGGACACTCTATTTAGTACAAAAATGAACTGCATGCTCTGGTCTTTGTAGGCAATTATTCAGTCATGTAGTTCTCTCAGTTTTCCATTTCCAAAACCATAAAAACTTTCAATATTTGGAGAAGGCAGCAATGGGAGTTGCTCCAGATTTACACCATTTAGACAAGCTTAGATTGCTTCTGTCTTTATTCTAGACTAAGTTTCCCCATGTGTAGGACAGCACATATGTGGAAATTCCTAATAAGTTGCACACTTTAGAGGACAAAGTAAAAACATATTTTTTCTTATCTGCAATTTGTGTTTGTGTCTCATTGGTAAAATCACATCTTTAAATGTTATGCAATGACATATTCTAGTGTTTTTACTGCTGAATGCTGGGTAGACCACTCACCAAATCAGTCACCTATAAAGGTACTTGGCAATCACTAAAAATCAGAATAGAACCCCCAGAGGTTAAATATGCTTCAATTTAGATTATTGTTTCATACTAAGAAACACATTCTTGTTCTATTTTGGTTTTCAGGATGCCAAAGAACATGTTCTGGGCATGATCTGTGCTGAAAACCAGAGAAAATTCCTCTTTTTCCTATGCCATAAACCTGCTAATCATTTATAGATAAGATCATTTGAGCAAGCTCAAGTTAGAGTGCAGGATGTAAATCTTTGTGTCATTAGTCAGCCATTTATGAAAGTGTTTGTTAAAACTTTGTAATAAATAACATAATCAGGTCTAGCAGTGTGTCCTCATTTTCCTTAATTTTTTCTCTTAAAAAATGAAAAGAAAAATTAATTAAAAGTCTGTCATTTATGAGACATCGAACTACTTTGCAAACAATGCTTATCACACTAGAAATATTCCATAAAGATGATTTTATTATAATTATGTAAAAGTCAACTTGTTCAGACCTTCCAGCAATTACCACTCCCAATCTGTGGAATAACAAAAAATGACTGAGTAGCTAGAGAAGTTTTGGTATAAAAAACTTAGCAACTTTTGCCCAAGTGATATATATGTGCATGCATACACATGCAAAAATACAGGCAAGAAGGAGGGATGTCCAGCATTTCCGGGTTTGGCCTGTGTTAGAGATAGAAATCTCCTATTTAATTTACTGTGAGTACCAGCCGAAATTTTTGAAAGTGACAAATTATCTGAATCCAAGGCACTGAGAAGATTTTGGTTTTTAGCTCCAAGTTCAGTTTGCAAATTAAGTTATCAGAGGCATCTCTTCAAAGTGCAAACATCTAAAATACATCTGAATCAGGTGTTACAAAATGAGGCCTGTGACTGAAACTTCTGATGCAGAAAGACCAGATTTTTGACATAGAGTAGAAGAAAAGTTGTACATTGCCTACACCATAGAGAATTGACAAAATACCATTTAATTTTATGAATGGAAACCCAATTGTCATCCAAAATCCAGCTAAAAGGAAAATCTAACTGTAAACATCTTCTACTAGAATTTCTTGCTTCATTCAAAGCTGTTCTTAAAAATAAAAAAGGTTTCTCTGGAAGATCTCTAGATTAAGAAAAGGATAGTTACAAACAATTAGTAAATATGCAATTGTCTTTTCTATTGTATCTTGTTTTATGCCATTTCTTTCCATTAAACAAAATTTATTCCGCGCTCTTATTTCCATTCAGCAGCCAAAATCAAAACATAATGAGAGCATACAAATCAAATAATATACAGCCAGTTTCCATTCTTCAGTGAGAAGAATCCAGACTATTCTACAGGCTACAATATTCCTGACAGCATGTGGTGTGAAGGCCCAGCCCTATCTGCTGCTGCAAAGTAAAACACTATTAAGAGAAGTTTTGAACAAAGAGAAACATTCAGTGTCCTTCTCCAAATACAGTAGAATTAGTGTAGCAGTCAAAGTTAATTTTTACATTGTCCCTGTGTAAAAATCGTGTGCGTTCTGGAGGATTAAAGCCAAATTCTGATCTCATTGATGTCAGATGAGATACCCCAGTGATGAATGTGGTTCTTGGCTTCCCAAGCAGCCGTCAGACTCAATGTGTTTCTAATAAGATGGAGACTCAGTAGGGGCCAGGTGCTCTATATAGTTTAAATTGTTAGAGAAGCAGGAGTTGTGTAGAAGGTTAGTAGATGGAAAATGTTTTATGCCTCCCTTAAATGCCTACTCCAGGTCCAGAAATCCAGTTGCTGCAGCCCAGCATTTGTACTGGCTGAGCTTCTGACTGAGGCTTAAGTTATAAGCCTTCTATGTAATAGCAATAAAGCGAACACTTGATGTTGTATATTTGCAAGAGAACTCCGTTTCAGATGTTTAACATCTCATTTATTTTGGTCTGGGAAAGAATTCTACCTGTTTCCCTCTAAGTAATTATTTTCTTTGTATTTCCGAAAGTACTCTTGTACCTGCTATTTAAATAAATCTTTAGTTCAAAGGTAGCTGATATTCATTAAATGTAGTACTGAGCGACATACTTAGTGCAAGCCTAACACAAAAACTGTGACTGGGTAATAATGCTGTAATAGAAACTTTGAAATAGAAAATATTGTATTACAAGGTGAAAGTTAAATGAAGCTTCACAAAGCCAGGTCTGAGTAATTTCAGACCATAGAGCAGTAAAGAAGCTGCCAAGCAGTGGGGTGATCTGCTGTTGTATTGATGGCTGTGCTGACTGAGACACCTTGGTCACAACCTGTAATCCTTCCACAAGCACTTCTGGCAGCAGTGCAGCACCCTAAGGACCAGTGTTGCATTGTCTGCAACACTGTTGCATGTCTGCTCTTTTTCCAGGATAGAGAAGGCACTCACCAATATGTGAACTTCAGGATAGGTGGTGCAAGCGCAGCAGAGTGGAGGTTTTCTCTTGGACAACACCTGCAGCAGTGCTCAGAACGCCTGCTCCCTCAGCAGTCCTCCCCAGAGAGCCAGGGTGACTCTATGGCCCTTATGCTGTTCCTCTTGGCTTCATGAATCCTGCACATTTTTAGGGACCCAGAAGAAAGAGGCTGGGGAGAAAGCTGCAAGTATAGCCTTAGGCAGCACAGATTAAGCATATCTCAGTTACCAGTAGTCTCTTTTTCTTTGAAAGCTTGTACATGTATTCACACATTATGTGACTGCAGGCAGCACCTCCAGCATACTGCTGTGTAGCTGGAGAACTTCCCTGGAGTCCTTTAAATGAATCAAGACAGAAGGACTCTCTTTTTCATCACAGATCAGTTTTGTGCCTAGAAGTATCTGTATTTGTGCAGTGTTGTTACAGAGAGGGTGAATAGAGTCCAGATGGCAGCTTTGCAATTTGCAGAGATGAAAACACCCTACAAAGAGGTCACTGGCACCCTCTGAGGTGTAATGGAGCTTCAGATCATACTGTGCTGCCTTGCCTTACTGATGCTTAACAGGTTTTGGCATCATCTGTAACCCACTAAGAGAGTCTCTGTGCAGAGATAACTGACCCTTTACAAGCCTTGAAACACAAATTTCAAAAGACAGGAAGAATTCTGTGGTTTTCATCCTTTCCAGATCATTTAAAAAATACATGGATTATATAGAGTACTTTAGGCAGAAAAAAATCATTAGTTAATTTCTCAGCTAGGATGGAAACTGGACTTCTCAGCAAGACACTGAGGAGAAGTCTTAAGCATGACTTCTTCAGGAAAAAAGGGGCTATTTTCACTGGAGGGAAAGCCCTACACTGACATGTCAGGGACAGATTCAGCTCCTCCAAGGACTAGGACTGTTATCCAGGAGAGATAACACACCAGTGAATTCTGCTTTAGTGGAGTAAGACAGGCCTTACTGTGAGAACTGCTTTACTTACTACAAAGATCCACTGACTACTCCTTGCCTGGCTGAATGCTCTGCTGGTCAGCCCCAGTTAAACACAGGCTGGGTAGTTTCATGGCAAATTGTCCCCAACAGAACATGAGATCAAAATGGCTTTGTAGAAATATACAAGCCTTTTAAATGCTGCCAGCTAAAGCACTTGCTAAATGAGGTGCTCATGTGCTCTGCATGTGAGAACTAACTAACCTCAGTGCCATCACAAGAGGTGGTGCTGTTCAGGAGTGCAAGCACTGGACCTGAAACGAGAAGGTCCGGTAGCAAGGACAGGACCAGGATAAGCCACACCTGCAATAAGAGAGGAAAAGGTGCGTGAATGTTCTGACTACAACTTTTGGAAACAGTGCAGCAGCCCTGCTCCTGTGGCAGGAAGGAAGACACCATGTGTCTGGGCCTCACATTGTGCACATAAAACCAGACAACTGCTTGAAAAAGAGAAGGAAAATAACAATCTTACTCACATGACAAATTCAGAGTCCACCACATTAACACATGCATTGCCTTTCTTTTTGTAGTCTACTTCCATTTTTCCATGCTTTTACTTAAAAGTAACTGCTTTTATACGTAAAAGTAGTTATAGAACAAATAGTTCTGTATCAGGAAGGAGAAATTTGTTCCCTTCCAAAACACTTAACCCTTATACCAGAAAGTAAAAAGATGGAAAAGCAGAAGATGTCTATATCTGTCTGCCTCTGCATCTGCATCTACATCTACATCTACATCTACATCTACATCTACATCTGTATCTGTATCTATATCTATATCTATATCTATATCTATCTATATCATCTATATCTATCATCTATATCTATCATCTCTTTTCAAGAAGGCTAAGTAAACTTTTCCAGTCCATGAGTGCTAACTCTGAAAGCACATAGACATTTATTTTGCACATGCTCTACCAATGTCCCAAACCCCAGTTCAATATACACATTATAAGACAGTTTTCTTCCCTTTGCTGCTAAACACAGACAAAGGGAAAATGATTTCTTTTTTTTCATGAGACACACATCTTCAAAATCCTAGTAACCAACAGCCCGTACATTGAACTAACTTCATATCCTCTTTTAAAATTGAAAAATATGAAAGTAATTTCCTGCTCATGATGATCTTTTTTCTGAATGAACCAGTTTTTAGATAGGGCTCACAGTGGGTATTCATGAAATTAAACAAAGAAATTCAAATTGCTTTCTTTCTGTTCATCAAGAGGCTAGTTAGGGGCAGGGAAAAAAATCAGGAGAAGAATAATAAAAATGAGAGATCATTAACTAATCTTAGTAAAATTCTGTTTGCTTTGGGAACAGAATTTCTATTATAATATCTTAGAAACATTTGTGTTTAACTATATTTTTATTACGTGTGTATATAAACATTATTAGGCACTGCTGTACACTTTGCAGTTTGTCTGATCTCTTACTTGAATATAAATGCTAATTAATTCTAATGATTTGAAAACAAGTTAAAATATTATTATTTCATTATTGAATACAACTATTAAAATGGGTTTGTTTTCAATACAACTTGGTACTCTGTAAATGGAAGGCATAATTATTTGGTCTTTGGAACCAAGCATCTGAAAATTACAAAAAAAGGGTAAAGCCTTGTGAGCTACATTGGTATTAACTTTCATTGGAAGGCACTATATAGAATAGTATATTTTCCCTCCAGAAAAGGGTAGCTCCATTACAGCCTGGGAGGAAATAAAACTTAAATCAGAAGGAAAACATCTACACAGATAAGTCTTTTTAAAAACTACATGATTTTCACACATGTTACAAAATGGGACAAATTTGTTTACCCTTCCTGGAGGAAGAGTTATGAAGTAAGGAAGGATAATTAATATAATATAATATAATATAATAGCCAATAAATTACTCTTCTAGAGTCAACTGTGGGCTGAATGGTATTATAGAGGTTAGGGTGGCAAGGATTTCAGAAGTAGTTGAGGTTGAAAAACAAGTGTATCTGGAGATGTTTAAGGGAGAGGTCAGCTATAAGTTTCCAGATGTCTGAAAAAAAAAGAATAGAATAAGAACTGGTGTCCTTGTAAGAGGCATCAAATAAACTAGTCAATCAAAAACCTTGTAAAGTTCAAGTTCATGTTGGAGAAGGTGTTAAGTTCAGGGCTGATTTTCACTTTATTGAAATTATTAAGCTGCAAATTTCTGGATTTACTCTTGGGCTTTCTCAAAATCACAGAAACTACTATGTCAAGATCACACACGTGGACTTTGTTGGTGAGAAACAGTTGTCCATTTGTCCAGCTGATGTGAATAGGGTCAAGGGACTTCAACACCTGCTTTAGAAAAACATACTCAATAGTTACCACATTTTTCTACAACAGGTGCTGAACTCATCTAACCTTGGTCATGTCAGAAAGACAACTGTTTTCAGCACTATCTGATGGAGAAGTAAGCTCTGGTATGTTTATTAGCAGTATTTGTACTCTGGTTACATCTTTGCATTCTTTTGGAAATGAATAGATAATGGATTTGGTGAGGCAATTGAAATGCCTTCAAACGGGGTTTTTTTGGGCCTAAACCCTCTGTGTTACTTCAGGATGGGTGAATGAGGCTGATAGGTGTCTGTACACACACTTGTGTTAAAGGATTCCTATAACTGTTGTAGAAGCCAGGCTGCCACATGAAACAACAAAAGGTGCATCTCAGTTTTGTAGTACGATTCTCTGACCCACAGTGGCACAGCACTGTAAATTGCCTAGTTCCATTTTAAAAAGACAAAATAAGACCACTAGATTACAGTTAAGCATCGTTACAACCAAATAGCTCATGTACAACTTCATAAACACTTCAACTGGTGCTCTTAATTTTCCAGATATATTGACTTTACTCCTCTAAAGCACATTAAAGAAAAAGTGTTCTTTGTTATCTGGGACTATTTGGAATCTTTAGCAGTTCACTTAACACATCATAATATCTGTCATGGACTTTCCTAAAACACCAGGGGAAATGCATACCTCAGGAGAGGAATAAATCTCTTAAAAGGTATTAGTGTAATTAAGTAGGTCACCCTGTGGAGGTGAAGTGCCTGTTACTATTGGTGAATATTAGTCCTGATTCAGCAGAGTGCTTAAGCAAGGCCCACTACAATTTGTGGGCAAATATATGCGCAGTAAATGCGAGTTATTTCCTGAGATATGGTCCTACATAGCTGAGACATGGCTATTATGCTGGTTCTGGGGCATTTTGCCTTTTTCTTCCTGGAGGAAAGCTGGCCTTACAGCACGTGACAGAGATGTCCAAACATAAATTATACCTGTATGTTTCAAGTTTATTGCTCTTCTCCTGAGTTGTCTTGGTGTAAATACTGTCCCAAACACACATGCTCGAGAGTAGGGTTCAAACCCTTGTATATCCTGTGACAAATCTGCAACAAAGCCGAGCAGTGAGTTTAATATTTGCAAGCGTGTGAGTGTTCACAGAGACTCACAGGGAAGGGTTAAGTTTGGAGGGGGCCTTTGACAGCTGTTTTGTCCAGCCCTCCCTGCGCAGAAAAGGGTCAACTAAAGCAGGCTGCTTAGGGCCATGTCCCATGGGGTTTTCAGTTATCTCCAAGGATACAGACTTGACGATCTGCCTTGACAACCTGTTCCCATGTAACACTAGCCTTACAGTGAAAAAGCCCTTTTCCTTATGTTTGAATAGAATTTCCTGTATTTAAATATGTGTCCTATTGTTGTTTCCCTGGGCAGCACTGAGAAGCCTGGCTCTGTCTTCTTTGCTCTCTACCATCATATAATTACAAACACTGAGAGGATCCCTCTGAGTTATCTCTTCCCCAGGATGAGCAATCCCAACTCTCTCAGCCTCTCCCCATATGTCACAGTAAGGAAACAAGATTAGACTTTTGCTGTCCTGTACAAGGCTGGCACCGTTTGCCTGAGGGCCTTGCCCTGGAAGCAGGCATCTGTACTGCTGAGAAAGGTTTAACTGAAAGCTTCTAGCATATAGAGACAGGACCTAAGGGGAAACAGGTAATTTTTTCCAGGGAATGTTAATTTAGAGTATGGACTAAGTCATCCTGGAAGAAGGATTCTAGGAGTGGTCACCTGAGGCAGAATGTATGATCTGACTTTTATGGTATAATCTTATTGTTGTGTTTTTTTTAAATTAAAGGCTAACTCTGTGAAGATGATGAACAAGTAATTTCTCTATTGTAGGAGAGCACTGGAAGATTGAATTGTCTTTTACGTACTTTACTGAAGACTGAAAGATTGCTTGTAAAGTCTATTTCTGAAGCATTTCATTTCGGTACAAGCCTTGGAAACAAAGAATGGATAAAGAGAAGCAAGGTTCATGAAGCACATAAAGCACTGACCGTCAAAGCAACAGGCTTGTACTGCTATTTTAGCTCCTAAATTCAGGAGTCCAAAGGGTGTTTGCTACTCTGATTCTGACAGCCCTTTGCATGATTCTTACAGATCCTAACATGTCTCCTGTCTCTGACATTCCTTGGTCCCATCTTCCCTGACCAGTTAAAAATCTTATTTTGCTACTTTTCATTGCTAAATCTGTCTTACATTGGGAAATTTTGAAAACAGTGATGTAATCTGGCTCTGTGATTACAGCTGAGATTAATTTGCCTGCCTGATATTACACTACAGTGCTTAAATTCATGACGGGATGAAATGTATGCTTCCTTTACCTTTCTGTTTTCTGGATCCACATGGACATGTCAGGGGAATTGATGTTTCTGATGTGCCTGTAGATAAGAGTAGCCTGACATAAAAGATGGATCCCAAAGGACTGAACAAACAAACTGAATAGTCAGAGGAGCTGAAAGACCAGCTGTCACTGCACACAGAAGCCAGTGAAGGAGAAGGTATGTAGTGAACTCTTCACTGGGCTGCAAAATTCTCATAGCTGTTCAGGCAAGGAAATTCTTCCCCTTTCTTTTTGATCCTAAAGATTAAATCATAACCACTCAAATGCAAGCATTTTACAATTTAGTCATTCTAGAGATGGCTGAAGAACACTTCTACACTCATGTAAGATGTACATACAGTCAAACAGACAATCCCTGCTAAGCATGCAGGTGTTTCAATTTCCTGCTTTCCCAGCACCTGAGAGCCTGTTCAGGTGGGGAATAGATATTCCTGTGCACTGAGTTGCCTCTTTGCAGGGTATTTGCAAGAGCTTTGTGTGCTGGAGGTGCTCCAGTGACACGAGGGATTTCACACAGTTGCAGTTGAGGGAAGTGTTTTTTGTAGGCCTCTTTTCCAGAACGATCTCACAAACCTGAGTGAATGACAATAACTATGAAATTAATGTCAGTGTGAAAAATGTGAACTAATTAATCTTGAGGAAAAAAGAGTCTAAACTGTGCTTATGGGATTCTGAACTTGTAATTGGCAATTATACCACAGGGAAGAGAACTAGAAATCATCACCAACAGTTCTCTGAAGTCATTAACTCAAGATACAGTAGTAGCCACGAGGAAATAAAAAGTCAAAATTCATCAGAAAGGGCATTGAGAATATACCAGAAAACATAATTTTGCTGCACTACAAAATCTCACACATCCTAGATGCTGTCTTATGCTTGATCCTCACATCACAAGGAGTCATAGTGGAGTTAGAAAAGGTTCAGAGAAGGCAGGACAAGTGATTAAGGATGTCAAGTAATTGCATTAAAATAAGAGACTTAAAGGACTTAATTCTAAACTTTGAATGAAGAATACTCAGTGGGAAATGTGAAGGCAGTCAATGAAGAGAATGCAGAGCTGCTAACTCACCAAACCCTTCATCATCCCGAAATTTGTTGCCACAAATTTTGGAGACAGTTTCAGCAGAGGATACAAGGAACTAGGAACTCCTGAAAAACCAGTCTAATACTATATTAAAGAAAATTGACAGGAATTCCTTAATCAATGACTCTGGACATGGGCAGAGTAGTAGGGAGATAGTGGCCAAGAGCAGATGTGCTTCCTGAATAGCATCTCCTAGGCAGTGGTGGAGGCTGGTCCTTCTTACATTCTTATTTTCTGAACCCTACTGAGATATAATTTTCATCTGCTTCAGAGCATCCTAGTCTCCTCCCATTTCCCCAGCCTCGTGTACAAGAGCCAGCTGGGCTGCAAATTACAGAGCAGTAGATAGGTCAAGCTAATACTTCTGAGTGGTAGAGAGACCACAACAATATGCAGGAAGTACATGAGAATCTCAGGCAACTTCTGGAGAGTGAGAGATGTCAAATGATTAAGTCATCTGCTCCATATCATGCCTGGCTGTTTAAGGACTTCTGTCAGAGAAAAGCATAGAGAACATCAGGCTGATAGGCAGTAATAACAAAAAAATATAAATTATTCCTTCTGATTCTTTATGTTCTCTTTTTGGCTCGTACAACAGGAATTGTTGAGAGTAGGATTATGGGAGGCCATGAACAAGCTCAGAATCTGTGCCCTACTTAACCATCTCTGATTTTGTATGTGGGAAGGAAGTGGCCTAAATCTGACCCATCTAATATATATAATATATTCCATGGCATGTAATGTTTTGACAGCTTAAGTAGATATACGAGCACTGAATTGGTAACTCGTTCAAATAAAAAATGGTATGCCTCCTTATCTAAGTATTGCAAGTTCTGGTTTTATTCAGATAATTTTGTTTATTTTTTCTTTTCCAACAAGATAATTGTGCATATTACTTCAGTCTCTGGTATGTGTTAGGCTTTTCCAGGTTTTTTCTAATGCACTGTCATGAAATTTTAGATACAGATATCATCTGTGTTGGTAATGGGGAATGTAGGTGCCGGACAGGAGCAGGAGATTAAGAATCTACTTTTCCTGCCTCACAAACACATTGGTTATGTCACAATCTTTTTTATCCTCAGTATAACACTATGTGGACTGTGTGAACACATCTTAAATGGGCTGATCTTTATAATATATTTGCTAAAAACGTTTCATTTTGTACATCAGGAGCTAAGCCACTGAGAAATTTGTGTTTTTCCAGGAGAAGGCAGTGGCAGAGAGATAAGAAATGGCTGTGGAGTGCCTTAACCACAAAGCTGCTACAGATCAGTGGAAATGATGGGCCATGGAGCTAATCATTTGGTGAGTTCAACAGAGCTGCAGAGCACTTCTAGGGACACAGTGTCAAGGAAAAGATAAGTTTTATCTGCAGTGTCTAATCTCCTCTAATAATGATAAAATTTGGGCACACATGGGATAATTTCTTTCCAAGTGTTCAAAGCCCTTCAGCATGCCTCTTACCCAGGTAAGTGGTATACCATGAATTACACCACTGGGAACCTGCGCAAGGAGAGAGGCTAGGTCTGTTTTTAGGAAAACTCTCAATGGATCCCTGAAACTTGGACCTTCAGTCATTTGTTTTACTCACATGAAAATTTATGAATTGTTTCTTTCTTTAGTGGTCCCCTCCTATTCCTTCTTCACTTTTTGTATTTCTTTCCTCAACACAGTTTTTTCTTTTCAGTAAATGTCTGGTTGTTCCTGACAGCTCAGACTTGTAAACAAATTTGCATCCCTGCTAAATTATTTGCGGATTTCTGAACCCCCACTGGTGTTCTGGCTGGCTGAGAAACCTATATTAACACTCAAGAACGTTGATCTCATACTGCAAAGAAAGAGAACCAAGGGGATAGGGAGTGTATCCTGATCATGCTTTATTCATGTAGAAGTCTGACAGGCAAATAATTGCTGCCATTGATCACAGACAGTGAATTAACAGCTTGGAAATAGTGCTTCCCACATTCCCACATCTTGTCCTCAGGCCTAGGATCAACATGAATTGTGAGCAGATGTGCTTGCAAGTACTCTGTTCCCATACCAATTTATGTTCTGCAACAATGCTGTAGTATCTAATTATTTCTGAAAAGAAATTTATACCCGAAGAATGTTATATATATCACTCCATAAATAATACCTTTCCCTCTTAAAGTAGCATAAGGAATACAAGTCAGCAATTTACTGTGGAGATACCAAAGTCTGGGGAAGTGGACTGTTACCTTTGTCAGTGGTTATCTTGTTGGCCAGGTAAGAAGATAGAAGATGTGGACGTGATTTTGCAATACTTAATCCCAAAACTTGAGTTCAGATGATGAAAGGAATCCCTGTCTAGATATAGTCTTTGTCTGCCCTTTCCTTCATTGATCTCACTTTGCTGCCAGTTTTATCCTACCTTTTACCTTCATTCTCTTCCCTTTTTTGCCATCTGAATTACCTCTCTTCCAAGAATTTGATAGGCATTGCTATGGAGGTCTTCTGAGAAGACTGGGAAGTCAAGATGAGGTTTGAGAAACATTCTGCAACAGGCTTAAAACAGAGCTGTGGAAGCCACTGAAGGATTCATTTCATTTTAGCCTTGAAAGCTCAGTTAAGATAGTTGTTTCTTTGAGTTGCTAGAACTCACTGCAGCACCAAAAGTGACTAAATGAATTTAAAACATGAAAAAATATTTGTATAAAAAAGATATTGGCATAGATTTCTGGGAAAAAAACCTAATCTTGCCATTTCCCAAACCCATGTGAAGCAGAAGATCTGAAGCAACTTTGTTCATTCACAGACTGTAATTATGAGTGCAATTTCATATTGATTAATGGCTGAGATAGAGTTATGTGTGTCAGTTTCTCCCATTTAATGACTCAGTCTAGAGTGGCCTATAAACAACCTTCCCATTGCCTTTAATTTTGCCCCCCTATTAGGAGGGAATAATATGTCTTATAGTAAGATAGGTTGAGTTATTTTGGAATAAATCTCTCCTTTCAGCCCTTAGGCAGGTAAGCATATCTTGCAATCTGGAGTTCTGGGGACTCGAAAAGGTCACTTTATTTTGCAAATAATCAAATCCTTGACTGCATATTTGGACACAGTATTAATACAAACATAGAGCTGAGCAGTTCAAAGGTTACAAATTAAGAGATACAGTTGTTCAATTTCTTTTTTCTGTCAACATGAAAAGGAAAGAGTAAGTCCAGTGGGAGCAAACTGTACATGCACATAGTTGTAGCAAAGAGCTGAAGTATATTAATGAATTTCTCATGTATTCGTCATTGTATGCCCTTACTGCAGACTACTGAAGTCTTTGATTAGGAAAGCCTGAAACCAAAGACAAGAAAACACAAAAATAACTGGAAAATTCCCTGTGACAGGATGCAAGACTGCAGAGTAAAAATTGTAACTCAAGGTAGAGAAAATTCCATTCTCTCAGAGGATCTCTGGAGGAATGGATGAGGAACAGCAATTAAGTACTAAAGTCTGCTTCACTATACACTCTCTGGGTTATCCTTGTGTCATCATGAGCATTTCTCTGTAGCCACAAAGCTACAGAAAAAAGGTGAATCTTGACATACTTGCTAGAAAACACGTGACAGAAATTTTTTTTTTACATATGAAGAAAAGCAAAACACACCATCATTAATGGAATGTCTTTACACCTCATTTCTACACAAGCTTTCTTTGGTTGCACAGTCAAGTCTAAAAGATCCCTTTGCAGTTTTCATACTTAGACTCTTGTGTGTTTAAGTAATGAAGCTCCATTAGTCATTCAAAATTTTAAGACCAAAGGCCAAGGACTCAAATAAGTAGTGTGTTTGTCATAACCTTTTTTTTGTTGTTGCCATTTGTGAAGCTGTTTTGATGCTATGAGTATTTTCCTTATTTTCTCCTGCCAATATCAGGTCTTATGTCATTACCCTCCTGACTCCAGCCTGGCACAATTGCAGCACCATGTCTGAAGATGAGAATGTAAAAACTTAACATATGCATCCTGTACAAAAATCAACAACTGATCTCCATGTCTCCCTTAAAAAATATCAGAGATCCAGGCCCATTCTTACATCAAAGAAAGTTTTATTATTTGGAAAATGTTCAAGTAGAAAACTATTTAGGTAGAAGAAAAAATAATGCGATGATTAATGACTTTTTTCGAAGTCACAATATGTATCTGGTGTATATTTTAATTAATCTGTATGACTTTTTGTTTCTGTGGTTGCTCAGAGTTTCATAACAGTAATTTGATGTGAACTGGTCCGAATCCTTGCATACACAGGCTTCCAAATGAGTTACAGCAGCACATTCAAATGCCATAAGGAAACCCTCAGGCCTACCTATGCTGCCTGTGGGGCAGAGCACTGAGGCTCTCTTTGAGACCAAATTCACTGTCTATGCAGACAGCGAACCTGAAAACATGGCCCCAGATACAGTGGGGCGGTGCCTAATGGAGCATGCAGGGACCTGAAGGGAGCTAACACAGCACTGGCATATCCAGGCAGGCTGGCTGCTGCCTGCTTGCAGGTGTCCACAAGTCACCCACAGCAGTAAGAGATGGACAGGTTGTTGCATGCTCACAGCCACTTCCAGAGCTGCTTTAAAGAGGTGGGAACATACCTGCTAGGGGTGATTCATGGCTGCCTCTTCTCATGTATCAGTAGCACAGTCTCATGTGGCTGGCAAGGGCGGAGCTGGTGGGCAGCATGAAGAATGAAACTGATGTTATCAGAATGATGAGGAAAAATGAATGGATAAACTAAAAAGCAAGTAGCACCTATGTTATGAAGCATGAGGTCAGCTGGGGAGCTGGCATTGAGGGACACAGGGCATCTGTACAGGGAGAAATGACTAGAATTTGTTCATAGTGGTTTGCACCAAAACATGCCAGTTCATTAGGATCCCATTAAGAAAGGTGCTCAGACTCTGTAAAGTATAGCTTAAAATTTCTGTTATTTGGGTTAATGCTATAAAGAACCTTGGACTTGATTATTGTAAAGGTCTTTTCCATCTTAGTGATTCTATGATTTTATGATAGTGATAGGAAACGTGTCTAACATGTTCAGCCTTGGGTGGGCAGACAAGAAGTGAAGTGTGTTTTCTGTGATATATTTTCTATGTGTCTTGGACATAGCAGTGTCACCCGAAAAGTCTTCAGTGCAACCACTCTTGCCTAATTGTGCCATTCTGTCACCAACTCTGGAATTGATCCTGCTGTGGCTTGTACCAAGGGCAGTTGAGTGGATCCCTCAAAGGCAGCCTTATGCCATTTTCCCCAGTTTCATCAAAAAAGAAACATAAGGTCCTCTTCAAAAGAGAGACAGGTTGACTGAACTTCCCTTCTCAGAAAACTATCAAACTGGGTACTTAAACAATGTATTTGTAATTACAAGAATGCCTCAGGGTAATAAGTTAATAGCAGGATGAGCTTATAAAGAACAAGTGACGTAGTACTAATCTAATTTCCTTCTATAACACAATGATTTGCCATGTGGATACTAGAGAAATAGTACATGGTTATCTTAATTTAGTCTTAGATGATATAAGCAGCTTGGGGTTACATGGTAGAGTAAATCTCATAACATGGGAACTGAAAAACTGGTTAGAAAAATGTACCCAAATGACAGTTATTAATATTGCTCTTTCAAAAGAGATGACTGTGTTAAGCATGTTTAGGAAGCTCTTTTTGTAAATCAGAGTAGTTCCACCATTTCCACTAGTGACTTAGATGCTAGGGAAGAAAAATATTTTATTTTAATATTGAAATAATAAATAAATAAATAATGTTTCAATAAGGACAAGCACAAAGTAGTAAACTTTGAAATAATTATTTTTAAGTTTAAAAGATGCAGAACAAATGGTTAAGTGGCCTTTCTGGGCAAAATGGTTAGGAGATTTAGTAGATCACAAACTGAATATAATGATCAATGCTCAAAAATGAGTAAGACATGTTAAAAGTATGCATTGTAACTCTCCCAGTTAGCTCTGGCAAGACCTCACCTAGGGCCTTATGCTAAGCCTTGGGCAGCCCTTTTTAAGAAATTTTTGAACCAGAGGAAAGCAGCAAAGATGATCAAAAGCCCAGAAAATCTGTCTTCTGAGACTGAAAAGATGAGGTTTGTTTAGTCTAGGGAAGGGAGAACTGAGGAGAGATGTGAGAATAGTCTTTAAATACATAGAGGCTGCTGTGGAAAGGTTAGGAACAAATTGTTCTTGTGTATTGGAGGTCAAGAAAAAATAAAGTGTGCTCAAACTGCAGTGCAGGGAATTCAGGTCAAATACAGGGGAAGATTTCCCAGCTGTCAAATCATTAAGCACTGGAATAGATCTCCCACCAAATACAGTACTTCAGGGCCCTTTGATGCACTTCCAGCCTTCTTACATGGCATGAAAAATCTCTCCCCAGCAGCTCAGTTTAGGAAATGTTTTGTGCAAGTAGAAACGAGAAACGCTAGAAGGCAAAGTATGGAGGCAAGTTCATAATTTGGCTTAGATGGAGAGAGTTGGGTCAGAGGAAAATTCATGCAGCGAAAATAAAGTAGTGTGGGCAGTTGGGGTCACCCAAAAATAGAGGAGAGGAAAACAGATCTAAAACCAAATAAATTTTCTGATAGGGTGTGACCCCCACCATGACTCCCATTTAGGAGGGTAAGTGGCCCACTACATTTGATATTCAAGGATCTACCAGAGCTATCCCCTGAAACTGAAAGTATAATTTAAATGTCTTGACTTTTCTAATTTTGTGTCATTGCCCAAATAATGCATAAGACATTTTATAAAACTGTCTTCAAAACCCATCATTTGATTAGGTGGCTGTCAGTCGTGTGTTACAGGATAAAGGTCAATTGCATTGTGTTTCATCAACTTGTTTGATAGAAGAGGTAAAAGATTTTATGTAAGGAATGCTGTATTAAGAACAAATCACAGACTTTTGTAGACAATATTTCCTTCCGAAATGCTTGGAGTATGCATGCCAGTGCACACATTTGTCAGCTTGCTGTTCTGAACTATTTCTCTTCCATTATCTCACATGTTGTTGAGGCTCTTTGGGAATTCATGCTTTGTGCGTTCGGCTGACAAAGCAATCTTTTGCTTTAGGATTCAGTATTTATGCCGCTTAGTGCTAACCACAGCTGTCCAATTTCACATGGTAATTCTGGTCAAAAATATTAATTGAATTGCATCAGCAGAATAGTCCATGGGCATTCATAATGAAATCCTAAACTTCATAAACTTCCTGGGATAGTTTGCTTTCTGCCTAATTATCTCTAGTGCTCTTATACCAACAAACTATTTCACTTGTGATGGTGAACTGATAATAGAATGCTGCACAATATTATAGAAGAAAGCTACAGCTGTGGCTAAGCAGAGAAATTACAATGTTTTACTCAAATCCAGCTAATCCAAAGGTATCCTTCTCAAAATAACCATTCTCAAAATAACCCTTCACATTTTTCTGGACTAAAACCAGGAAAAGGTGAAGTAACAGGAGTGGAGTTTAGGCCTGACTGATGATGTTAAGGTAAGTAACCTGTATTGTGAATACGTGCTTAAAAGGCTTTCTTGAAAGTGTATTGATGTGTGATAACTGTACCTAGAAATTCCCTTAAAAAACATGTCCCTGGCTAAGTGTGTTTGCACAGCAAGAATAAGTTTCTGCCTCAAAGGATTTTGAAATAAATAAGAAATAAAAGCAGTGGAAGTATGCAGAGAAATGAGTATGTTAAAAATGTCGTAGCCAGGGAGTTGGAAATATTATTGGTAGCGATTCGGAGTTCCACATCAGTGACTCAGTGAGGCACGTTACCTGAAGAAGTCTACGTTTCACATGCAAATACTTCTTGAAGGTATAACTGCATCTGGCTTGCTCATAGTATTTGCCTTTTGATTTCAAAAGGCCACTTATATGAATAAGGTAAGAGAGTCTAGCCCTAGAGTCTTCTAGTTTTTCATCTCTTTAGGCTGCTTATATCCTTTCTTTCTTAGGTAGGCAGTTCAGCAGATCTTCCCCATAAAAACACTTTGTGAAGGTACTAAGTCCTCATCAGACTCTCTTCCCCTTTCTGTCACACTATTCTCCCTTTACACTCTCTATTCTTGTGTAAGTAATTATATCAGTTTTCTGGTGACATGAGGAATCTCTCTCCTCTTTATTATAGGACTTCTTTCAGCATTACTGTTTCCCTACAAAGAGTCCTTTTCCATTTCCAGTATTATTTCCTCCTGATGCATTCCATATGTTTTAGATTATTTTCTCTCAGTATGTTAGCTTGTAAGAGATGTTCTTTTTACAGTTGTTTTCCACCCATGATTTAGTTGTGTTACTGTTGATCTGTCTACACTGTTATTTGTATCTCCTTACAAATTAGAATCATATTGTAGCATTTTACCATACAATGAGGATTTTAAAATCCTTAATCAGGAGACATGATGGCTTTGTATCTGATCTCATTGGCATAGCATGTTAAAAAAAAATTGTGTCTTAATCTGAACTATTGTTTCCCAACTAGTCATGGCTTTTTTAAGGTTAGATCACCTGAAACTAATCTGTTCTGCCAAGGATTAATATATCTCCATTTACTCTAAATCATGCATTGGTCTGTCAGTCACAAGGTTTGTATTAACCCTTTATACCGTCACAGCCCTGAGATGATGGGTTTTGTTGGATTTTTTTTCTGGGTTCTTTGGTGGAATTGAGCACTTAAATCAGTGCTCTGCACAGTCATAGATAATTAAAATATTAGCAGAATCGTCAATACTTGTCTTTCACTGAAAATAAGGCCACTAAGCAATATGTCTATGGTGACTCACACTAAGTAAGTTTCACCCATTAAATCTGTCCTAATTTTCTTCTTCTTCTGTAAAACTGCTATAATTCCACAGAAAACAAAGTGTAGGGCTCAAAACAATGCTTGTAGCGACCTGGAGAAAAGAGTCTGATCCCAAAGCTTATCTTTTTTTTGATGTTTGGTCTAATGTAAAATAGTCAGATGACCTAATGTAAAAGATTGCCTCTCCCTGTAAACTCTGCTTTTCTATAGTGTTCAACATAATAACCTTTCAAACATCTTGAAGCAACTAAAAGCAAAGGAAAGAGTACCTAAGTATTCTGGCATCTCAAGCTTTAGTAAAGACAAGAATATTAATTAAGCAGCTACTAATTTATTTGGTAGTTACTGCCCATAATTTCATCTCTTGTAAATATTTTAGTCACTGGAAAGTAAAATAGTACTTGTGAATACAGACAAGTATCTGTATCTCTGTTAGTTAGCCTATAAATCTTACAAACTCTGTTATGGGAGTCATAAAACGACTGATAAAAATTATAAAAACCATATTTACTAAAACTTAAAAAATATTTAGACATGAGTTTTGTAAATCCTGGTCATGACATTATTCATCCTCTCCTAGGAAGAAAAATCCTAAATGCAATGTATAGAGGTTTGATTGACCACGGGACTGCATTTGGAGAAGATTCATGATGAAGTTTGCATCCCTTTCAATGAAGTGGCTTGGAGGATGATAGGAACATGTTCAGTAGATCTGTGTCTGTACAGAGTTCAGTTTCTTTGTCCCTCAGATATGGCCAAGAAATATACTTTATGTAAGAAACTTACTATACAGCATTTGGGCATCTTGGCAAGCTAGGTAGCTTTAAACAATCTTTGCACCTTTCAGTGACACCCCAGAGGCTGGAGAATTGTTTTGTTTAATTTAGACCGCACTGTCTGTAATTTTCTAAGCATTGCATGGCATTTAGCCTTCTTTGAATTTATTCCTTCTGACCTCAGAATGCTTCTTGTGTTTTGAAAGATGTCCTAGAGGAAAAGTTTTATGGTCACCCCCTCTATATTGCTCAGGGAGCTCTTCTCTAGACAAACACAAGAATTTTAGTTTCTTTATACCAGCTGGCACTTCTATTTGTTCTGACTCTTGCATTAGAAAATCTTACCTCCTAACTATAGTGTATTGGCTGCATTAAAACACCTCTGCTGTTTTTACTTGATTGCGTATTCCAGTGGCCCTTTCCAGGCAGTCTCAGAGGATATGGTGGAGAATGAATCTTTTTATGCAGTATTGCCAGGATTATTCAATGAAACCTATGGTGAAGATCTTCTTTGGTCTTAATATTTTTTGCATTTCTGTCTCTATAAAAGCCTGTTAGTTTTCTGTCTTCTTACATTTGATGGCTTTTCCACAAATATTTCTTCAAGTGGGGGAAATATATTTCCTGGGTGTAAGCTTCCAGGCTTGTTAGTACTGTGTGGAACTAGACAAGGACATTCTACTTGGCCTCATAGAAAAGTCCTAAAAGTTTAAACTTAATTGAGGCCTAAAATTGGAAACCATCTGAAGGAAAAAAAAGCAACCAACCTTACCCAAGAATATGATTTATTGTTAGCACCGCGTCCTGTCTTCCCAAATACTTCTAAAGGCCACTGCTTTGCTCTCCCTCTCAGCTGGCCTATAATTCTCTGTCCTATAAAAGAGGGTTTTCCTGTCACTTTCCTGCATTTTTCTCTTTCTCAGGCGCCTCCTTCAGCTTTCAGCACTGCATTTCAAGCTCCAGATCTGATCTTGCTTTTGCATACAGCACAGTGAGGGGATTATGACCCCCTCTCCCTTCCCCATTCACTACAGCTTTATGAGCAGTGCTGTGTTTCAGCAGAGAAACTGGGTCCTCAGAGAAACTGAGTGCAGTGCTGCTCTCCTCACATCATTGCTACCAGGATGGGTGATACTGTGGTCTGATGGATTCCTACAGGTTTTGTATCAGTGGTGCTAACAATGTAAGGGACAAAAAGCAAAGGTAATTGGGACCCAATTCTATTGAATTCTCTTACTTGTGTATCCTGAAAGCACACCCAAATTTCAGATTCAAGAAATATATCACACATTTTTACAGGAGATCACCTCAGGCATGAATTGTACTTTGTCTACTTGTGACTTGCAAAATAAGCCACTTGCAATTGCAGATAGGATGGCAGCAAATAAGATAATTCAGCAAAACCTAATTCGTGAAAATGTAAATGTATACTCCCTTCCCTGTGGCAATATATTCCAATGTTTAAATCAAGCTTCATGTTTCTTTCAAACAAGTCTTTAAACCTGCCTTAATGGAAAAGTTATTCAAAAGTTTGAAAATATCCTCTATCACATTATCACCATAAATTATTCCAAGCTTGTTTCCCCAGGAGTCCCATTATGAAATGAACTTTAAAGCTATAGTTGGAAGGTGAATTTAATACCAATCATACAAAATACAAAGTTCCAGCCCTGCAAATGCATCTGTGTCTGACTTTAGGCTGATGAATATTTCTACTGACTCAGTGGAAGTACTCCCACTAAAGTTAAGTACATCTATTAAGTGTTTGAAGGCCTGAATCTGAAAGAACCACAGCAATAATCATAAGTAAATATTTGTACAGCCTTTCCTTTCTATAAATGTTTAATTCTTTGAGCATCTTTAAGATTCCTAGCTAAGAAGTTTGTTTTGCAATACTAAAAGTTTTGGAGCAAACCCAAAAGCTGCAGACCTTGCCAATTCTGATTTACATGGGTATCAACAATTCTTGGGTACTCCAGTTCTGGTTTGTATCCCTGCAATTTAAGATTAGTATGCTGTGTTCAACTTAATACAGACAAAGAAAATTTAGTATCTTCAGTTACAGCATTACAAAATATAAAAGTGTTGGTTCGGGGATTGACTGAAACCAGAAACTGGACAAATAGCCGCTTCTTTGGATTTTCTTAAAGGTAGGTCAGATATAGAAAAAAATAAGTTTGCTTTGGAGAGGACAATGTTTCCAACTTGTCTAGGCTAGAAAAGCAGACTGTGACTGAAAACATTTAAATTCTTCTATAGACAGAAATTTGCAGTTCAATAAGTGTAAATACAATTTGACACCTTTTTAAGTGTGTTTGTCAGCACAAGTCCACATTTCAACTGTAACTGCCAAACTGTGTTTTAAATATAGACTGTTTTTCTTATTAGAGCCAAAGGGGGACAAGAGAGAGGAAAGTGAATCTGCCTCAACCATACAGGCACACAAATGCACCAGCAATTCTCCTTTGTAAGGCTTGTTTTAAGTCAGGACTGTTGCATGTTACATGTTCAATAGGTTTAGAAATATGTACTCTTTTATTATATATTCCATATTTTCTTATATTCTTCCAGTGATGGACACAGTCCATCAGCATGAGCATTTCAGAGACTGACAGGAGTTCCCTGTAGATGTGCTTAAAATGCCTACAGCTTTTATGGAAGAAAAGCAAGTACTTTCCAAGTACATTATATGATAATTGAAAGCAAGTACCAACCTTGCTGCTGTATTCATAGGTGAATCGGCAACAGCTTTGGTGGAAAGTACTCTGCAAACACTGAGGTGGAGCATACTTCAAAAGGGGTATATAGAGGACCCACTGATCTGCCAAATGGCCCTTCCAATGCTAGAAATATGTCTGAATGAGGGCTTGTTAATACAAAAATGGTGAGAGAAGTATCTTATTTTCACATTTTGGAGAGTGGGAAGCATGGTAGCAGCAAATGAAACAACTTCTTTCGGCATAAAAGTAATTCTGATGACAACATTCATACACATGTGGAGGCAAGTGTGACTGTCAGTAGGTGGAAGTTAGCTGTGCACATCTGGGCAGCATGCACTGACTATCACCAGGGATCAGATAGGTCATTACAGTAGGAATTCCACCTCAGCTTAATTTGCTGAGCGTAACTGTTGCACAAATACTAGGAAGGAATGGAATTTTATTGCAAAAATTATCCATCAAAAATCACAGTGTAAATTTGTGAACATTTGCAGTATGTTATTTGTGTTCTTTACTTTTAAGTAAATTTGCACTTTAGCTCAACACATAAACCTCCAAAATATCTCAGAAATTTTTTTATAATAATACTGTATTTTAAATAGCAGTAGGAAATTTAAACAAAGCATAAGCAGAGGAGATATTGCATGACTCCTATTATATGAATTCTAACATCAATTCAATTGAGCTCAACTACCACATTCAGGGTTTGCAATAAAGAGGAAAGAAAGTATCCATTTGGACAAATCTAGTTATTACTACATTCTTTTAAAAAGCCCCAAAACAAATAGAACCATAAACCGCAGTTGCCATGATTTTGTGTCAAAAAACAGCTCCAAAGCTACTCTAATAATAGAATGAATTTTCATAAAATACTTTTATTAAGTGAAGAATTCCCAGCCTCCTGAAGCATGCAAATGCCTGTAAATTTCAGATGCCTTGAACTCTCATAACAGAATATTGTATAGAAATCTCCCTTCCCCTGGCACACCACTGCTCTTCTTTGCCAGAGTTCTGCACATAAGTTGAGAATGGGTCTGATGGAGGCCCTGTTTCAGATTATTTTTATCCTTTCATCAGGCTTCTAGAAAGAGTCTTTTTTCTATGGCCATACCCAGAGTTGCAGTAGTACACAAAAAGGGAAAAAAGCCCAGCAAACAAGTCAGGAGAAGCTAGGGGCAACAAAAGTCTTTCTTCTTCATTACTCACCTTTCCCATGCTGAGTTTTATATACACCGAGATGGGCTCCCTTTCCAAAAATAAGAAATATAGGACAAACACCAGGATGCCTTGCGTGACCAAGACTTAAAAAAAGCTGTCAAACCAACAGTCTGGGAAATAGCCAAACAAATGTCAGTTCTCCAAGTTTTGTTTCTTATAATTGAACCCAAACTATAAAAGTTTGTACTAGTAACAAAATTCAATCTGCTAGAGTAAAACCCTTCCTTGGAGCAAAAAAACCTATCTTTTCCTCCATCTCTCAAATTAATCTTTGCCAAGAAAGTATACATAGCTCAAAAGTTAAACAAGATATTTTTGTTCCCAGCTACCCACAAAAGAACATCCTTCAATGCTGTTTTGGAAATACTGTAGCACAATTAAGATAGAGTGTAAATCATAGAAAGAATATTTCCTGTAGTCTCTAAAATATTCTAAAGCAGCCTGAGTGAAAGCAAAGCCCTTTACTGTTGCTTAATGCCAAGTGAATATTCCTGTCCAAGAAACCAATTTATGATAAAGGTCTCACAAAAAAATAAAAAAGAAAACGAAAAAAAAAAAGTTCTCTTGTGTTTCAAAGACAGAAAATATTACAATGCTTGCATATATTCTGTTTAAAACAAAATACCCAAAACCTGCAAACAGGACTTCATGACCCACTGGGAAAGTAACAACTTTGGGACACGTTCAGATTCCAATTGCCAAAGTGACTTTAAAGTGGAAAGGAAATTTTGAGGCAAAGGAGGGAGAGTCATAAGAGAACAGTGAGCAGGGTACAAAGGGTTTTAATAACTAAGGGCCTCAAAAAGAAGATCCTGTATTTCAGTCTACAATGAGGAAAATGCGGGAAATGAAGAGAGCCTGCATTTTCTCCCCTCTTTACCCAGCCAGGTTGTCTGAAGGAGCTCTTGAAGACAGAGGAAATGGTTCAAAGGTCCTTTTGTGGAGGACCTTGATCTCCTGACATCTATCAGATAGCACACTGGCTCAGCTTATTAACACACAAGCAAACCCGTGTTTGCCCTAAAGTCAGTAGTCAAATTCCCACTTAATTTCCTGACATTATCAAAGGTACTTCAGTTTATCTCAAGGTATTTGGTAGACACAGAAGGTTTCCATTCAGACTCTCTAAATTCTTGCTTCTTGTCTGAGCATTTGTTCTCAGAACTGGCTTAGTAGATACACACATCTTTCCTTTGGTAATGAAGACTTATGAAATGCCACTGGAACATTCTCATTTCTGGCCTTTGCATATGTGGAAGTTTAAATCATCATGTCTGAGGCAAGGAAATACCATGTGAGTAAATAGCTGCACTGGATCCATAGAAAGAATGAGGTCAAAGGGCTGACATACTTTTTAATAATTTAGAAGGTGCATACATATTATCATGCCATTGTTTTATGGCTGTGGTAGTTATGGAGAAAAAAGCAAAAAAAAGCCAAAACACACACACACGAAAGAAAAACCCACAACAACCTCCGGATAAAAGGAGCTGTTTCTGAAATCCTATTATTTTTTCAATTTATGCAAGCTGATCAACTGGATATACCTTAATTTGTTACAAGTTGAGAAATAAGAAAATGAAGATGAACATAATGTCCCCTTTATGTAATAGCCATTTGATGTTTTAATAGTATCATCTAAACAAGCAAAAAAATTATTGAAGTTCCAGTCTCTAGAAGTGATCAGTATAGAAACAACATTAATGACACAGGGATTTTTCAAATAAATGTCCAGAAATTACAAGTTTAGTAAACACAAATGCTCTAAGTTAAGTGCTCTGGTGATGGGGCTCTTTGAAGCTGAACAGTTGAGACATCATTTAGAAAAGTATTCATAGCTACATTCCAGAAATTTTGAAATGCACTCTGTCCTATACTTACATTTGTATCCAAACATTGCTAACAGTGACTTTTTAAAAGATGTATAAACTATGCAAGATTGTTCAAATGAACCCCATGAAGAAATTACCACTTTAGACACTCTCTTTCATTGCCTTGTAGTGAACTACATTTTATGTTAAATAGCACATTTCTTTTCCTGATCGTTGAAGTGGGATATCAGGAAAGGCACACCTTATGCAGGCAATGCAAATATTGATAATCTTGCATTTTAAAGGAAACAAAAAATTTTCACTTAGAAGAAGGAGAGAAAGTAGGAAACTGTTACATAAAGGGGAGAGTATGTAACATGGGATGGATGAACAAATCTGACAAAAATAAATTTCCCAGAAGCTCTTACTAACAATTTTCAAGACTATTGCACTGATTTCTTTGTGTTAACAATGTTTATTCATTTTGTGCTTGATATTATCAGTTAGCTTTGATGGACTGGTTCCTGATTAACACAGCTGTGAGACAAAAATCCATTTCTCCATACTTCTAGTTATGCCTCTGAGTAATGATGACATTTAAATGTGAAGAAGAGAAATAGGAAGCTACTTTTCAATTAGTTTGACAAATGATAGCAGAATAGAGTCCTAAACTCTTCAAAAAACCTACCAATATTCCTATGAAGAATAATACTTTTTTCAGATGACATATGTGTCATGACATCAGGTGTCAAGAGACTTTGAAACATAACCAGAGTTGAACACCTCTGAAGTAAGTATCATGTCAGTTATGCCTTCTGAAGAAAAAATACACCTGTGAGAGAGCTCTGAAATTGTTTCTGCAAGTATCAAATATTGTCAGCCTAATCCAGTAAAATCTTTAGGGATGGAATTTAAAATAAATAGTAAATAGTAAATTGTTAGGGTCACTGAAATCAGCAGGGCTGGTCTAATAATGGGCAGCAAGCTCAGCACCTTGCAGTTTGATATCCCCAATGAGAACAACAAATGCAGAAGCCAATGTTCACTTCCTAATCCTACCACTCTTTCAGCCAGTCCTTTGAACTTGTGTCATAGTTGAGTTATTAGGCTTACAATATCAAGACCTTTATTTCACCCATGGAGAAAAGGCCTCAATTTATCCTAAAAGCCTCCTCATAAACACTGCCTGGTAGATTATTTTTCTATTTATCAGGAAAGTAGCATTACAGGAGATGATCCCATCACCCTTGAAACTGTAATTTCTTACTACTGTTTATGATAGTATGGCATTTTCATAACCAGCTACTTCAACATTAGCCATTTAAAAATAGCTTCTTTTCTATTTTCCAGGGACACAGCTGCCTCACATCAGAAATGCTATTTTGTCGGAGGTTTCAGTTGCTCTGGCAACAGCCTTCGACAAGTTCTGTCTGTGAGGCTGCAGAGAAGAGAAATTGCTGAGAGGAGAGGTCCATCCCTTCCCAGTGGTGCTCTGACTTGGCCACACAAACAGTACCATGTCTCTGAAAGACATGAGTAAATGCATATTCAAGAGGACATTCCCTGACTGTCACTGAGCACTACAGAGAAAGGATCTTATGGAACAAATACACTGGCTAAGAGTTAATTGATTCTGATTTAACCACATGCAATACGTGCAGAAACAGTACTAGGTTGTTATGCATGAAATGCCTGGAAATGTCACTTTAAAAATGGTGGTAAAACAGCTGCCAGGCTTACTATTGTCTGTGTATGAATACCATCAGAGCTGAAGGGTACACAGAATGTCAATAATAATCAGATTTTGAAGAGGTAATATCATACATGTTTATTGTTTAATTTTTTTTGCTATCAAAAAAGCTCGTGTTTCTTGGCATTTTCTTTCCATTTTCTTAGGCAACATGATAATTATGCATATGTGTTCCAGTACATCAGTCCAATGTAATTTATTTGCAATTGAGGCAGAGATATGTTTCTTTCTACTAATTACTCTTAGCTTTGGACAGTATCTCTGTAAATTTGCTTCTTCTATCATGATCATGCCATGTTAGATCCCACCAGACCACCACTTTTTTCTTTGGATTTTGGGTTGTCAAAATTGTTTATTTATAGAGCCTCTTGCTACTGAAGTACAACGAGCTTCTGGAAAGAAGGCCTTGACTTAACCCCTTCAGTTGCACAGTGGTGTTTGAGTGCAGTCCCTATGCTTCTAAAAGTACTGCCAAAGAGAAGCTGTAACAATCCTTAAAGATTATACAAAATCCAGTTTTGGCTAGGTGATTGTACAAACTAGAGATTCCTTCTCTCAATTTTTCATTGTATTTATTCTTCTGACACAGTCAGAAAGCTTCTATCTTAAGAATATTCAAACTCTCAGGGCTTAGAAAGTATCCACAGGATTTTGGTGATTAAAGTAAGTGACAACATTAAAGACCATGACATTGTCCTCATGCTCTTGTTTGACAGCACTTAGCTGCAAAATTACTTTTTGGCTGGATGGCAAATTTGGGATCAAGAAAAAATCAGGTAATTTTGTAAGGAATCTATGGCTGTCTAATATCTGTTAAGGTGACTCAAACTACCAACAGCTTTATGACTGAAAGTTGAATGTAGGATATAAGTAGCTATCATTTATCATTTTGTTTGGTGGTGTTGAATAGAATGAAGATATGATAAAGTCAACAGCAATGAGCAAAAATCTGCTTGCAATTTTCAAATCTGCTGCCCACCAGACTTTAGCTCCTGTCTCATGTAGTTGCACAGAAGAGCTCATTTGGGATTGAAGCCAGTGTGAGCCCACACCAGATTTTACAGTAATCCTGATCTTCTTCCTTAAGTAATGTAAAAAAAGGGAGTTTTTCCCTGTTCCTCTAGGGTGAATTGTTTTCTTAACTTGAAATAACATTTTCAAGTTCTTTTTGCTGCTGTCTTTCAATGAATTTTTCTCTTCTGTTTTACTACTCTTTATGTTTCACAATAAAAAGCCATGTATCAAACATTCTTACAAATGAAGGCAGATCACCCCAAACTGAGACAGGTTTCCATATACAAATCAAACAGTATTAATGGATTTATGGTTCTCTTTAATTTTTTCTTACTATCAGCATTTTACTAATTTAACCCTCAAGACTGGAATGCTTGAAATTTTCATCACATTTTTTCAGTATGAAAACACTTGCAGTCTTTAAGTATCCTTATTGTAGCATTTGAGAATCTCAGGGAACAACAGCTATTGCAGGACTGTTTAAAAAATTAAGAATTGAAAGCACTGATAATTGTATTAATTTTATTAGTGCTGAATCCTTGCAATTTGATTTCCAACCAGGAGCAAAATAGAAGAAGTATAATAAGGACATTGTCTCTAAATTTGCATATAAATGAGTGGCACATTTACTTTATGAGACACATGACTATAAAATCCTAGTATGAATAATTCTAGCACTGCTGCTATATAATCAAAGAAGTAGAGAAGCAGCAGAAAGGAGGCCCCAGCCCTGGGAAAAATTAGTGCTGACAGTGTCTTAGAGCACAGAAGCAATAATCAGTGCTGAAAACTGCTCTATCCATTCTCTCAGTAGATACCAGGGAGTTTGTCTTATTGAAGCTGATGTTCATAGCTCATCACTGGTTTTAACAGTGAATATGTGACAATTGAAAGTCTCAAAGAGCATGGCATTTATGGCAGGCAAAAAGCGAAGTTTGCTTATTCATAGACTTAATTAGATGTAAATTGAAGGCTCCAACAAAGATTTTGACCCCACCCTGGGCTTCAGAAGCCCAGCTCACAAAAGGTTTTGCAGACTGCTGCTGTGAAAAATCAGGAAAAATGAGCTTCTTTCCAATAGGTTAAGGTCTTGCAAGGCCAGCAAGGGTCTAATGAGTCTTTTAGAGAAGTCACTGACAAATGTAATGATACACCATGCTGAATGAAATACAAGTCCTGCAGAATAAAATAATATATGAGTTTCTAATTATTGCTAATATATGGATATGAAGAGATGGAATTAAAGATTTATAGACAACATTGTTATTCCTTTTGTGTAAGGCTATCACAATAAAACCTAAATGTCCTTTTATATAATTTTCATATATTTCTTACAGTTCTGTTTAGTATCTTTAGCCTGATAACTGTTCCAGCAACGTGGAAATGAAACTAGAAATTACAAGAGCTGAAGGTTTGTCCTTCTTTCATTGTTTGATTGCATATGCTCATAACGATTCTTTGATTATTCTCCTAGTATTCTTACATGTGTACAGGCAGAATAAAGCTGTAGGAATGATTGCAACACTGACTGACATATTGAAACAAACCCATATATTTATGTTGTTCGAATAAATCTTAATGGTTATTTAAATATCGTAACACTGGAGTGAAGTTTTGAGGTCATTAGTACTAACTCTTTATAGATAGTCTTACAGAAATTCATAGTGAGTAGATGTATACAGAGAATTCAAATTTGCCAATAATCCCAGTGAAAAAATAACATTCAACTCAAGGGCGTCACTCAGCTCGATTGCTGGTCTCTTTCTCCTTTTTCTGATAGACTACACATTATCTTCTTCCCAAGGTATTCTTTCTGCACTTTTGCAGCCCTGTTAGCCCTGTGTAAGTGCTAGCTATGTGTCCACTCTATCATGTTCCCAGAAAAGAGAAACTTCCTCCAACATTATGAACAAACAAATTAAGATGTGAGTGATGCAGGAAAGGTGAGCAGACCACCTAGGCTCCTTGAAAGCCCTCTGGGTCTCACATGTTTTGCATTACTTCATTTTTTTAAGAATGTTTTTTCATCATGACTGATGGGTCTGATGACTGATAAAGATAAGAAATTCAAGAACTCGTACAAATTTACTTACTGTCAGCGCTTCCAGGGGTGCAAGTTTGAATACAGCTGCATCAGGATTGTTACATTTCCTACCACATCTATAGTTTAGTTTTTTCCTACCAAAGAAGTGGACAATGAGAAATGCATTGGCAGTTTATCAAATGAAACATCTGACTACATGCTTTGTACCTCTAGAGTATTGGAGTACACGGACATTTGAGTTATGAAAACTCTGCAGCTCTCTGTTACAACAGAAAAACACAGTAGGGTCTCCTATTACCCAGCAAGTTAGAACTTGCTAGTCCATGTCCTTCCATGACATTGGCTCTTGACAGTAATTTTTTTTATCCCCGTGCTGAAGGTAGTATGAAGTTTCAATCAAATCAGCCAAAATATTCTAAATGCAGTTGTTCTGAATAGGAATTCAGTCATGCTGAAAGAATTTTGAGTTTATTTCTCCTCTGATTAAGAACTGCAGTTTTCCACCATTTTGAAGGAACAGACTACATGAGCCTTTGCCACAAACAGATTTGTGGCATAAATTAGCTATTCCATTTTCAGTCTTAAACAAGGAAGCATATTGAGGCATCTTGTGTTCTTTTCCAAAATGCTTTAAGCTTGTATTTCAGCAATATTCTAGTGTGGTTTCAGTCTCCTGCTGCTAATTAGAACAATCTTGGATGCCATCTTAAAAAAAACAAACACCAAAAAAAAAAAAGAAAGGAAGGGTATTTTATGGTTTCCTTTCTGGGTGTAGAATCAAGAGTGGTAAGAGGGAGTGCATTTTTCCATGTGGCTGATAAGACTTCGTAATAAGTTGCAGTGAGAAGTAAGTCTAATCCTTTAATAAATCCTAGGTTTGACCTAAGTTTCTTCATTTAATATTTCTTTCTTTTCTGTTACTATTGCGTTGAATAATGTGAACCACATTGTTATCTTCTATCCTAACAAATGTAAATACCAATTCTGTTGTAGCATTTATCCTAGAGGTCCCATGTAGTGCATGTAGAATCACGGAATCACAGAATATGCTGAGTTGGAAGGGACTCACTAGAATCAGCAAGTCCAGCTCCTGGCCCTGCACAGGACACCCCCAAGGATCATACATTGTGCCCAAGAGCATTGTCCAGAAGCTTCTTGAACTCTGTCAGGCTGGTGCTGCAACCACTTCCCTGGGGAGTTGGGGGAAGAACCTTTTCCTAATATCCAACCTAAACCTCCCCTGACACAGCTTCAGGCCATTCCCTCAGGTCCTGTCACTGGTCAGCACAGAGCAGAGATCAGTGCCTGCCCCTCCTCTTCCCCTCATGAGGAAGCTGCAACTGCAATGAGATCTGTCCTCATTCTCCTCTTCAGGCTGAACAGACCAAGTGACTTCAGCTGTTCATCATATGGCTTCCCCTCAAGGCCCTTCCCCATCCTTGTCCTCCTTTGGACACTCTCTAATCACTTTATATTTTTCTAACTTCTTGGCACCCAAAGCTTCCGCCTGCACTCGAGATGAAGCTGTGCCCCAGCTCAGAGCAGAGCAGGGCAATCCCCTCCCTTGCCCGGCTGTGATGCTGTGCCTGATGCCCCCCAGGACAGGGTTGGCCCTCCTGGCCGCCAGGGCACTGCTGGCTCATGTTCAGCTTGCCAGTGACCAGGACCCCAGGTCTCTTTCTTCAGCACTGCTTTCAAGCCTCTTGACTTCTACTGTACAAGTCTGTACAAAGGTCTAGATGACATGTTTACACTATTTCAGAGCCACTGATAAATAATTCTGTTAGTCATATAAAGCTATAAATGTTCAATATAAACATGGCATTGGTAAGACATTAATCTTCTTCTCACCAAACCAATGCTCTCACATGTGGGAGAATGTATTTTGGAAAACACCACGTTATATGTAAATTGATTAACTCTCCAATTCCCTAAAAGAAAAGGTATTCCATTAACAGAGTTAAAATGTTTTACTTAATTTTGCTGTTTTCTCAAATATTCCAATTTTATCTCTTACTGTCCATTTCCTTCTTCATGTGGAATTTTTTGCTTCTTTGTAAATATACCCTGTCTGCATGAGCTGGCAAAAAGCTTCCAAACAAGGTTTGTGGTTTAGATTTGAGCTATATGAGCCTGCAAATAGGTGTGGACGCATTTAACAGCAAATTTGCTTTCTTCTCTGCAGTATTTAAAGAGTCCTTTGAACTTCATCTTATTCCCTTTAAAAAGTTGACTCTGATGTCCTTGCTTTCTCCAAGACAGGCCCTCATATGTAGAAAACAGTCAAGCCTCAGCAACCCTCTTGGGCAGCTGTACATCCTGTTCCTTGTTTCAGAAGCTTGGGGAGAAGCTGGTAGAGGGCTTACAAAAAAGAAGATGTTTCTTGCTCTAAAAATACTGCTCATTTTAATTTCCTGAGACTTTTAGCATCTCATAGAAATATTAGAGAATCCAAATAAATAGAAACCTAATGGAGTGCTCAGTTCAGCCAAGTAAAACATAACCCTGTCACACTGTTCTCAAGAAGTCTTTTCTGGTGGGTAATAGACAACTGAGCATCGCCAAAGCTTCTATTCTGTCTTTCCTCTATCTCTCCTCTTTTTCCACTTTCCAAACACTAGTTAGCATCCTGCTTAAAGCCCTCACCAGCATTAGTGCCTCTTTTTGTCAGGTTGTTTGGAAATGAGAGCAGATTCCTTTCTAAGCAGACTAATGGCACACACAGAACAGAGCTTTTGGCACTGGGTTTTCCCTTGGCACGATGATGCCCAATCCCACATCCCAGTTTTGCTTTAGAAGGTATTAAGGAGCTGCTGGGAACACACTAACATTTAGCACTGTGGCTGTCCAGCAAATCAAACCAAACCGAGTCATTTATTCAATAGTGCAGACATGCTGACCAAAAATAGGCTTAGTGGTCACTTGCATTGTATTCCCCAAATGCCTTTTGTTACCACTCTGTGGTAATTACTCAATGAAGTGAGTAATAAGCCACATCCATTGTTCTTCTTCGCTTTTGAGAATAAAAATTTGTATGTTGTAAGGCATTATATGTAGATGATTAAAACTGTTCACACCAGCCTTCAGGGAGAATTTCAATCAGGATGAGTAACTAATTAACTCTCCAGTACTCAGAATCTTCAGGAAGTTTCAGGGTGTTTTTCCATGTTGAAATACACATTTCACATGTGGAAACCCCAGACAGATTGCTGGTTTGCTGATATGAAATATTATTTCTCAAGTATAATTTCATCTGTATTTGAGGCAATTTTACACCTCTAAAATGGCACCTCAGGAAGACATGGTGAATGGGGAAGATGACAGAGATCTCCCTTCCATCACCAGCAAGCAATCTACTCTGGAACAGTCTAGACATGGGACACTAGTATACCTGGTTCTGCATGACTGTGCTAGCCAACTGTAGTCACGAAGCTAACCTCCTCTCCTCTTTTCTTCTTTATTTCCTATCGGCCATTCCTGCCATACTCTGACATGACATTTTTCCCAATCTTCTTTCAGACTCCTCAGAGATACCACCAAATTACTGTTCTGCGAACACAAAAGGTGGTGGAGCTGTGGTAGGAGAACAAAGAATGAAAACTAACAAGAAGACAAAAACCCCTCCGTACTTCCCCTCTTGCCCAGCAAATTTATGCCTCCTAAATGTAAGGCAGACATGGCTTAAATGGGATATGGGCCCCTAGAAAGCTTCTTATATAAGCAAGATTTAATTAGGTTGTCATTTTTTTTCTGTCTCCCCAGTTAACTCTAATTTAAACAAACCTGTGTGTAGTGTTGTCTCTGGAAATAGCATCGGTTTTGGTGAATTCCACTAGTGGAAAATAAGAAACAGGGATATATGGAAACTTTGATGGTAGAAATGAGAAAGGGGAACACAAGAACTCATGTTTTTAACAATATTCCTTTTCCCAAGAACTTGTCAGTAAAGGAGATGTTTGAGAAAATTTTTCATGCCTTGTCTGTTTTAACAAAGGTGTATAGTACAGTTCATGCAGTATTTACAGTGGAGAGAAACTGTGAAAACAGTCTTGCTCTTCAAACCTAAGTATTCTTTAGCATCTTTGCTTATTAAAATTATCCAAGAGTAAAACCCTATTAGAGTTATGCTCCAGTGGCTCTTAGTTTCTGGGACCGATGCCAATTTATTTGTGAGGAAAATAGAAGAGGATTAATATCACTGAGGTAAACAGCTCTATTTTGATTGAAAAGGAGTGTCAGAACCAAAGGCATTGAACAAACTTTCTAAAATTTAGCTAGGCTGTATAAAGGCAGGAATTTCAAGAAGGAGGTCTAGAAAACCCAGTGCCTCAAAATATTTAATCTTAAAAGTACTTAGAGATCAGAAGTTAGTTAGATACCTCAAAGCAGATACCATTCATGTTCAGAAACAACCTAATCTGGGAGTATAGTTGTTGTTACCTAGCTCTTCACGCCTCTTTACCTATGACCCTTCACAGACCTTCCCTGAAAAATATGCTCAAATACTTCACCACATGTTCAGTTTCTAAGGAGAGGGTTGAGCTGCTGGGCCATGTTGGGAACCTGGGGAGAAGTAGTGCCCTGTCACTTGGAGCAAGAAAGGAGAGATGTTGATTCTGCCCCCTTGTTCAAAGCACTCAAATGAAAAAGAGACATCTTTTTCTACACACGAGAAAGGGTGCAATAAACAGTGCACTCTTGTAGGATGAGAGAGAACTGGCACTAGAACCCATATCTGCCCACTTTAAGGGCTGCAGACGCCTATTATTATAGTCTCCAGGTCGAGGCTGGAAGTTTCTCACTCTTTTTCTGGCCCTGGGACTCTTGCTTTCTCAGATACTCAACACAAAATAAAGGCAAGACAAAGCTGCTCAGGAATTTGAATGCTCTGAGCAGAGATACTTTGACTGCATGAGGTTCTAGGAAAGGTATGCATGAGTGCATGTGAATGTGTGCATGTGCATGCCTGTGTGTGCGAAATGGCTCCGGGATACAAGGAGTGAGACCACACACTGGAAAAGAGAGAAAAGCAGCCTCAACAGTCTGAACAGAGCTGCTATGTAGGCTTGTGGGAAGCCTGGAGAGGTGACTCTTGGATTAAGGTTCTGGCAGGAAGAGTCTTGAAGGGGTAAGTGAAGAAGCTGTCATAGATTGTTTAATTTTTTTTCCGCAGTCCAAATGGGATTTGTACATTCCTGTAAATCAAGTAGCATGGAAGATGTGTGATTGAATCCATTACTAATTTTTCTTCCCAACTGGCAGATCTAAAGAGATCCTGATCTAACAGCTGCGTAGATGAAAACCTGCTGCCAGTAGCAGTAGCAAGTTCTCTTCTCGTGGGGAATGGGAAGATATTTTTAAGAATTTTCATAGTTTTATGTTTCAGTGCCATGCCTGTTATCTCCTGCTGCCCCTTTTTCATGGTGTTCAAAGATACTCCTATTTCACAAAAGCAATACTATTATTTCACAAAAGCAGACTTCAATTGTAGTCTACTATTTCAACCCTTTTGTCTCAAAATAATTCAGAAAACTCAGAGTTCTCCCAAGAAGAAGATAGGCTGGCTTCCTATGTTAGCTGTCCTGTAAAGCTTCATCAGTTGGCTCTAAGTTTGAAATGAATCCTGCAACTCAGATCATTTAGGTCACTTCAAGTTTATATAAGAAACAAGATCTGAAACTCAGCTGACAAGTACAGATATTATTGGTATATATTACTTGTCTTTTCTCACAAATCAGTGCTGGCACATCACTCACAGACAATAGAGAGGAGAGAAGCTGACAGGGAGATGCATAACTGAAAGTTCAAAATAGTCTGAGAGAGGCTAAGGCTTGCTTTTGTTATAGGGAGAAAAGATGCTGGGGAAGTCAGTCAGCTTACTTTTGAAAGGAACTAGGAGGCTTCTTTCCACCCTCTTAGGAAACTCTCTGACTTCTGGAAGGAATAACCTATCTACAGAAACCAAGATGGCTCAGACTTAAGACAAGTAAATGAACTGCAAGCTGGCTGCTCTGTTGAAAGAAAGCAGGGCTGGGTTCTGCTGCAGAGACAAGTGAAGTAAGTAAATAAGTACCTTCCCTCTGAACTCAACAACCCAGTAGTGCTGACAGCTTAAAAGATGTAAATTTAATTTGCGTACAAATGATGCACACATAAATCCTGCTAGAAGTGAGACAGTGCTCATGATTCACATTTTCTACTCCATGAGCATCCAGGTGAAATTTCTCCCCGCTCACTTTCAGCAGTGGCCTGGCTCTGGCTTAGGCTTGGGCTCAGGCTAAAGCTCAGATTCCACCACAGTTCTTGGGGCTCATCCTATTAGCTTCCAGCAATGTGCTCTGAGAAGCTGTAAAAAACCAACATGGAATTTAGCTGAATAAATAGTTTAGCAGTGAATATTGCAAAGTAACCTTTTACTTGGTCTTTAAAAAAAAAAACAACCCAAAAAAACCAAAAAACCAAACCAAACCAGGGGATAGAGGTTTTGTTGGCAGTTTGTATGTTTATTTTCCAGTTGCCATAGAAAATAATTGACCTATTTTCTTCCAAGAATAAATATCTTTATTCAAGCTCCCTAAAAAAAACAGGCAGCCAAGACTTGCACTGAGGCTCCACCCATGCTGTCTCCTGCTACAGTCCACAGCGGACAGATTAAGCTTTACCAGTTTTAATGAGGCTTTTGAACTGTTGGATGAAAACGTGTTTCTTACAGTACATTTATCCTGCTGACTCCTACTGTTTCTTTCAGACCAGAGATTTGGTTCTAATGAGAAGCCTGTGTAAAAAGACAAGACATTCCGCAGTGTCATTGCCCTGGGCTCATTCCTGTTCTCTCTCCATTTCTTTAAATCTTCCAAATAGATAACTAAGCCACTTTTCAGAATGTTTCTCCTGGCCAGTCATTTTTCTTTACTCTGCTCTGGATATGTAAGGGCTTCAGCAAAAGCCCACTGAATTCATGGGAAAAATTGATAGTTCAGAAGTTGAGAATTTCAGTGTTAAGTAGACTATCCTTTGTTTCTGGATTCTTTTCTGACTTTTGCTTGTGAATATAAAATGGAGTCACTTCAGAAGTCCTCATGCGGCTCCCTGAGAACCAGGCCATTTGCTCTGCTACTTTCTCTGTAACCCCATAAAATGTACTCAGACACTACTCCAATTGCCTTTTCTCCTCATGATAGTCCCTGAATATTCATCTTTTTGCATATTGTTCATGTTTGCGTACTTCTGTCCGTTCTAAATAATTCTAGAATTATTTCTTCCAGATTATAGGCAGTGTTTCTATTTCTGTATTGTAGATTTGTTTAGAATGCTGCTAAGCACTGCACTGAATCTCTGAGAATCTTATATATGGCTTTGTCTGCAAAATTTCTGTTCAATGTTCAGTGGTGTACATGGTAAGTGAGGTAGCCTTGTCATGACTGAGAGTGTCTGGAGCACTCCTTCCTTTTTTGCTGAAAATGTGGGAATGTGTCATAAGGGCAGCTCAATGATATGCAAAATGAAAGAACAGACTTGTAATTCTGGTTTGATTTTATGTACTTGAATAAGTAGCTGTTAGAACAGCAAGTTGTTAGGCTGCTTCTTCTGCTCTTCTTGTGCCGAAGAGTCAGAATCTTCAGACCCACCTACTGGGCAGTCAGAAATAGGACCCAGAAGGAGGACTAGGTAGAAAATTCCCCATTATCATGTGTGGACCCATGTTACCCATTGGGCCATATTTGAACTCAGACTTGCTCCTTTTCCTTGTATGAATGTGAGGCATGATTTGTCAATGAGATTAGGCACATACTAAGGGAGAGAGTCAGGGAATATCCTGCACCTGAGTGCCAGTTCAAGCCCCCATCCCCACAGGGGATGAGAGCTCTTTGCTCTCCCTGGAAGGTGCTGCTCTTCCATCCAGCCAACAGGGACAGCCCTCGGCTGCTCTCTGAGCTGCAGGGATGCAGCTGGAATACGGCACTGCAGAAGTCCTCCAAACTTCCATATGGAATGTACCAGGGGGACAGTTGTATCTGCTTCCCAAGCCTATTTATCACATCTGCAAAGGGAAACCATTGTAATCCACAAATCCTGTCTCCCAGCTACCCTTGTAGAACATCAGCTATGTTTTAAAATGCAGTTGTTTGAAATAAACCATATTATTTATTAACTCCTTTTAAAAATATGCAAATAACTAAAAAATGCTTTCTTAGTGCACATTACAAGATTTTATTTCAGATATTAAACTAAAACTGAGAATAGCTGGAATTTCTGAGATAAATAAGACTGATGACCGCTGGGAAAAGGAAAGAGAAATTATTATTTACTTAGTGTTGACTGTATCATTAAGTTAAAGAAGGGATGGTTCTGATCTTCTCTCTTTCCACTAAGTTTTCATGTATGTAGGTTAAGTGATCCCAAAGATGCTCATGAGTATCACCAGTCCAGCATGACAAATTGTTTCATGTTCTCCATGGTATGATAGCCAAATAAATAGAGGCAGTGTTTATTTTGCCACTCAGCAGATCTTTCAAATATTATCACTGTAACATATTTCCTTTGTTTTATTTTATTTCAAGTCAAATTCTATTTAAGACTTTAGGTCAGTCCTTTATGCCCTTGGGCCAGGCACAGGTTTTTAACCAAGCCACTGTAAATAAATGGTAGTGATTTCCATGATTGCAGATCATGACAACACTGGCGGCAACATTTTCTTTAAATGCCATGTCACTTTCACCTACTGCCTTCAGGCCAGTGCATGACATGCAGTAAGTGTCAGGCGAAATGTCACATCTGGGAGGAAGAGCTTGTGTGAATGTTAAACTGGAATGTGGAAAAATGGTGTCACATACCCTGTAATCTAATACTGTTCTCCCTTAAAAGGGATGTTTTCTCTGTGGAGATATGTATTTACCAAAAGGACTTCTGCTTGAAGTTCAACAGAAACTGAACTTATCTACTTATCCCCAGTTTTCTTGGGAAGCTTTTGCTACAGGGGTTGAATTCCAGGTCCTTGTATATTTTGCTGACATGATAAGAGTCTTTAGCAAATAAACTCAGAAAATGGAAAGGAGAGGAATGAAATTAATTTGTGGTATGGAATGAGAATAACCTTCTCCTAGGACAGCAGAACAGCATCCTACCCCTAAGACTCCAAGTCTTATGAGTGCCTACTCTTATATTTGGAAGGATTCAAATATAACAATAGGGCAGGTATCTAATGATGCTTCACTGGTGCATACTCAGATCAGGAATATTAAGGACCTGGGATTCATTATGTGAAGTGCCTCTTTTCTGTTTGTTTTTAATCTGTCACCTGCTAGGCCTATTTTATATCCATAGTTCTTACAATAGAAAAGGCAATGGATAACTATTTCTATTCCTATTCATTTTTATTTGCTACTCTGCTTGCAGAAGTCTGCCACAGCATTTCTCCACTGCTTTCTAGGCTGTGTCCTGTTCCTCTCATGGAAGACATTGTCTCGCTTCAAGAGTCCCTCTTGCACTTGTCTTTATATTTTCTGTTTTTACTATAAGCTTTGTGAGATGATGGCACTGGAAGTTCAGCTGGGTCCACTGTAGATTCATGCCATACTCTTTTCCAAATAATTCTCAGCATTTTAGCATCTTAATAGTTCATTAGTAAGGATACTTTTCAAAACCTCTCTCCTGAGTGACAAACTATTTCTGAATCTAACATGTAGATAGGACTGTTTCTCCCATAGGCATTACTTTACATTTATGCACTCAGTTTCATTCACTGTTCTGTTACAGTCTTAACATCATAGAAGTCAACAAATCTTCACAGTCAGCTTTCGTTTTGATTACCTTGAACAATACAGTAGCATCAGCAAATTCTGCCGCTTCACTGTCAACCTCTTTTCCAGCTCAGTGATTACATTTTCTACCACTGTTTTTACCTGTTTTGGTAGTGTTTTCAATGATTTTGAATTCTTATTTCTGACAAATTTAAGAAATTCCTTTCAGCTGTTATTGAGGTGGTTATAAACAAAACATTACATGTAACAGTTAAAAGTTTAGTTATTCCAGGCTTGAGATCCTTTACAACTCTGCTTTGAACTACATCTGGGTAGAGTGATTTGTTACTATTAACTTCGTTGGTAGTTTCACCAATAATTCAGTTTGCGAAACAACCTCAGATTCATCCACTAGGAAGGAGGAGTCTGATGGAGAAATGCACCTAAAGTCTCCAAAGCAAGCACAACTACAAAAAATTTCTTTACTCTTTCTGCTCTGACCTTATGTTCTCTGAATACTCCCTTTTATGCTTGGCTATCAATTGCCCTGCTAAATTTTTGTCTGGCTTTTTATTCTTCATCTATTTGAAAAATAATCCATATGACATTTCATGTCTTTCGCAAGTTGTTCCTCAAACTCTTTTCCAACCTGCCTTCATATGCATTTATATTTAACTTGCCAGTTTTTATATTATTTTCCATTTTCCTCCTCTCAGTGTAGCCTCAGATATTTGAAAGCCTGTCTTCTTACTTCAAATACTTTCCATTAACCTGATACTACATCATGTCAATTGATTGCTTTGGGCTCAGGGTGGAATGTGATATATCTGAAGTTTGTGTGGTAGAAGTCCTGCTATCCTTCTGAGCCACTGAAATACTGCTTATAAATAGTCTTCATGTTAACTGCAAACATTTACTCCTTAGTTGCCCCTTTTCGGTATTTTTTTTTTTCAGAGTTCTCGTTTTTGTATAGCTGCTTGCTTTTTGGGGGTGGGGGTGGTTTTTTCGTTGTTGTTGTTTGGTTTGGTTTTTTGTTTTTGTTTTTTTTATCAACTACTACAGAAATAAATAGATTTTGGAGACTTGCTGTTCCCCAGTATTATCATTGCCTTTGTGACCTTGCTTCTGCCTTCTCACTTGTCTGTTACCTGGCTGTAACAGAATGTTTTTATGTGCCCCTTTCAAAGATGATGAGAGATTTTGCCCATGTCCTGTTTTCCACGAGGAGGTCATTCACTCTGTAATGCCTCACATTGCCTTGTTCAAACGGGATCCTCTGCATTGCAACTGCCCTTTCTTCCAGTGAGATATTCCTTTCCTGGAACCATTTAACTGGATCAACATTCAATTTGCCCTTTGATTTCTAGGCAGAAGGATAATTATGTGGCGTTGTCTCAGACTCTGAAATAAAACTGTCATTGGTGCAGTTGTGCCACCACACTACATTTTCCAAATCTGTCCCAGAACTGTTCACGCATGTTGTCATGTCAGCATCACTGCCTCTGCCCTCAGACTGATCATCTTCTTCATGCACCCTCTTCATTTGACCTCAGAAGCAAGTCTCTCAAACTCATGTTTTTGATGGGTTGGTACAGAGCAGTGCATACTGACCTCACTGAATACTTTGTTAGTGAAGAAGTAAATTATTTAAATGCATACAGATAGAAGAAGAAAAAATGGAACCTATGCTATAAATAGAGCAAACTTGCTGCTTGAGAGTTAAGCAGCCATTCATACTCATCTTCTAAATTATTTACCTCACCGCTTTAATTCACTAGTTTCTTCCAAAAATGAAAAATTGACACTTGTTTCTATGGCAATCTTCTGAATTTACACTGAGCTGAAGATCTAGATAGCCCCTGATATTTTACAGGGGTTTTTGTCAGTTTAACCAAAACCTATAAACTCAAGTTTACCTTTATTTTTAAAAGATATCCTTGAGGTTAGCTCTGGGTCTATACACTGATGACAGCTATAACACAGTAGAAAAATGAATAAGGGAGGCTTAAATTGGTTTCATCAGGATGTGGCAGCCACAGTAACCTTGACATAAACCAGCTGCAAGCTTCTCAGGCTAAAACAGTCCTGAGATGAATCAGTTTTAATAATACTTCTGGCCTGTGTGCCATTTTAACTGTATCTAAAAGTCCTCCAGGTTTATTGAGTTCAAGAGATATTGTCATTATTCAGTTTTATTTGCATGAGTCACATGAAACTTTAGCAATAAGCTCCCCACATGCTATGTACTTTAGAGGATCCTAAATGACCTGTAAAGAAGTTTGTGGTAAATCCTTCTATCACAGAGCTTTGCAGACAGAACCAAGTGTAACCATGAAGCTTAGAAAAAAATCTTGTGTCTTATAAAAAAGACCAGCAAAAGAGAAATCTCATTCTTAGCTGCTTTCTTCAGTTATGATTGAGGGGTGGGCCAGGAAATGCCTGATCCACCAGGAGCTGCTTCATTACTGTACCTTACAAATGGTGTAAGGTAACCTCGTTTGCCCACTTTTCAGTGAAGTTCACTATAAAGTCAGTAAATATAAGGATGTTCAAATTCACCCACCCAAAGTCCCGAGTCTAGGTGCTTGCTTCTTGTTTATTTTTTGATGAAAACTATGCATGTTTGAGCAAGTTTCCTTAGCACATAGTGGACTTCTACAGCTGTCACTCTGATTAATATTGCTTAAAAGTTGAAAATTTTGGGACTTTATCTGCATTAGTAGTAATGCAATGTACTTTGCACTGGGTCTCACTGTGAAGACAAATCTGAGCCATAACTGGGTGAAGTTTAATGGTACCAAATTCCTGTTTAATACTTTCAGAATGCTTTGTCTCTCCCCCTAAGTCAACTGCCTATTTCCTTAGCAAGGAAGTAAATCAGAAATAGCCTTGAGAAGGAAATCCCATAACATTTTGCTTTGTCTTGAAGTAAGCACTTCTGAGGTCAATTTGGATCATGATCTTCGAATCCCATTTTATCAGTCACTTGAAAGGTAAAGGATAAAAATATTGTAGATGAAACTTGCTGATTCAACAATATTACCCACAGACCTTTTCAAAACTGGGAGCACTGCAATATAAATCTGACACAGCTTGGTGCAAACCAACATAATCTGAGAACCTCTACATGCATGCTCTTGGTGATGATCTTAGCACTAAGGACTGCAGCGTTTAAATCATAGTATCTGTCTGGTGCCACAATTCAAAATGGTTACATTAAAAAAATAAAATGAGAGGACACTCTAGCATTAGTTTATTAAATAAAGGATCTAGGGGTAAATCAATGCATATAGTCTGTGTCACATCATTAAGAGTTGCAGTGGTGAGATAGAAAAGAAACACAGCTGATAAAAGCATCTCTAAGGTGGCAAACCAAGTAAGACCTCAGAGGTAAACCTGCACAATGGAATTCTAAATATCTGAAGAGAGATGCTTCTGGTGAAGATCCCTGTTAGCTCTGTTGTAAGTGTCTCTAACTACGGGGTATTTGAGCATATGTCAGGTTAATCACAGCATGTGAGTTAAATGTCAGCAAATTCCTCTTAGGTTTGTGATAATAGAAAACCTTCCAGCCCCTATTTGCCTTCAACCAAGAGATACACATCCACAGAAGCTGCTTCTATATTTGCAGAATGGAGGAAGGCAGTGCGTAAACACCCTGATTTCTTGTCATTTGGCTTAGTCATTTTAACCATCCTTTCCAAAAATGTCAACACTTGCAGTTGTTTGCATTTGAATGGATGATCTCATTATAAACATATGCCTTTGGTGTTCCTCTTTCTCAGCATCCTGTGATTCTCCCTTCAAGAAAAGGAAATTTGAAATGCAAACTTTCAAATGCACTTTAAAGTGGTGGTGACACCCTTCACAAAGTAGAAACTCACAGCTGGAGAAAGGAACTTCAACTAAACTGGGTTTGCTGTCCAGCATGACTGGATGATGATCTCAATGCTGTCACTGAACCAGAACAAAGACCTGATTGGAGCTGTTCAGGAATTTGAGAACAAAATATAATGACACTGGAAAATCCTGACCTGTCAAAACCAACATATTCCTTGGAAATAGTTTGGTTTCAACAAACTTCTTCCAAATCACTGTTGTATTTCCTTTCAAAACTTGCCTAGTTTTCTGAAAATTCATGTAGAGAGGGCGGTTCAGGAGTTTGTGTTTCAAAGGTCTAGAATTCTTGCCAGCTCTGGCAAAGCTTAAAATGAGTTGAGTTGGAAGGAGTTGAAGACACAAAGTTTACAGTTTGTGAACAGAAAGGTGGTTTGCAGGAGAGAGCAGTTGACAATATTCTGAAGAAATCCCTCTAACTGCTTGCTGTCTTCACAGCCCTGCATCTGGGTCACAGCAGCTGATGACAGCTTCTGCAGAGAGCAAGGTCACTGCTCAGCCCTCCTGACAGAAGACAGGCAGAAACGATCCAGTATCACAGGCTCCATCCTGGTAGCAAAATGACTGCTCCTATCATTTCCATCTCTGCAAAACCTGTATGGGAAAAGGGAAGGACCAAACTGGCTCTGCCTGGTGTTGGGAAAGAGGATGTCATTGCCATGACAAACTTGGGAGGGACTGCCTCAGAAAGCAGCTCTTCATAAATCTTGCTTCCACAGTTACAGACCTGATTTGGTATTTGAGACATCAAATTAAGTTTTTGACAGCAGTTGGGCTAATCGCCCCGTATAGATTTACTCTGTGCTCGTAGAACATACAGGGCACAGGTGTGTCTGCTCTCCAGGCTAGCTGATGGTTAGAGGTCCCCAAATTTCAAGTCCCCTAGCCGTACAGCTGTCAGATTCCCTTCTTGCTGACCTCCCAGGCTGTAACAGAGAGCCCAGGAGCTCTGGGAGCCTCAACTCCCACTGAGATCACAAGACCTCCCCCCTCCTCAGCAGAGGACTGCGTGCCACATGTAGACGCTGGAGTTTTTTGGCTCCCTGAGCTGGGTCTGGGGGCTGGGAAGCCAGGACACAGGGGGGGCTTTTGAGTGTCCTGGGCACTGTGCCACAGAGTAGAGCACTGTCCCAGGCTGCAGGGCAGCAGCAGCAAACCTGCTGGTGAGCCCCCAGGAGATAGGTCTGCTTCGTTGCTTTTTGAAAGCAAAAATCAAAAACAAAAGCAAAGCAAGAAGACAGGAGAAATCTGGAGAGGGAGTGACAGCGCCTGTAGTTTCCAGATTTCAGATTGGAGGGGAAATAGTCCATGTTTAGGAGTACAAAAGCCTAAGTTTTAGGCAATTATAGTTGCAACCACAAGGCCCCAGTCCTTGCAACTGCTTAGGCATCAGCAGACTCACAGAGGAAGAGCTAACTGCATAGCTGCTTCAGCTCTTCACTAGAGAATGTTTCTAATACATATTCAGAATTTAGAAGATAAAACATGTATGACTCACACTAAATCATTACTTCTCTTTCCTATTTTCATCAGGACACTGACCTTTCTGCCTCCCTTGCTGAGGTTGATCAATCAGAATAGTGTCATTGATACCTACAGCTGCCTGTCTCTTTCATGAATACTACAGATAGCTAAATATATATGACATTAATACGACCCTAAGGAAAAAAAAAGCACTTCACCAGCATTTTTTGTCCTTGCTCTGTGATAACCATAGCAGCAAGACCAAAGAAATGTTGGATTTTAGATGCAGTTATCTGCCAGTCTCAATACTTTCTATTTATGCTGGTGTTAAGTCCAGAGATGCCAAGAGAGTATCACCACATATTTCTTCTGAGCTTTGCATCTGTGCCAGTCATGACCATTACTCGTGGCATGGAAAAAAACTCTGAGAGGTCACTTATATGCTTGGACTTGAAAGTGAGGGCTTTAAAGGATCCTGATGAGTTAGATCCAGGTTCCTTCCTTTGACAGCAGCACCACTTTCTGCCTCTGCTCTTCCCACTGTCCTGCAATGACCCACCAGGCCTTGCTGGCAGAAGTTCAGCACAGCTCAGCTCCAGGCTGGGATGCTGCTGCTGAGGTTCTCTTTGCTGTCCCTGCAAGCAGTGCATAGTAACCTTCACTGACAATGACACTCTGTCTTAAATAGCTAGAGAAGCATTCAGGAGGAGTAATGTGTACAATGGCCTGTCCAAAGCCTGGAATTCATCCTGGGCTTTGCTTTCTCCGTCAGACTGAAAGCTGTTGGTGAAACAGAGGGTTGCAAAACCAAAGTTTTGAGCTGTTGTGTTCCATAATCAATCTTTAAAAAAAAATATTCCCTGAAGAAAGTACTTCCTCCTGGAGAACAAGTTGTTTACAGGATGAATTCCATGCTGAGGTTTATATTTATAGCCACTATGAATCTTTTAAAGAAGAACAGCTTCTGAATGCAGTAAGGTAGGAGGTTTTAATAACACAATAGTTGCAGAGTTTGGGCAAAATGTATGGTAGGTTTTCTGTAGCCAGTGTGTTGCAGAGAAAGAATTATAAAATGAGCTCTGCCCATGCTGATGCCAGCAGTCACAGTTGCAGATTGTAAAAAGAGCAGAGAGAGTATATTTTTCCTATGGTAATCTCCTAGTTGACTGCTAGTTTTCTTATCATTATCTGTTCATTACTCTGGGGTTAAGAGTAATACACAGTAGAACAAGCAACCTGTCAGTTCCATAAAAAGCCACAATAATGGTAGGCATGATATGCAACTGATTTATTTTCTTAATATAGTATCAAGCCCTTTTTAGCTGTATTTGTAGAGACACAGTGACACCCAGTGGTTGCTAATAAATATAATGGACTGACCCACAATTTATTTGGGGCACTAGATCTGGTCATTATCTAAACAAGCTCATATTAAAAGTTCCAGTGTATGCTGTTAATTGAAAAAAACGTGATTCATTACCTGGTTTTTTTAGGTATATTATATTGAATCTCCAAAACTAAAATAGGACAGAAATATACAAAGCTAATCATACAAGTAGTGTTTTCTTATAGCCCTTGTTAAATTAAATTGTGTTGGCTCAAGCGCAGTTCAAAGAACTAGCTGTTTCATCTGCCACAAAACTTTTGCTAATCAAGTCTGTATAGGAAATATTCAGTGTTGTCTTTAAGGCAGAAGATAGGATGGTTTACATTCAATTTATCCTTCCATCTCTATTTTAGTGTTTTTGGTAGCAAATCTGCTCCTACAATGGACAGTGTAAAGACCATACTTTAAAGAAAAAATTTAAAAATTTGGTTTTCCTCTGTGTCCAAAGTGTAGATTGGAATTTTATTGTTATTTTCTTTTTATTTTTTTCAGGAGCCAAATGAGACTTAAAAATGGAAACTCAGTGCAAGGTTTAATGAAAAAACAAGTTGCTCTTGCATCAACTCGATATAAATAAGAAGTTTCCTGCTTGAAATTAAGCTAATAGTGAGGAGTGATTGCTGATTTCTAATCTAGCAACAGTCATTTATTTTTCACATTATGTAGAGCAGATGCTCAGTAATTCAATTCCCTTCACTCTGAAATTTTTATTGAATCTTTGCTGAAGATTCACAGAGGTTATTTTTATGTTCTTGTGGTCAGCAGAAGGAGTATAACAGTTTAAGGGTGGTTCTGTGCCAGGCAGAGATGAGCATTAGTACACTGTACAAGATGAGGTTGTGCATGTTTGAGAGTCAGGGCAGGCAAAGGAGCAGCAAAGCCCAGGCTCCACTGAAGATCCCAGAGAAACTCCCACTGACATCAGCAGAGCAGAACTGTGTGTAACTGGCCATGAGTGCTGGCCCCGCTGATTCCTGCAGTTGACAATCTGCCTCAGATTTGGGGCAGATACATTCTCATGAATTGGCTATTGCCACCCTGACTGCTGAGGGATCTTGGTATACTCACTCATCTTCCAGGCTGTGGCTTTCATGAAATACTGGTTTTGTCCTACAGCCTGAGGAAGAAATCTCCTAGCTACTCTTACTTCTTTTCATGTTGTCTAGAAAAGGTTTACTTCCACCAGGCACACAGTCTCACTCTTGTCTTCTAACACATAGTTCAGAATAGGGGTTGTTTAGGCCCTTTTTAGGGTTATGTGTGAGCTGACATACCCTCTTACCTTCAGTGCATGAGCTTTTAGAATTTCCCAGTAAGGCGCTTTTGCTACTGGCTGCAGGGATCCAGGTGTGCTCCACATTCCTACCTTCAAACCATCAGTTGGAAGTGGTCTGGGGTGAATTTGAGTAGAAAACCTACAGGAATGTGAGTAAAGTTTCTGAGATGTTTGTGTGCCTTGAAGGACAGCAGTAGTTACGTAGCTAAGTTTCTGTGAGTGTCTCCAGATTATTGCAGTTTCTCTCTGGATACTGGGATATTCACAGACTTGAAGAAGAGCAACACTTTGCTCTTTTTCCTATTATATTCTTATAATTTAAAGAAAAAAAAATTGAGTTTTAACACTAACAAACCTATTGCTTAAGTAATAGGTTAAGTTTTTGCATTGTGGCAGGTGATACCAGTTGATCCAGATCTCAAGCTGATTTTTGAGGTCCCAGTCTTGAAAGAACTTGAGCTGTTGCAGCTCCCACAAAAGTAATCTGACTATTCCAATAGCCCCATTAAAATCTACTTAAATACATTTTGTTAAAAATCTCTTTGTTTTACAAAGAAGGATGTCAAGGAAGATTCACAGGAAAAAGGAGAGGGAGGAGAAAGGAGTACAGTTAAAGAAGAAAGGCAAAACAAGTGTAGAGGAATAAATTTAAATGCCAGATGTGACAGTTAGAAATAGTCCCAACCTTATTTGCCTCCTATTGAATCCCAATATGTTTTCACACAGGAGAACTAACACCATAAGGACGCTAATACACTTCTTGCGTGCTAGCTGGTTATTAGAGCCTCACAACAAGGAAGGTGATCAGAGAGTACTTGTCACATGCCCAAACTACCCTAATTCAAGGAACCTGCCACCTCAGTGCATCATATGAGGCAGGTCAAGCCTAGGGTGAAGCAAGCTTTCCGTGTAAGAATTTTAATTAGCAATGAGCACAATAAAATACATAAGCTGCTGAAAGTTAACAAGTGCTACTGTTTGAGATTTATGTTCAAATCCACGCTGTGCACTTCCCTTTCCTCACTGCTAATAGATTAGCAGTATACTGGATAGTAATATAACAAATATTACAGTCATCCTTCTAATCTTATTAACGAACTTGTAAGAAGCATTAAGGACACATTTATACCACTTGTGGGAAACAGTCCAAATACAACGAACCAAAAGCTGCTTATCTATAAGCAAAACCAGCATTACATGATTGAAGGGGGCCAAGTTAATCAGAGCTATCAAGAGGCTAATTCAGGTCCAGAGGGCTGAGAAGGCAGGTTAAGTGATCGTTCATAAATCATTGAAAGCATAACATATTCTATCACACTACACCTCATTGTAGCAACAATGTTCTTCTGTAGGGTGCAGTTTCCTGCTTTCTACATGTCTGTGTTTTGAAATTTTAAGTATCTCATCAACATCTTTTTAGGGTGCAGTTTCCTGCTTTCTGTTATCTGTGTTTTGATATTGTAAGTATCTCATCAACATCTTTTTATCCTTAAGTTGTGAATATGTTATAACTTTGCTTGCTAATCATCAGATCTGTAGGAAGAAAGGGGATAGACTGTAAAAACAAACCTAAAACTGTTTTTGTTTGCAGGCAGCACTACTGTGCTCACTACAGGCATATACAAAAGAGAAAAGAATGTGGTTCCAAGATACTGTGGAAGAAAACTGGAGAAAGCAACTGAGAAAATCTGAAAAATCAGCTGTACGTGTCTCCGGCTCCTTTGCTTTATAGGATGGAGGAGAGGCCACTGATGGTTAATTTTTCACTTCAAAATACTTTAGAGAAGTACTGAAATGTGCTAGTTCACGTAATGTAAGCTTATTCACTGATTCCACTGTGAACAAACTGGGATCTGGTCTTATTATGCCTTTCTTCTGATAGGATTGAAACTATCCACAGGCTCCGATTGACTACTCTTTCAACTGTCTTCCAAAGGCTCACCTACCAATTTTAGAAAGTGTTTAAAACACTGTTCTTCAGGCTGCTTGCTTTTGCCTCCCCCTCTCAACAGTCCTAAGAAAGACTTTCCCACCACTTACTGTAAGTAAAGGACTCCTCCAAGGACTACAGTTAACGGTACTTGTTTCTGATCTCACAAGACATGGAACATACTACAGTTCTTTATACGGTACAATATTCCACATTCCAGTGCCTGATAGTCTACTGCTATGCACTATAGTATTTATGTGCATCAGCACAAAGGGAGGGCAAAAGGCTGCCATTGCAATGTTCTCCCTCTTGAAAAATTACGCTCTGGGATAAAAGACAACATAACATTAGGAAGAAGAGAATAGTCCTTTAATTACAATCGTTAAGTCATGTGTGGTTTTGTCAGTTTTTCCATAGAACACAGAACGTCTTCAGACTGGGACAAAAACAAGTGAAGCTAGCAGTTCTATTTGATAACACTGTCAAATCAAAACTCTATAATCTGAACAGCATTGTTTGCTCATTTTTGCAACTTCATGGGCATGTTTTTCACTTCCCTTCTTTCCTTTTCTCTACCAAAAAACTTTGCATACTCATTTTTAGCTCTAAGAAGTAGATTTCCTCAGGGCTCACACAGTCCTTTCACTTTTGGCATAGTGTGAGACATAAGCCCTCATCTGGCTCTTATTTCCTTTCTCAGCCTCACCAAAATTTGACTGTTCTATAGCTCACATTTCCAGCTTAGTCTTATTATGTCTGAAATGCCAACTGGCAACAAAACTGCACAGGCACCTGGAGCAAAAAGTAAATACTTCTTATTCATTCTAATTTCTCAGCATTATGTCAGAGCTCCTGGTTTGCTCCCTAAGCTTCTCCCTAGGGTCTCAAAAAAATCCAAAAAACAAACAAAACAAGACCAACAACAACAACAACAAAAATCCACCTCCCTTCAAGCTCCAGGACTGAATTTTTACCATCTGTCCAGGATTTTGCTCTTACAAGGCTCCCTGCTTGGACCGTGCACACTTTCTTCTTCTGGTTCTCCAACAGCCATTAACACTATCCTGTCGACAGCTTTCTAGATATGAGTTTTTGCAACTGCCTTTAAATGGAAGATTAAGTCCTTTCATTTGATTCTTTCAAACATCTGTCCCATCCTTGTGCATTAATTATGAGGCCTAATAGAGCTTTTTGGTTTTGTATCATTTGTCTTAACTGTCAGGGTGGATTTATATATCTCAAGACAAAACCACTCAGTATGCTGCAACTCAATATTCACCAGAAAATAGAGTGTGTGCTTTTCTACTTGTATTTTCTTAGAATGAAGCTGTGGAGAACAAGGGATTTGCCTCAATCTGCAGGATCAGGTGGCACAGCTCTGAAGCACTGCCCAGCACAACACAGAACCCACGAGCACAGGTGCATATAAGGAGATAACAGAGAGTTAATGGGTTCATGATGTACAAGCACCACAGTTTAATAATGCCTAGAGAAGTGAAACAGCAGCTCTAACAGATCCTTCATTCCACTGGCAGACTGGAAGCAAAGAGCAGAGTGCTGTCTTTGGTTGGCCCCTACCTTTTACAGAGGAGGCCAAGTGACTCATCTGTTTTCTTCCTCTGTGCTCGGAGCTGCCTTGTGTGCATAGTGCTCTCCTGGGACATTTGTGGACTCTGGGGACCTGGAGACTACATTCTGACTTGTCTGCACCACGACCTAAAAAGATTTCAGTCTTCGTGTAAAGTGGAGGCAGAATATGAAGTTGAGAGCACACCTGCAACTTTTTTACAATATCCAGATGTCAACTCTTACCACATGTTAAAGGTGAGATGGCTTACTGTGAAAGAAAGCAATAAATGGTGACTTCTTTTTGCAAACCAAAGTGATGGTATATTAAAGATGGTAAAGTCACTTGAAATAAGCTATCTGCTGGTTTGCTGTAGAGTAAGAATTAATTTGTGGCAAATAACTACAGAATAGCTCTTGTTTACATCCACTCATGCCCTCTTTAGTAGAACTAATATGCTCTAATCACTCCATTGTTATTTTAGAGGTCTAAGTTTTACTTGGCATATTCTGTCTTGGCAATAAATTTTCAAGTAGTGACTTATAGAGATGTAACTATACTAGAATTGTCCTGCTGGTAGGAAAAATTTCCTTTTGCTATGTCCGAAAACGATACTATCCCAATGGAAAAAACCCACTGGTAAAACACCTGCCTATTATACATCAGGTTGAAGATTTTGCTACCTTTTTCTAAAGAGCTTTCCCTAATCTAGATAGTTAATGTCAGAGCTAATAAAAATGAGCTCATAAAAAACACACTTAAAATGGATAAAATGAACATTCTTTGAAATCATTTAAAGTCTGAGGGGTGTTACAGGTTGCTGGATCTGAGGGTAATGCAAGGTCAGCTCTCTCTTAATTTCTTTTGACTTGTTTCTTCCAGAAGAGGATACGATACTATTCTCACTCCAGTCTCACTTGCCAACAAGGACGTCCAGATAATCCTCAAGCTGCTGAGTCAATATGTGGTTATAGAGAGAAGTATTTTTCAAATATGAGAGATTGTATGTCCACTGGGAAAGCTCTTTTTCACACTTCTCGCTCAAGCAAAACAAAACTATTTCTCGTAAGTCACATTTTATTAACCTCTAGCTGTTCTTGGTGCTCTCTCTCAACTTCTCTGTATCTGTCTTAATAATCCTACCGAGGTCAAACACATACTTGTTTTTCAGGACTCACCAACACATGTTTTCTGCAATAGCACAGTTTTTCCAGTCTTTCACAGAAGAGCCTCAATTTTTATCTGTTACACAGGTAAACCTCAGTTTATATTAATTAAAATGATGACTCATTCCCAGCTACAGCTCTTTATATCTGTCTGTAATGAATTCCCTATTGTTGTTTTTGAATCATTTAAGTACATCCAACTTGATCTGTGGTTTTGTATTCCAACAGGGCTTGCAAGACTTCAAAATTCAGTATCATCAGAAATTTTATAAGCATATCCTCCATTCTGTCATTTAAACCATCTGTTGACATATTGGTTAGAACAACAAAAGACTTAGAAGGAAAAAACATGTAGTTCTATGGTTCTGTTATGAAATTATGTATTGATTTTCAAAACACACATATTCCATTTATAAGCTTACTATTATTATTTTTACCTAGAATTTCCACAGCATCTCTGGAGATACAGCAGTTGCCTAGGGGGCTTACTTCAAGGTCGCTTAGTTCATCAGGGATTTATCTCACAGTGTGGGCTATGGCATCCTCAGTAACTGTCAAATGGTTCATGTACAATAAGCATGGCCTTCTCATATTTCTGATACCTTCAACCATGAATGGGATGGGGAAAAAAAATAACAGGTCATATTGTTAGCCAAGCTGTTTTGATATGTTTCTAGTCCCTTGGTCACAGCAAACTGCTAGACAGAAATACTGTCTCACATACTACAACTATCTGTATTTTGATACCATCAATTATATGGCAAGTTTTGTTTGCATAAAAAGATAAACACAGCCTACTGATGAGGTACTGTATCATGTAATCAATATGAACTACCCCTCAGCCCAGAGAAAATAACTCATAGAAGATCAAATGGGATCTTCCTGTGGAACAAATCCAGGAGAAGCGTTTTTTTACCAAGTCATCAAAGGCAGACATTTGAATCGCCATATCCATTTCAGTTGCTGGATTGTGTGGCCCTTGCAAACACTCAAACTTTTCAACCTTGGTGTCCAGTGACTGACCTCACAGAAAGCCAGCAGTAGGTCAGAGAGGGGAACTGTGTCACCTTTGCAATCTGAATGTCAGTTCATGCCAATTAGTCAGTTCTGGGGTCAGTCTGTCTGGTTGGCTTGACCATGGTATGTATTACTAACTCGAAAGGAGCACTCTGATTCTTTGTGGCATTTAGGATACAGAACATATCACGACTTCAGTGCAAATGTATAAGAAATTACTTTTCTAAGTAAGCTGTAGGATTTTCAAGTTGTAGTAGAATACAAACTTCAGAGGTTATTAAAACATTCACATTCTCAGCACAATATACTTTATTATGGTGCAAAAAAGGAGAAAGCAGCAAAGTGCTGTAGTGCTTGTCCAAAACTGTCTCCGTATTATCTGAGGATACTTTCTCTGCAAGTTTCCTCCTTGTACAATTACTTGTTTGCTTACAGAGTAAATTGTGCAATGCCCTTCTGCTGCCAGAAAAACAGAGAACGGTTTCTTGACATAAAGCAAGTCCCTGTTCACAAGTATTTGGAATTTATGATACAGCTATGAATATCTTGTTTTTCTATCCAGAATTAATGGTCCAGCTAGTAAACATTTCTGCTACCAGTAGAAATTAGTGTATCTACGATGCATTTCATTCATTCGTTCTTCAATGGTTTCATTAAAAGATGGTAACTTTAATTCATGAATGAGATGTTTATTGTGGGACTTTGATATCTAGACTAAACCAAACAGTCATAGGGTTCCAATAAGCCAGGCCGCACTAATTTAAGCAGCACTGACTCAAGCAACTAGATATAATGAGGCAAGCCCAAAGAGAAGCTGTAACAACCCTAGATGCAAGTGCAAAAGGCATTTCAAAGTGGATGATTTATATTATAACAATTAACCTAATCTGATATTACTCTGAGTCATTAGGAATAAAACTCCACAGCAGTCAGCCTACTTGCCTCATCATGGCAATTGGCTCCAAACTTCCCAAGGAAATCAGAAGATGACTCTTAACATCAGTGATTCTGACTTCTTTTTCACACAATAATTATTACAATATGTTTTGGTAAATTACATCATGCATGATTCTTGAATGCCTAAAATTAATATTAAAGAGGAGCCTTTCCTAATGGCAGACAGGTTGTATTTGTGATGATCCAAAAAGGCATTTTTATGCAGCACAGCTTATTACAGCCTGGTGAAATGCTTCTTTTCCCCTTTCCCTTTCTACCATACAGTAAGCCAGAGGGAAAGCAAAATCCCACTAGTGGCGGGAATGAAGCCAGCCTTTGCCAGCAGTTAAAATACATGGAAGGGTGGCTATGTGCAGAGAGCTATAACATACCCTAAACTTCAACAGACCAAACAGAACACTTTAAGATTGCTCACATATTTACATGTGGTTTGGGCCTTAGTAACTAAAGGCGATTTCTGAAGCGTGCAGAACGACAAAATGCAGAAATTGCTGAGAAATCTAGCAGCGGCGTCCGGGCGAAACAGCGTTACTCAGCTGGCTTCAAGCACTCCCCCCCCAGGAAAAAAGCCCTGGACTGGAACTCCGGACACGGTCTCATCCGACAAAAGCAGCGCTGGAGTGCCCTCTGCTGGCACAGCTCAGGCAGGGGACAGGAAGGCGGCTGAAAGGAGGAGACCAACAACTTAATATTTGAGCAAACGCTAAGAAAAATTCAGAGTGTTTGGATCAGGTGGATTTCTTGATCCTTCACTACTCATGTATGACAGAGCATCCGGAAGAGCAACTCTTAAAAACCTATTCACTGTTATTTTACATAGGCACGGGGAGGACACCTATCCTTTGTCTCCTTCAGTGTCTCTTTGATGTGAAATTCCATTTGGATCTCAGCTGGTCAGAATATCCCCAGAAATGGAAATAATTAAAGCAAGGTTTTTTGCATTATTAAAATTATGTTTAAAAGTAGATAATGAATAATAATGAATGTCTTTATAAATAGTCTATTGAAAGCAGAGAAGTCTAATTATTTAACTGCTTGTGTTCAGAGATAACAGTCAGAATCAGACAATGACAAAATACAGAAAATATTTCCAAATAGTGAACAATATCTCATCTTTCCTAGGTACCAACAGTGTCACAAAATTGTCTTCTGCTTCACATCAACCTATATGTATTTCACTTAGAAAATGATACAGCTCATGCAGGGTCCAGTGCATGAAACAAGGAGAGACAGAGCTAGTCACCCAGCTTGTCATGCAGCCTCATTTGTCACTGCTCCTTTTTGGCACACTAATAAAATGTGCATTTGTGACTCATCTTATTGCATAATATTCTGTCATTAACTATCATTGTCCCAAGCTTCCTCCTCAAAGCTGATCCAGTGTGATATTTCATCTCTTTCTCTTTTGTCTCCTCCTTTACAGTGCCCTGAGGACTACTTCTTGTGTTTATCAAGAGGTACACTACTTTTGTGCCCCAAATCACCAAGTTTTGTTCTAGCAGTGTATGCTGCTGGTCCTGTTAGGAGAAAAGTAGTAAACAGCTTAAAATCCAATTTCAATAAATAAGAATTGCAATGAGGCAAGAGAAAGGTTTGCCTTAAGTGCAAGCAATTCCTTGACATGGCATTCTTTGTTGTTGCTATCCCTATATGTAGTTAAATAAAAACAAAAAAAAAATAAAACCTAACCTAAAACCTTTTAATAAAAGCTAACAAATAAATAAAAACCACAAACTAAGAAAGAAGTCTAGGCTCCAGAGAGGGATCTGGACAGGCTGGATCAGTGGGCCAAGGCCAATGGTATGCAGTTCAACAAGGCCAAGTGCTGGGTTGTGCACTTTGGTCCCAACAACTCCTTGCAGCATTATATGCTTGGAAAAGAGTGTTTGGAAAGATGCCTGGGGGAAAAGGACCTAGGGGTGCTGGTTGACAGTGGCTAAACATGATCCAGTGTGTGTGCCCAGGGGGGCAAGAAGGCCAATGACCTTCCTGGCCTGTATTAGCAACAGTGTGGCCAGCAGGACTGCAGCAGGGATTGTCACCTTGTACTCAGCACCGGTGAGGACCTACCTTGAGTGCTGTGTCCAGTTCAGGGCCCCTCACTACAAAAAGGACATTGAGGTGCTGGAGCAAGTCCAGAGAAGGGCAACAGAACTGGTGAAGGGTCTGGAGCACAAGTCTTGTAAGGAGTAGCTGAGGGAACTGGAGGTGTTTAACCTGGTGAAAAGGAGGCTCAGGGGTGAGTGACCTTGTTGGTCTCTACAACTGCCTGAAAGGAGGATGTGTAGTGAGGCAGGGGTCTGCCTCTTCTCCCAGATAACAAGTGCCAGGATGAGAGGAAATGGCCTCAAGCACCAGAGGAGGTTTAGATCGGCTAAAGGAAGAATTTCCTCACTGAAAGAGTGGTCAGACATTGGAACAGGCTGTCCAGGGAAGCAGTGGAGACATCATCTCTGGAAGCATTCAAAAAGGTGTAGTTGTGGCACATGGGGACATGGTTTAGTGGTGGACTTAGTAGTGTTAAGGACATGGTTAGACTTGATCTGTAGTGTCTTTTCCAGCTTAAATGGTTCCATAATTCTATTATTTCACTATTTGAAATTTGTCCAATAGCAGACCTGTCTGGCATCCTCCAGGGGCAGTCTCCAGAAGCATCCAAAGCATCCCAACAACAACAGGGAACGGCACACTCATAGCAGTGTAATTAAATATAATAATAGAATCATGGAATGTCTCAAATTGGAAAGGATCCATAAGGATGAACAGATCCAACTCCCACCTCCTTGCAGGATTACCTAGAAGTAAACCATATGACGAAAAGTATCATCCAAAAGCTCCTTGAACTCTGACAGGCTGGCTATAACTGAGTGAAGAGAAAGAGACATCAGAAACTGAAAGAAGCCTATTGCAAAGGTCTTGTAACAAAGAAGTTCCACATAACAGCTAAGAAAATGAGGCACTCTTAACAGATGTTCTGACTGCTCACCTTCTAAAAGGGAAACTCTGACTATACAAGTGTCCGTAGGGGCATTTTGTACTACCAAGACAATTTTTGATTTAAAAATAGGTTATGTGCAATTATACATGATTTTTTCCCTGCTGCTGCAAGGAAACTGATAATTGTTGTAAAATCTCCACAGAGAACCTGAACCCAAATCATATTTCATATACATGCAAATTTGAGTGATCCTTGGATATGGCAATGTAGGAACTTCCAGTCATATTCTCTCCATAAAAAACAGATAGGGTTTTATTAGTTGAAATTTTTTTGAGATGGACCTCTCAGTGATTTCCTTTAAAGGGATATATATGAAAAAGAAGGTTCCTTCTACAAATCAAACCACTGCTCTAATGCTATTTCTGGATCTGTAACTTTTCCAGTTTTTATTATACATTTATATGCCATTGCACTTAATGAGAACTATGTATGAAATAGAATTAAATATATGTAGCACGAATGACACATTTAAGCCTGTTTCCTCGAGATGTCAGGAAAAAAAGAAGTGTCCTCTCAGGATAAATATTGGTGTTCAGTAGGGAGCAAAGGGATGGATTTACCCACAAAGCCTAAGTGGAGTTACCTGGGAGCTTTTCTGTAAAGTCACTGAACGCAGGAAAAGTGAGATCCCACTTTCTGATTCTTCAAAGCACAGACCACAACCAGAGCCAGTGTTCGTCTCCTTATTATAACAGGGAATGGCAACAACATCTCAAGTGTATTATTTTACAGAGAGACCTACGTACATAGGTCTCTCTGCAAGTCAGTCAAAAACATGCCTTACAGCAAGAAAGAAGGAAGGATTCCAGGAAGGAAGGATTCCAGGAAGGAAGGATTCCAGGATTCCAGGAAGGAAGGATTCCAGGAAGGAAGGAAGGATTCCAGGAAGGATTCCAGGAAGGAAGGATTCCAGGAAGGAAGGAAGGATTCCAGGAAGGAAGGAAGGATTCCAGGAAGGATTCCAGGAAGGAAGGATTCCAGGAAGGAAGGAAGTATTCCAGGAAGGAAGGAAGGATTCCAGGAAGGAAGGATTCCAGGAAGGAAGGAAGGATTCCAGGAAGGATTCCAGGAAGGATTCCAGGAAGGAAGGATTCCAGGAAGGAAGGA